>JARBWK010000008.1:105049547-105438842 GCA_030556195.1 Anolis apletophallus | reverse complement strand
CTTCTCTTTCAGCTTCTGCACGTTGGCCAGCACCCACACTCCCCGGAGAAGACCTAAGCACTGCTGACAGCCTGGCTCCAACATCACAGCCTGGCCGTACAACATCAGAGCAGGCAAGGTCTTCTCCTTCTGTGCAAGACCTACAGGGAGGTCAGGCACAGCCCCAGCTCCACACACCACACAGAGGGCCAGTTGAGCCTAGATCCAGCAGGCCTTGCTCTTGCGGTCGTAGGAAGAACGTACAATGCGGAAGAGGTCCTAGGACGTCCCTTCCCCAAATAATTATCTGCAGGGGACCTCTTTCTCTCTCTTTGCAGATCATGAGCCTCCAGGAGCTCCTGGACGGGGTTCTCGGGGGACTGCGTTCCCCCCACATCAATGTCATGCTGGAGTTTCTGGGCATGGCTGGCCAGCTGGGGCCTCTAGTGGACAAGGAAGACCAAGGCCCTGCGAAGGCTCACCTGGCTGCTGGATCCCGCCCTCTCTTCCACCTTGTGAGTCTTGGCCCCTGGTTCTTTATGGGGAGGGTGCAGGCTTCCTCCTCTCCCCAATCCCCAAGAAGGGGCTTCACACAAAGAAATGGGGGGAAAGAAGGTCTTCTTTTCCTTCTCCTTTTCAGGATGCAGCCTAGATCCGGACATCAGCACTGGAATGCTTTCAGCATCTACTCTGGCGCCCGGAACATCAACACCAGGAGTACCAGACCATCCATGGCCTCCTGGCGGTGCTGGTTCATGTGGAGGATGAGGACGAGGAGGTAGCCAAGGTGAGAGGGAGGCCCAGTGCTGGCCCCTCAAGGCTTTGGAGCTCAGGAGAGGAGTCACGGGAGGGAGTAAGGGGTCACTTGCCCTTCAAGTAAGCTTGACTCCTTCCCTCTTCCTCATCCTCCTCCACTTTGAAGGCTGCGAGGAAGACCCTCAGGGAGGCAGAGGAGGTCCTGCGATGGCACCTGGAGGGCAGCGTTCTGGCGGGAGACACCTTCAGCCTGCAGGAGCTGCTCCACAAGATCTCAAAGCACCTGGTCAGTGCCCATCATGAAGCCTGGGAGTCAAGGGAGCCTTATGCCTGGCAGGCAGAGGGAACCCCTTTTTGACCTCATCTCTCTCTCCTCTATATCCAGCACAGCAGCCCCAGGAGGGAGGTGGAGGAGCAGGTGTAGGGCTGCCTGTCTTTGTTCAAGAGCCAGCTTCCCTCAGCAAAGAAGGCAGCAGCCATGTTGCTCGGTAAGGAACCGAGAGGGCCTTGGCCCCCTTCGTTCCCATTCCTGGTTTCTAGTTCACTCTCTGGGGCAGTAGGAATGGCCACCTCTCCCTCCACCCTGGGGCAATGCAGAACAGCTCTTGGAGCTCATTCTGGGAACCTGAAGCCTTTTAGGGGAGAGCAAAGATAAGGGTCCTCTTCCTCCCTTTTTCTCCCTTCCTTCTGCCAGCAAAGTCCCCTCCTCGGCCTCCTCTTGGGCATCCCCCTTCCTTGGTTGTAGCATTGGGTTCAGGGAGCTCCAGAATGCTCTTTGCTCAGGGGGGTGGTCCCTCTCTTCTCTGCTGCCTTCCTTCTATCCAGGTCACGAGCTTCACAAGACCAGTAACATCTGCACCAAGAGGAACATCTGCACCTACGAGGCCTGTAAGTCGGCCCAAGAGGGACCGGTCCTTGGAAGAGAGGATCCTGGGGAGGCCGTGTGCCGTTCCTCACCTGCTGACCTCCCTCCCTCCCTTCCAAGGTTGAGCAATCTCCTTGCCGACCATGACCTTGAAGTAAGGAGAGTTGGCTGGGAGACCAAGGCCATCTTCGCCAGGGCCTCCGTCCTCTACTCCCGACATGGGATGCGAGCTGCTTTTCGGCGCTCGGTGGCAGGCTGCGGGCGAGAAAGGTACCCCCCAGAGTATGCCAAGGGCCCACCCTCCTGATGGACTGGTAAACAAGGAAGGGAGGGAGAGGTGTAGGAAGGAGGGAAGGAGCGCGCATGGCTCTGATTGGCCAGCCCGCGTCTGCTTTTCGGCGCTTGGTGGCAGGCTGTGGGCGAGAAAGATACCCCCCCAGAGTACGCCAAGGGCCCACCCGCCTGATGGACTGGTAAGCAAGTAAGGGAGAGGGAAATGCAGTTTTCTATCGTCAGCCATTCTCCGTGGCTGCGGAACATCACCCACAAACCTCTTACCCTCATCATCACAGAGAGACTAATTTTGACAGCTTTCGTTACCCCAACCCCCCTACACATCCCCATCCTAATTGCAAGGTAAGTTTGTTTTGCTGTGATATTTTATATCTAAACATTGAATTCCAAAATAGGAAGTAACAAGAAGACCACAGGACAAAATCTTGTACTGATCCGTAATGTGTACATTGTAATCCACCCTGAGTCCCCTGCGGGGTGAGAAGGGCAGAATAGAAATAAAGTAAATAAATCAATAAATCAATATTAAAATCACTTTTGAACAAACAGTGGTTTTCTTTTCTTTGTGCAGGCTGACTCTACCGTTGTCAACATTGGAGTTTTAAATTATGGAGTTCTTAATTATAATAATATAGTCCAGGAGGAGGTACACACAAAACCTTCACCACCACAAAGAACGTATGACAGGTGTAGTGCGGTCAATGTATGTGTTATGAGTTTTGTGTTTATTTGTAATTGTTTGTGTTTATTAATGAATTGTATGGTTAAATCCTAAGGTATGTAGTGATGTGAATGTATATGTTGTGAGATTTGTGGGTTTTGTGTTTATTTGTATTTATTGGTGTTTATTTGTGTTTATTTGTATGGTTAAATCCTGGACAGTCAGCAGGATTATTGAAGTGCACAGCCCTCGGAATGTTCGAGTGAGCCTAAAACTGGCTTGTGCAGGTGCACATTTAAAAAATTCTGAGTTAGCCAGCAGCAGTTGGAGAATGTCAGTTGGTCAGAAGCTGTGACCAAAGTCAGTTGGTTGGCAGGGCAGCTGAGAGAAGCTGGTAGCAACTAGGTAGAGTTGCTAAATATTCCCTCAGGAATTAGATTGTAAAGTGTTGAGTGTTTCAGACAAGCAGTAAAGCTTGAGAAATAGGAATAGGAAGCCTAGTGGCTTAGTAACTCAAGGTTAGAGTTACTGTGTGTTGGAAACCAAATGTTTTAAGTATATACCTCTCCGGACGTGTAACCAACTAAGCACTGTGCACAATAAACTGTTTAGGTTCTGGTTCAAATCTCTCTCTCCGTGACTTCATTTAAATCACAAGTCTCCTCACCACTCTTTACAAGTCAATGGGCTAAAGAAATGGTGGCAGCAAAATTCTTTACGGTTTAAAATTGAAAGAGCTGCTTTTCGGCGCTCGGTGGCAGGCTGCGGTCGAGAAAGGTACCCCCCAGAGTATGCCAAGGGCCCACCCTCCTGATGGACTGGTAAACAAGGAAGGGAGGGGGAAATGTAGGAAGAAGGGAAGGAGCGCATGGCTCTGATTCGCCAGCCGCGCCTGCTTTTCGGCGCAGTGGCAGGCTGCAGGTGAGAAAGGTACCCCCAGAGTATGCCAAGGGCTCACCCGCCTGATGGACTGGTAAGCAAGGAAGGGAGAGGAAAATGCAAGAAGGGAAGGAGCGTGCATGGCTCCGATTTGGCCATCCCGCATCTGGTTTTTGGCGCTTGGTGGCAGGCTGCGGGCGGGAAAGGTCCCCCAGAGTACGCCAAGGGCCCACCCGCCGGATCGACTGGTAAGCAGGGAAGGGAGGGGGAAATGTAGGAAGAAGGGAAGGAGCGCGCATGGCTCTGATTCGGCCAGCCCGCGCCTGCTTTTCGGCGCTTGGTGGCAGGCTGCAGGTGAGAAAGGTACCCCCCCCCCCAGAGTACGCCAAGGGCTCACCCACCTGATGGACTGGTAAGCAAGGAAGGGAGAGGAAAATGCAAGAAGAAGGGAAGGAGCATGCATGGCTCCGATTTGGCCATCCCGCATCTGGTTTTTGGCGCTTGGTGGCAGGCTGCGGGCGGGAAAGGTACCCCCCAGAGTACGCCAAGGGCCCACCCGCCTGATGGACTGGTAAACAAGGAAGGGAGGGGGAAATGCAGAAAGAAGAGAAGGAGCGCGCATAGCTCCGATTCAGCCAGCCCGCGTCTGCCTCTCAAGGCATGCAGAATGAACGTCCACCATTTAGCAGAGCCCAAGTTTGCCTCTGAAGGCAGGGACTATGCATGGCCCCGATTCAGCCAAGTCCGAGTCTACCTCTGAAGGCAGGGAGTGCGTATGGCCCTGATTCGGCCGAGCCTGAGTCTGCCTCTGAAGGCAGGGAGCACGCATGGCCCCGATTGGGCCAAGCTCGAGTCTGCCTCTGAAGGCAGGGAGTGTGCATAGCCCTGATTGAAGCAAGATATGTTGCAGGTGTATTGAACACAAGATTTGTAGACCGCCACTCCCAGAAGGCTCGGAGCGGTTTACAATATACAAAGTAAAACAGCAATAGGTAAAAAGCATAAAGTACAGCATTCCAAGGGTAATATAGCAATGATTAGGAACATGGTTAATTCACGAGCTTCCAAAGGCCTATCTAAACAGGTGCATTTTACATGCTCTACGAAAGGAGAGCAAGTTTCGCAGAGCCCGCATTTCTGGTGGTAGCATGTTCCAAAGAGCTCAGTATCGCTGAGTGAGAGACCGAGTGTCGCCATGGTCGACACTAGGTCCACAGCTGGAGTAGAAAAGGAAGCTGGGTCGGCATGGACGTTGAAGTCCCCCAAGACAATGGGTCTGGGGAACCTCAAGGCCCACTCCGACACAGTTTCCATAAGCTGGGATAGGCTTTCTGCTGGTGCGCTGGGTGCTCGGTACACCAGCAGAAAGGCTATATTCTCCTGTGAATCCCACACAAGGCCAGCACTCTCAATACCGGTGGTGTTCAGCATGGGAACCGCCCTGAGAGATAAAAGATCTCGAGAGAGCATTGCTACAGCACACACACACACCCCCCCGCCTCCCGTTCCAATTCTGGTGGGTGACCACGTAACCTGGAGGAGCTAGCTCTTGGAGGGTGATCTCATCTCCCTCTTGCAGCCAACTAGTAATAAGTCATTTCCTAACTTTTATTCACCTATACAGAGAAATTCAATAAGAGGTAAAGATTTGTGTGTGGGCAAACATTAAAAACAAAGAAAATTGTAGCATTTATTTAATGTTTGGAAAACCAAATAAAATTCGCCAGATCGAGAGGGAGTACTTTTATCTGGTGTACAGGGAGTGTGCATGGCCCCAATTCAGCCAAGTCCGAGTCTACCTCTGAAGGCAGGAAGCGCGCATGGCCCCGATTCGGCCGAGCCCGAGTCTGCCTCTGAAGGCAGGGAGCGTGCATTGGCCCCGATTGTACCGAACCCGAGTCTGCCTCTGAAGGCAAGGAGCACGCATGGCCCTGATTCGGCCAAACCCGAGTCTGCCTGTCAAGGCAGGGAGCGTGCATGGCTCCGATCCGGCCGGCCCCAAGTCTGCCTTTCAATGCAGGAAGCACACAGGGCCCTGATTCGGCAGAGCCCGAGTCGCTTGTTAAGGAGGGTAGCATGTATGGCCCCGATTTGGCCGAGCTCAAATTTGCCTGCCAAGGCAGGGAGCACGTATGGCTCCGATTCGGCCAGCCTGCGTCTGCCTCTCAAGGCATGCAGCATGCATGGCCCCGATTCGGCCAAGCCCAAGTCTGCCTGTCAAGGCAAAGAGCGCGCAAGGCGCCATTCAAACCGGGCCTGAGTCTGCCTGTCCAGGCAGGGAGCATGCAAGGCTCCACTTTTACCGAACCCGAGTTTGCCTTCCAAGGCAGGGGATATGCAAGGCGCCATTTCAGCAGGGCCCAGACCTGCTCGACCTGAGCCTCCTTCTACACTACCTACAGATGCGTCGGGCACCACTGCTGACGCTGGGAGGCCTCGCGCTCCACAGCTCTACAATAGGCTGAGAATGGCAATTACTGCGTCAACAGTAGGTTGATACCGGCGGGTCGGTATCGGTGCTGTGTGTGCGATCCTCTTCAGGACGCCCGAGCACTAGCGCTGCCGCAGGTTCCCCGGTATCGAAGGCTTCACATTGGGCACTGACCAGGCCGCCTTAAGAGCTCGACCCTTACTCCCGGCAGCGGGGTGAGTTGATTTGGAGATGCCCGAAAGAAAAACTCATTAGAGGTAAAGCCCAGGAGCATTAGGGTGGAACAGAGGCTTCTCTTCAGCAAAGTATGGAAAACGTTACCGCCTTGGATGATTGGATGAAGACACTGAGGTGATATTTTGGAGGGAAAACCTAAAAAGATGAGTCCATCCCACCCAGGGGCGGTCCTACTGGTAGGCAAAGGATGTCGCTGCGTGGGGCGCCATCTGGGTAAAGGGCGCATTCCCCCGCCCGCCAGACAGTGTCCGGCCGATCTTCCTTAGGCAGCGGCTGCCTGCTTTTGGGCCTTGTGCGCTCTGATGCAGTGCATTGCAGGCGAGTGAAACCCTTCCTCAGCTTGGGATTAGCCGAGAGTGCAAAGTGCGCTCCACCCATTGGCTGGGCCCCCTCCTCTCCCTTTCCTGGTGGCGGTGGTTTCCAACTTGGTTCTCCTTCCAGGCCCTGCCGCCTCACTGGCAGTGTGCAGCTGGCGCTGCTGCCATTGCTGCCTGGAGTGGAAGCGAGGCATGATGGATCCAGGGCTGTTGCTCATGTGGTGGGCACTGCTATCGCTGGTGCTGCCCGAGGGTCCAGGCTCTTCCCGTTTGGCTCGGAGCACGGCGCCACCTCCCCACCCCTGGATCTGCGCGCCCCGTTTCGCTTCTATGGCTCCCTCATATATAAGGAGGCAGGGAGAGAGGGAGGGAGGGGGCTTCTCTGAGGAGAGGAATTGTGTTTATATTCACTAGTTATTACTGTTTATTATGTTATTATTTTCATTATAAATTATTTATATATATTAGGTTATTATCTATCATATTATAAATTATTAGTAGTTTTATAATTATTGGGGTGGGGAAATGAGATGGGGGCACCAAAATAATGCTCGCCTACCACTTAAAATTACCTAGGGCCGCCTCTGATCCCACCCAAGAAAAACAACAACCACAGCCAAAAAACTGCAAAGAGGCCTTGAAACAAAATTGAGGCCTGTTAACCTGGCAAATGCACATAAGAAGCAATCATACACTTTCAACCCGAATAGGCCGAGCCTTGCTGGGCCGCAACACCATGTATAAGCTGAAAGAGAGGGAAGAGGTCTTCCAAAGTGTTATTGTATAGGGATTAGATTGGATTCTTAGATTTCTAGTTTCCCAAAGCACAACTGTAACCCCAAGCAGAGGAAAAGGTCCTTCCAAAGCTTTATAGTGTTGATTCCCAAGAAAAGGATTGGATTAGTTGATTTGTAGTTTCCCAAAAGTACCACGTGTAAGCCCAACGAGAGGGAAGTGCCCTTCCAAATAGTTATTGTGTTGATTAGATTGTTCTCGTTGATTTCTAGATTTGCAAAGTACAACTTGTAACCCAAGAAGAGGAAAGGGGCCTTCCAAAGTGTTATTGTGTGGATTAGATTGGATTATTAGATTTATAGTTTCCCAAAACACAATTTATAATCCCAAGGAGCGGAATGTTGATTAGATTGGATTATTTGATTTCTAGTTTCACAAAGTAGCAGGTGTAAGCCCACGGAGAGGAAAAGGGCCTCCAAACCTTTTTTTTGTGTATTCGCCAAGGAAAATATTAGATTACCAGATTTATAGTTTCCTAAAGTACAATGTGTAACCCCAGGCAGACAAAGGGGCTATAACGATGCTTGGGCAGCTAAATAAATTAAGAGATTTAGATTTTTCAAACTAACTGTGGAGAATTGTGGATTTATTATTTTATTTTTTGGGAATATTTTTTGGGAATATTTTTCGGAATATTTTTTATTAATTTTTTTTCGCGGCGGGGGGGGGGGTGAGGGGCGGGGCAGGGAGGAGGCGCAGGCTCTCTTCCTCCTCCTCCTACTTCCCTCCCTCCCCCTCTCTCTCCCTCCCTCCTTCTTTCTCTCTTTCCCCCTTTCATTCCTTCCCCCTTCCACCACCTGAAGGAAAGAGGGAAGGAGAGAGAGAGTGCACGAGTGAGAGGGGGCGTGGCCAGAGCGAAAAAGGGGCGGGGCCGAGTTCGGAGCACGGGGGGTGCTCATTCATTCCCTTTCCGGCTTCCTCCTCTCCTGAGGCTTCGTCCCAAGTTTGGTCCTGATCCATCATTATTTGAGTCCACAGTGCTCTCTGGATGGAGGAGAACTACAACTCCCAAACTCAAGGTTCAGTACTTTCTGTTGCTCTCATGAGAGTTTAGGTTTGATTCAACATGGCTGAGGAATGCTTTGATTGTGTTTTTCCCTTATGGCAGAAGGAGGTAGGACTGGATGGCCCTTGGAGGTCTCCTATTCTAGGAACCCGTTGTAATTATTATTATTATTATTATTATTATTATTATTATTATTATCATCAGAGGCTGAATGGTCATCTGTGAGGAATGCTTTGATTGTGTTTTCCCCTTATGGCAGAAGGAGGTAGGACTGGATGGCCCTTGGAGGTCTCCTATTCTAGGAACCCATTGTAATTATTATTATTATTATTATATTATTATTATTATTATCAGAGGCTGAATGGCCATCTGTGAGGAATGCTTTGATTGTGTTTTCCCCTTATGGCAGAAGGAGGTAGGACTGATGGCCCTTGGAGGTCTCCTATTCTAGGAACCCATTGTAATTATTATTATTATTATATTATTATTATCAGAGGCTGAATGGCCATCTGTGAGGAATGCTTTGATTGTGTTTTTCCCTTATGGCAGAAGGAGATTGGACTGATGGCTCTTGGAGGTCTCCTATTCTAGGAACCCGTTGTAATTATTATTATTATTATCATCAGAGGCTGAATGGTCATCTGTGAGGAATGCTTTGATTGTGTTTTCCCCTTATGGCAGAAGGAGGTAGGACTGCCCTGGATGGCCCTTGGAGGTCTCCTACTCCAGGAACCTGTTGTTGTTGTTATTATTATGATTATGATTATTATTAGCTGAGGCAGAATGAATATTATGCCTTATCATTCAGGGTTATAGGCCTGTGTGGAAGGGCCCTGGCTTCTTATTTGACTTCCTTTCCACACATCTGAATAAAATCCCATGTTATTTGCTTTAAACCAGATTATATGAGTGTGGACTCAGATAATCCAGTTCAAAGCAGGTATTCTGGGTTATATGGCTGTGTGGAAGGGCCCTGAGTCCACACTGCAATATAATCCAGTTCAAAGCAGGTTTTGTGGGGTTTCCTGCCTGGATATTCTGAGTTATATGGCTGTGTGAAGGGCCCTGAGTCCACACTGCAATATAATCCAGTTCAAAACAGGGACTGGGACTTGAGACTGGGATTTTGGTGTTCATCTCTATCTCCAAGTCAAAGCCCCGGTGTCCTCCACAGACACCTCCAAGGCGGGGAGGGGGCGGAGCCGGGGAGGGGGCGGGGCAGGGGTGGAGCCAGGGAGGGGGCGGAGCCTGGGCGGAGCCAGGGAGGGGGCGGAGCCGGGGGCGGAGGCAGACCCTTCGGCCCCCCAGGTCATCAGTAACTGGAATTCCGGCCACAGGTCCGGTAGAAGTTGGACAGCCCTGTTATAGACACACTGCCACAATAGGCTTTTTATCTAGGTTAGTTTTCCAGCCTAACCTACAAACAGCGGTTCTTATAGGCTTCCGAAATCTAACTGCCTTTCTGCAGTATCAAAACACAGACTTTTCTGTTCTCCTCAGAACAGATAACAGCAGCTTCCACAACTGCTACCAGTTGCAGTTGTGGAACTGCTAACCACTCCTGACTAACTGAAGAATTTCAAACCTGGAAATTCTAAATCTAGTATAAGGTAGCGCCTCTTGTTGCTATGGCAACGGAACTTCTCAGAGGCCGGGCACTCTAATATCCTTGTTAACCCTTTTGTGATCTAATATTGAATCATCTAACACAATACAAATGTTACAATACAAACCACACATTTAACAATAAAATAAATATAAAATCCACAATACATATGGCAAATTCATTACAGGGGCCTCCAAACTTTTGTATGCTTTCCCAAGGAAATTGTTACCAGCAAAGGGGAATTCTGGTTTCCCAAAGCACAGAAATCAAAACCCAGGAGAAAAAAAGGCCCTTTACAGATGCCCCCCCCTTCATTATCAAGTTGAGGGTTATTGGGCTGGTGACAGGGCCTTCTCCATCTCTGCCCCTGTCTTGTGGAACTCCTCGCCTCCCCACGTGAGGGCCATGCGTGACTTGCAACTCTTTGCTCAGGCACTCAAGACCTGGCTTTTTAGCAGAGCTTTTAATACTTAATGCAGTCTATTTGGTATTGTGTATTTTTTAATGCAATTGTTTTATGTAAATCACCTGGCACATTTTAATGGAGGGCGATTAACAAGTGAGAAACTGATGATGATGATGGTGAAACATTGCTGAAATCAATTATAACCGAAACAGGGTCACAGAGGATATGGGGAAGCAGCGGATATTTAATAACTGATTGAGGTTCAGATTTGCTCTTGGTATTGATATCCAATAAGGAATTTGGCCATTCAGAGGATAAAGACTGATCACAGCTTTGAATGGTTGTAGAATCATGTTGTCGAATACAGCCCTAACTTTCCCAGATACTCTTTCCCGTCTGAAACATGGAGGCCCTCCTCCTTCTCCCCCTGACAGGAAAGCCAGAGACAGTTCTTTCGCAATGGCTTCCTTCCTTCTTTCCTTCAGGACAAAATGGCTGCTGCTTTCAGGGGGAAATGGGGAACAATCCCAGGACCCTCCAGGAGGGCCTGCCGGGAGCCCCAGGGCCCTGAATAGAGAGGAATGGAGGCCTTTCCTGCCCATATTGCCTCCATGGCCTTGAAGGCCGTCCGCACAGCCCAGTCTTCCTCGCCTGCAACCGTTCAGCCGTCCTGAGGAGATGTTGATACCATATGGGAGTTTTCACGCTTCTCCAATGTTGAGGAGTTTAAGAGAGGAGTCTACCTCCGATGAAAGGGGTCCCTGTTCTGGGGTTAGGGCTCAGGGCCTGTCTTCAGCCCTATTCTTCTGCCTCAGTCCCTTCATGAGGGACAAAATGGTTGCCGACTGGAGATGGGATTCCCATCCAAGGTTCCTTCCTTGAGGGAGCACAAGAATAATGTTTATATTTATATTTCAAAGATATCTGTGTAGTTTTAAACTGCATTGTGATGCTTGTTGCCAGAAGTCTTGAGCAAAAATCAAGGAAATAAATACATAAGCAAACCAACCCCTCAAATGAGTGTTTTATCAGACTTTGGCCAGGAATGTATGGAAACTGTGACCCAAAACTCCTTTTTTGAGCATGAAGAAACCTCCTCCTGTTTCCACCCAACGCTTCAAGGTGCTTGAGTAAGGTGTGGATGTGGGGCAGAAAGGAAGAACATTCTGGGGAACATTCATGGCGGTTCTTGAAGAAGGATCCTAAACGGGTGGATACTGACTTCTCTGGAATGAATTATATGACTAACCATCACAGTGACTAAGGGTGCATCTACAGTGGACAGTTAATGCCATTTGGCACCACTTCAACTGCCGTGGCTCAGTGCTTCGGAGGTGTAGTTTCACCAGGGCCCTGCAAAGAGTGTTGGTGCCTTGACTTCGGCCAAGAAGGTCCCTTTGAGGCTTACCCTCAAAGCATCTCAGGCCTGAAGTTTCTGTCACGAAAAGTCACAAAGGGGTTGGGTTTACAGTAAACTGGATGCTGTTTACTGTGAAGTGTCAAAAACCTGCTTAGCTCAAAATGATTATTACTATTAAAATCAACTTGTAACCCCAAGCAGAGGAAAGGGTCCTTCCAAAGCTTTATAGTGTTGATTGCCAAGAACAGGATTGGATTAGTTGATTTCTAGTTTCCCAAAAGTACCCCGTGTAAGCCTAAAGAGAGAGAAGGGGCCTTCCAAAGTGTTGTTGTGTTGATTAGATTGTTCCAGTTGATTTCCAGTTTTTCAAAGTACAACTTGTAACCCCAAGCAGAGGAAAGGGGCCTTCCAAAGAGTTATTGTGTTGATTAGATTGGTTTATTTGATTTGTAGTTTCCCATAAGTACCACGTTTCAGCCGGAAGAGAGGGAAGGGGCCTTCCAAAGTGTTATTGTGTTGATTCCCAAGAAAAGGATTGGATTCTTTGATTTGTAATTACCCAAGAGTACCATGTATGCCGACACGCCTGGGCCTAAGGAGAGTGACTGTATGGATTGCTTTAAATTTCCTATGCCCAAGGGTTTGCGGATGCCTTCCTCTGTGAAAGAGGGCACCCAAAGACTCCACAGGACAAAGTCCCTTGAAAAGGTTAACTGGGTTTATTTTCTACAAGACACAAAGCTGTAGGTGTATGGCTCTTGGTTAATTACAAAGTCCATTTATTTATAAAATCAAAACAGGCTTATGTAGCTCCTTTCTTCAGTCTGTGACAGATGGTAATGTCCCTTCTTCTCTCTCTCTCTCTGGTCAGCAGCCACGAAGATTGACAGACCCCCCTAGTGGATTCCTATAAAGGTGAAGGGCGAGTCCTTCCTATTTTGAATCCAGAGCTGGTTGAAGGCAGCCAAAGTCCCACATCCTTCACCCAGGCATTCCGATATGCCTAGTATGGATGGATGGACTCTGGCAGGATTTATCGAAAAGGTGACAGGCCGGAGCTGACAGCCCCACAAACTCAGTCACACGTCCCTGGTAGTCACTGAAGCCAAACAGAGTAGTTTCCCCCTTTTATAACTTTCAAAACTGGAGGAAAACCCTAAGAGGAAAAAATGGAGGGAAAGAACTAGAACGATGATTGGGTAAAACACTGAGGTGATATTTTGGAGGGAAAACCTAAAACGATGAGTCCCTCCCACCAAAGAAAAACAACAACCGCGGCCAAAAAACTGCAAAGAGGCCTTGAAACAAAATGGAGTCCTGTTAACCTGGCAAATGCACATAAGAAGCAATCATACACTTTCAATCTGAATAGGCCGAGCCTTGCTGAGCCGCAACACCACGTGTAAGCCGAAAGAGGGGGAAGGGGTCTTCCAAAGTGTTATTGTGTGGATTAGATTGGATTCTTAGATTTCTAGTTTCCCAAAGCACAATTTGTAACCCCAAGCAGAGGAAAAGGTCCTTCCAAAGCTTTATAGTGTTGATTCCCAAGAACAGGATTGGATTAGTTGATTTGTAGTTTCCCAAAAGTACCATGTGTAAGCCTGAGAGGGAAGTGCTCTTCCAAATAGTTATTGTGTTGATTAGATTGGATTATTGATTTGTAGTTTCCCAAAAGGACCATGTGTAAGCCCAAAGACAAGGAAAGGGGTCTTCCAAAGTGTTATTGTGTGGATCAGATTAGATTATTAGATTTATAGTTCCCCAAAGCACTACTTGTAACCCCACGGAGAGGAAGGGGTCCTTCCAAAGGGTTATCGTGTTGATTAGATTGGATTATTTGATTTCTAGTTTATCAAAGTAGCACGTGTAGGCCCACGGAGAGGAAAAGGGGCCTCCAAACCTTTTAGGGTGTAGTTCCCCAGGGAAAATATTAATTACTGGATTTCTAGTTTCCTAAAGTACAACATGTAACCCCAGACAGACAACGGGGCCTCCAAACTTTTGTATGTTTTCCCAAGGAAATTGTTATCAGCAAAGGAGAATTCTGGTTTCCCAAAGTCACAGAATGTTGATTAGTTTGGAAGATTTGATTTCTAGTTTCCCAAAGTAGCACATGTAAGCCCACGGAGGAAAGGGGCCTCCAAACTTTTTTTGTGTAGTTCCCCAAGGAAAATATTAGATTACTAGATTTCTAGTTTCCTAAAGTACAATGTGTAACCCCAGGCAGACAAAGGGCAGCTAAATAAATTAGACGCTTGAGCAGCTAAATAAATTAGAGATTTAGATTTTTCAAACTAATTGTGGAGAATTGTGGATTTTTTATTTTCAAACTGCTGCCACCAAAATATGTGAAGATGCAATTTACAGCTGGCGTCAATTTGTGAAGATTCGAACTCAACACTGTGACAGGGTCTCTGCCACCAAATTATGTGAGGACTCTATCTATATTTCCATTAGCTGCCACCTTTTCATTACACTTGGCTACCCACTAGGAAGAAGTTGTTTTCGAGGCTTGTATGTGAGGGAACGAGGAGAGATATTTTTGTTAAATAACTGTAATGTTTATTCAAACAAAGTTCTAAGCGTGGAGGTTTCAGAGTTCAAGACTTATGTGTTTACAATATCTTCTGAGAGGCAAAGAGCTTAAGGTTACAAAGGTTTCTAAATACAATGTTTGACTGTATTTCTCCAAACACTGGCTCAACAATATTATAGATATACTGCCACAATAGGCTTTTTGTCTATCTTCTTGGTTAGCTTTCCTGCTAACAGTGGTTCTTATAGGCTTCCTAAATCTAACTGCCTTTCTGCAGTATCAAAACACAGACTTTTCTGTTCTCCTCAGAACAGATAACAGCAGCTTCCAAAACTGCTACCAGCTAGTCTAACCGCTTCTGACTAACTGAAGAATTTCAAACCTGGAAATTTTAAATCTAGCGTTAGGCTCCGCCTCCTGTTGCTATGGCAACGGAACTTCTCAGAGGCAGGGCACTCTAATATCCTTGTTAACCCTTTGTGGTCTGTCTAACATTTAATCATCTAACACAATACAAATGTTATGACACAAACCACACATTTAACAATAAAATAAAGATAAAACCCGCAATACACATAACAAATTCATTACAGGGGCCTCCAAACTTTTGTATGTTTTCCCAAGGAAATTGTTATCAGCAAAGGGGAATTCTGGTTTTCCAAAGCACAGAAGTCAAAACCCAGGAGAAAAAAGGCCCTTTACAGATGGTTTCCCCCCTTCATTATCAAGTTGAGGGTTGTTGGGCTGGTGAAACATAGCTGAAATCGCATATAACCGAAACAGGGTCACAGAGGACATGGGGAAGCAGCGGATATTTAATAACTGATTGAGGTTCAGATTTGCTCTTGGTATTGATATCCAATAAGGAATTTGGCCATCTCAGGCCTGAAGTTTCTGTCAGGAAAAGTCGCAAAGGGATTGGGTTAACAGCAAACTGGATGCTGTTTACTGTGAAGTGTCAAAAACCTGTTCAGCTGAAAATGATTATTACTATTAAAATCAACTTGTAACCCCAAGCAGAGGAAAGGGTCCTTCCAAAGCTTTATAGTGTTGATTGCCAAGAACAGGATTGGATTAGTTGATTTCTAGTTTCCCAAAAGTACCACGTGTAAGCCCAAAGAGAGGGAAGGGGCCTTCAAAAGTGTTGTGTTGATTAGATTGTTCTCGTTGATTTCTAGTTTTGCAAAGTATGACTTGTAACCCCAAGCAGAGGAAAGGGGCCTTCCAAAGAATTATTGTGTTGATTAGATTGGACTAGTTGATTTCTAGTTTCCCAAAGCACAACTTGCGACCCCAAGCTGAAGAAAGGATCCTTCCAAAACTTTATAGTTTTGATTCCCAACAAAAGAATTGGATTATTTGATTTGTAGTTTCCCAAAGGTAACATGTATAAGCCCAAAGGGAGGGAAGGGGCCTTCCAAAGTGTTATTATGTGGATTAGATTGGAATTTTTGATTTCTAGTTTCTCAAAAGTACCACGTGTAAGCCCAAAGAGAGATGGGGCCTTTCAGAGTGTGTGCGTGTTTTTTTAAATAAAAGTTTTTATTAGAAAGAACATATATACATAAAATTACATAATTTCACATATAGGAACATTTTCAAACAATATCAGGTTTCGGTGTCCAAGGTTGTGGTGAGGTATGGATATGGTTTGGGGGGCGGGCGGGGGAGTAAGAAAACATATGAGTAGGACACATGGGGTAATTAAAAACAGCGTTGACTTCATGCTTTGCTACATGGATTAAATCTATCATCTGTCTATTGTAAGAGCTTAGTTTCTTACATATATAGTCCTTTCAAGTTGGTTTTCTTATTTTTTACATAGTTCATCAGAGGAGTCCAAGTCTCGTTAAACTGTTTAGATGAGTTATGTCTTAACAATGTTTTAAGTCTGTCAATTTCTGCTATTTCTAGCAGTTTGAATAGCCATTCTTCTTCCTTCGGGAGTTAACTTGATTTCCAGTATCTTGCCAGTGTGATTCTGGCGGCAGAAGTAAGGAAGGTTAGGAACTTTTCTATTTCTTTTCCTTTTTTCTTCTGAAATATTTAGAAGATATAACTCCAGTTTTAATGTAATATTAGTTTGTAATATTTCCTGGGTTACTTTGTGGACGCTTTTCCAATATTTACTGACTATCTCACAAGACCACCATTGGTGGAAGCAGGTACCTTTCTTTTGCCGGCATTTCCAGCATCTTGAGTCATTATTTTTGTATATTTTGGCTAGTTGTTCTGGCGTGATGTACCATCTGTACATCATTTTCATCATATTCTCTTTCAAACTATATGCATAAGTATATTTTTGTTTTATTCTCCATATTTTCTCCCATTACTCTATTGGTATATTATATCCAACATTTGCTGCCCATTTCTGCATATACTCTTTTTCTGGATGTTTCATATTTGCTCATTAGTATATATTTATACATTCTTCCAAATATAACATTACTTCGCCCCTTGGCGTTATCCATTCCCATCCTATCTTTTTATCTTGTAGAAACCTCCTTTTCATCTGGCTATATTGGAACCAGTTCATGTTCCAATTCATTAGGTCCTCTTGATTTTTTAAGTGTAAGTCATTCCCTTCTTTTTTAAAACAATTTTTATAAGTGGGCCAACTTTCTTTATATAGATCTTTTATTTGATGAGTTTCAATTGGGGAGACCCATGTTGGGATTTTCGTATATAATTTTCCTTTATATTTATTCCATACTTTGAATAAGGCTGCCTTAATAATATGATTTTTAATTTTTTGTCTTGGTTGTACTTATCATATATCATGTATCCATGCCAGCCAAATTTATTTTCAAAAACCTCCAAATTTAATAATCTCGTATCTGTCACAATCGCGGACTTAGAACTGCCCCTTTAACACACACACGGAGACGTTGCAAAGGCTAACTACTTTATTGAGTATATAAAACGGTTCAAAAGGTAAATAGTCCAATAATATGCAAGTGTTCAAAGTATAAAGCAAATAGTCCAAAGTATCGTAGCAAAAAGCTTGAATGTGGCAAAGCTCCGCAAACCAATGCGGATCAGGAAACAGGACAAGGTTTCGCAATCCAATGCGAATCAAGGACCAGGGCGAGGTGCCGCAAACCACTGCGGCTCAGGAAACAAGGCAAAGGCAAGGCAAGGCTTGATGACCACTATGGACTTGTGGTCCCACTCGCTCGCGCCTATTCAGTATAGACGTGGCCGGAGAACTGAGGATCAGTTCCCACGGGGCCGTACTTAATCCCTCGGCCGGGACCCCGACGATCTAGGGCCCGGCGCCTCCAGTCTCTACTTTCCGAACGGTGACGGTCTAGGGACAGATGCCAGCTCCTCCTGCCCTCCTCTATGTCCCTGCGCCTGTTATGAGAACGGCCCCGCTCTTCCAGCCTAGTATCGCTATCTTCCTGAGAAGCAGCCTCCCGAAGTTTCCCATCCGCTAGCCTCCATCTGCTGCTCGGCCAGCTCCTGGGAACCTCGGCCATTTGGGAATTCATAACTATCTCCGCTATCTGCTTCGCTGCCTCCCATCTCCACCTGGTCCGCTCCTTCCCCGGGAGAATGCTCCCATTCGAAATCCCAGGCTAAACTCTCTGCCGGTGGACTGAGCAAAGGCACGGCTGACCAATCTTGCTCTGGGCCTTCCAACTCATCCTCCGAGTCCCTTTCAGCCTGTGCGGGTCCCAATGCCAACGGAACCCCCGGTGCATCACCCCCTCCCCCGTGGCCCGGGCGGACCCATGGGTGCTACAGTATCTTTTAATGTTATCCATTCTCTAAGCCCATCTAAGCAATTTGCTTCATAGTATGTGGTTAAGTCTGGCACCCCAAATTCCCCATTTTGAGTTTGTTCTTCCATGTTTTTTGTTTTTATTCTTGCTTTCTTCCTTTGCCAGATGAATTTAGCAAGCTCTGATTTTTACCTTTTTAATATTTCGTTGTGTTTCAATATGGGCAACATTTGGAAACGAAAGTTTAGTTTGGGGAAGATTTTCATTTTAATTGTTGAAACTCTTCCTAATAATGAAATATTTAGTTTTCGCCATTTCTCTATATTATTTTTAACTTCCTTCCAAGTTTTTTCAGTTATTTTTACCAGTTGGCAGTTATTTGCTGTTATGTTTATCCCTAAGTATTTTACTTTTTATGTTGCTTCCAATCCAAATTTTGCTTCTATATTATGTACCTCATTCTTTTCTGTTTTTGGTTACAATTTTTGATTTTGATTTGTTTTATTTAAATCCTGAGAACTTTCCAAATTCTTCAAAGTGTTATTGTGTTGATTAAATTGGATTATTAGATTTACTAAAGCAGAATTGATGCTTTTAGCAGAAGTACAGTCAGAGGAGAGTGATGCACAAGCAAAAGCCTTAGAGTATAGCGAGATAGCTTGCCAGAAATCATGCTAGCAGCCAGAGACGAGAATAATGCACCCTGATTGGTACGTTAGGCACAAGCTGTGATTTGTCAAGGTACACCATGTGCCTTTCCTGATAACAATGACCGTGATTGGTCTAGCTAGCACCCAGCGTGTATCTGTTTACATTGTTTCTGATTGGGTAGGAACTACGCATGGGCAAATGAGACCGTTCCTCCCTGCTGGCTCAGAGGAGCGGAATAGAATGTTGCAGATTAAGGACATGATGCCCATATGGCAGATAACATACCTGAGAATGAAGAATTACTACTACGCAGTGCAGTTTAACAAATAGGAGTGCAAATAGAATGTGATGCTGAATAATGTTATGTTTAATTGGATAATAAAGATGAGTTGATGATGTGAACCAATGCTAATGATGAAGAAAGGAGGGACAAAGGGATCTGCCGCCATAGTGTGTATATAAGGGATAGTCTGAGATTGTACGGGGCTCTTGCCCTGAAGCAGCGAGTTCTGTGGGCAGATCCCGTCAGCTGATGTTGTTGCAAATAAACTTTGGCTTCATTGCACCGCAGTAACAATTGTTGCATTTTCTCGTACCTGCGCTTGCACGTTTGCGCCGCCTGTTAGTCAAAAGGTAACACCAGGGAGTTTTGGGACTCCGGATTTGCTGCTACATTACAGTTTCCCAAAGCACAATTTGTAACCTCAAGCAGAGGAAAGGGTTGTTCCAAAGTTTTATAGTGTTGACTCCCAAGAACAGGATTGGATTAGTTGATTTGTAGTTTCCCAAAAGTACCATGTGTAAGCCTGAGAGGGAAGTGCCCTTCCAAATAGTTATTGTGTTGATTAGATTGGACAAGCCGGAGCGGACAGCCCCTCAAACTCAGCCACACGTCCCTGGTAGTCACTGAAGCCAAACAGAGTAGTTTCCCCCTTTTATAACTTTCAAAACTGGAGGGAAACCCTGAGAGGAAAAAATGGAGGGAAAAAACTAGGACGGTAATTGGATGAAGACACTGAGGTGATATTTTGGAGGGAAAACCTAAAAAGATGAGTCCCTCCCACCCAAGGAAAACAACAACCCCAGCCAAAAAACTGCAAAGAGGCCTTGAAACAAAATGGAGGCCTGTTAACCTGGCAAATGCACATAAGAAGCAATCATACACTTTCAACTAGGAAATGGTCCTTCCAAAGTGTTATTGTGTTGATTAGATTGGATTATTTGATTTTTGGTTCCCTAAGTACCACATGTAGGCCCATGGAGAGGAAAAGGGCCTCCAAACCTTTTTGGGTGTAGTTCCCCAAGGAAAATATTAGATTACTGGATTTCTAGTTTCCTAAAGTACAACATGTAACCCCAGGCAGACAAAGGGGCCCGCAAACTTTTGTATGTTTTCCCAAGGAAATTCTTATCAGCAAGTGGGAATTCTGGTTCCCCAAAGCACAGAAGTCAAACCCCAGGAGCAAAAAGGCCCTTTAAAGATTGTTTCCCCCCCCCTTCATTATCAAGTTGAGGGTTGTTGGGCTGGTAAAACATAGCTGAAATGGCTTATAACCGAAACAGGGGGAAAGCAGTTTCACAGAGGACATGGGGAAGCAGCTGATATTTAATAACTGATTGAGGTTCAGATTTGCTCTTGGTATTGATCCCTAATAGGGCATTTGGCCATTCAGAGGATAAAGACTGATTACAGCTTTGAATGGTTTCAGAATCATGTTGTCGATTACAGCCCTAACTTTACCAGATACTCTTTCCCCTCAGAAACATGGAGGCTCTCCTCCTTCTTCCCCTGAAAGGAGGGCCAGAAACAGCTCTTTCCCAATGGCTTCTTTCCTTCCTTCTTTCCTTCAGGACGAAATGGCTGCTGCTTTCAGGGGGAGATGGAGAACAATCCCAGGACCCCCCAGGTCTGAGGAGGGCCTGCTGGGAGCCCCAGGGCCCTGAATAGAGAGGATTGGAGGCCTTTCCTGCCCATATTGGCCTCCATGGCCTTGAAGGCCGTCTGCACAGCCCAGTCTTCCTCGCCTGCAGCAACCTTTCAGCCATCCTGAGGAGATGTTGAAGCCACTTCAATGTTGATGCCATTTGGGAGTTTTCGCGCTTCTCCAATGTGGAGGCCTTTAAGAGAGGAGTCTACCTCTGATGAAAGGGGGCCCTGTTCTGGGGAAGGGCACAGGGCCTGTCTTCAGCCCTATCTTTCTGCCTCGGTCCCTTCATGAGAGACAAAATGGTTGCCGACTGGAGATGGGATTCCCAAACAAGGCTCCTTCCTTGAGGGAGCACAAAGAATAATGTTTATATTTCAAAGGTATCTGTGTTGTTTTAAATTGCATTGTGATGGTTGTTGCCAGCAGTCTTGAGCAAAAATCAAGGAAATAAATACATAAGCAAACCAACCCCTTAAATGAGTGTTCTTTCAGACTTTGGTCAGGAATGTATGGAAACTGTGACCCAAAACTCCCTTTTTGAGCACGAAGAAACCTCCTCCTGTTTCCACCCAACGCTTTGAGGTGCCTGAGTTCCGGGAATAAGGTGTGGATGTGGGGCAGAAAGGAAGAACATTCTGGGGAACATTCATGGCGGTTCTTGAAGAAGGATCCTAAACGGGTGGATACTGACTTCTCCGGAATGAATTATATGACTAACCATCACAGTGACTAAGGGTGCATCTACAGTGGACAGTTAATGCCCTTTGGCTCCACTTCAACTGTCGTGGCTCAGTGCTCGGAGGTGTAGTTTCGCCAGGGCCCTGCGAAGAGCGTTGGTGCCTTGACTTCGACCAAGAAGGTCCCTTTGAGGCTTACCCTCAAAGCATCTCAGGCCTGAAGTTTCTGTCAGGAAAAGTCACAAAGGGGTTGGGTTTACAGTAAACTGGATGCTGTTTACTGTGAAGTGTCAAAAACCTGCTTAGCTCAAAATGATTATTACTATTAAAATCAACTTGTAACCCCAAGCAGAGGAAAGGGTCCTTCCAAAGCTTTATAGTGTTGATTGCCAAGAACAGGATTGGATTAGTTGATTTCTAGTTTCCCAAAAGTACCACGTGAAAGCCCAAAGAGAGAGAAGGGGCCTTACAAAATGTTGTTGTGTTGATTAGATTGTTCCAGTTGATTTCTAGTTTGCAAAGTATGACTTGTAACCCCAAGCAGAGGAAAGGGGCCTTCCAAAGTGTTATTGTGTTGATTAGATTGGTTTATTTGGTTTATAGTTTCCCAAAAGTAACATGTGTATTCCCAAATAGAGGGAAGGGGCCTTCCATAGTGTTATTATGTGGATTAGCTTATTCTCGTTGATTTCTAGTTTTTCAAAGTACGACTTGTAACCCCAAGCAGAGGAAAGGGGCCTTCCAAAGAGTTATTTTGTTGATTAGATTGCCTTTTTAATATTTATTCACTTTAAGTTGATTTATGTTGTATCGGTCTACTTCTTCCCCCTCCCCTCTGTATCATCCTTTCTCTATGATTCCAGCCCTCTCCTGTACTCCCGCCCTTTGTCATAATGGTTCTTTCCTGCTTCCGCCTTCTGTGATGCACTTCCGGCCTCTCCTGTCGTTTCTCTGCTCTCTGGCCCTGCCTCTTCCTGGTCTGTCCCTTCCAGTGGAGATCTTGTTTATAGAGAAGCCAAGCGTAGACAAAATATCATGGTGTTAAAGTTCATTCAGAGGGGGGGGGGGATGTAAATAGCTCTGTATTTACTTAAGGGGTCTTCAGTGTGTCTCCCAAAGATACTACTCTACGGTGAACTCGCCACGGGTCAGAACAAGAGAGGCGCCCCAAAAAAGAGATATAAGGACACCCTGAAACAACATCTCAGGCTTGGCCAGATTGATCACCAAAAATGTTCCACCATGGACACACATCGGGAGGCATGGAGAAGCACTATCCACAATGCTGCGGCCTCTTTTGAGAAGACACGTCAAACGAGTCTCAAAGAGAAATGATAATGCAGAAAGAACCGCAACTTGGAAACATCACCCAAGGAGACTTTCTGCTGTGCTTTCTGCACCCGGACTTGCCTATCTCAGATTGGCCTTCTTAGTCATCAACGCACTTGTACAAAGTGTGGGATGAGTTCTTCCTGAATCTTCGTTCACGAAAAAAGCCAAGATCTTCAGTATGGCTCTCACCAGCACGCCATCAAGGCTTTAATGTTGAGGCGCTATACTTTGTTTTTGCACCAGGCTCCAAGAAAAAGCCCACTATACAGATCAACCACACATTGAGATAGACAAGCTAATCACTCTGTCACTATCTTCAATCTAGTTTTCCTTTTACTCTATGGATCTCATCCGCTCGATTTAGACTTCTTCTTCTACAGTTCCCTCCCCCAACAGGGGTTTCTTTCTGCTCAGGCTAGATCTTGATAGAATAGTTGCCCCCACTCACCGAATTTTCTGGGGTGTGTTATTTCTGTCGGTCGGTAGTTGATGCGGGGCTTTTCTTCTCGCTTCCCACAGAGTGGACCACTACCCGTGGCCTCCCGACCCACTCGATCACCCTCCCTTAATGGTGGTGGTGGGGGGAATCTTTGGGGTTCTGGGAATTGCCCACTCGGGTTTTGCGTCCCCCCAGCACTTGATCCAGTTGGGGAGGGGAGCTTAAGGCTCTACCTGACCGCTCAACGTGGTACCTTTCTGAGAGCCCTCAGAAAGGCACTCCTGCCACCATCCTGTCTCCACCGGAAGTCATATATTATTATATTATTCAGAGGCTGGATGACCATCTGTTGTGGGTGCTTTGATTCTGCTTTTGCTGCATGGCAGAAAGAAGGGGGTTATACTGGATGGCCTTTGAGGTCCCTTCCAGCTCTATGATTCTACTAGCTATCTTATAATATTATATAATATTATCTATCTTATACTACTATCTATCTTATAATATAATAACATGACAGACTTTTAATAAGATATCTTTTGTGACTTCTAAAAAAGGTTTTTGCCAAAAAAATTTAAAATTCCCTAAAGTCAGTAGATGTATGAATATTTCTGAAAGTTGGAAAGAATGATCCCTTGTTGTCTTGTATCACTGTATAGTACATTCAAGGAGATAGTCCTTGTAGTTTTTAAAAACTGAAAATTTCAAAAAAAAACCCCGTGGATAAGTGAAAGTTTCTGAAATTTGGTAGGCTTACTGTTGCACTCCAGACTGGGGAAAAACCCTCTGATTAAAACACACCACACGATGGAGAGTGGAATCTAATTCCTTTTATTGAAGCAAAATAAAGATTCAGTAAAATGGTTGATACAAAAAGACAGAGTTCCAAAGACGCAAAGTCAGTAAAAATACAAAATCATGACGCAATATCCATAAAGGTAAAAAGCATTCCAAGGCAAGATAAATCCAAAAACATGAATCCAAAGGTTACAAGGCAGTCCAAACTAGGACAATCAATCCACAAGACTAGAAATCCAAGAAACATGAACCCATGAGGAGACTAGAAATCCATAGAACCAAGGTATCAAAGTCCATGATGCTCAAAACTGAACATTGCCTGATCTAAGACTTGGCTTTGAAATCAAACCTTAAGTACAGACAATAATTGGTTTTGTTTTCCTTCAGCTCTTGTTTTCAATTGCCAAATTCTCTCACTGCGCGTAAGCATTGAGCTATCTGCTGCCTCTGGCTGAAATGCAGATGTCTATTAATCTCCCACTCCTTATCTAGCTCAGGTGGCAAGTTACTATCCTCTTGAGGGAGTAAACCCTCATCCCTTTGCCTAACAAGAAAATTCCCATGAGAAACCACCTTTTGCATTGAGGCCTCACTTTCAGGTTCAGTAGGGAAAACATCAACCAAACCACTTCCATTTTGCACCCCAGAAGCCTCAATTTGCACATCAGAACCAGCATCACTTGGCACATCACTTTGCACATCACTTTGCCCATCAGAATCAGGATCATTTCTCACATCAGAAATCGCATCCTGAAACACAGTCACAGGCTAAGTCACAACACTTAAGGTGGTAAATGTGTTCTACCATTGTAGCACGTTTCACCTCCATGGCTGTAAAAATGAGAGAGAAATGAGCTCCAGAAGCCCACCCAGGTGACCAATTACTTTAATGAAAAAGTAACAACATTTCATTACTCTCGTATTAGTAACTGATTTTTTTTACTAAAGAGACTTTCAAAACACTTTAGAATCAAAAGACTTAAAAATGTTTGTAGATGCATTGCACAAGCCTAATATCTATCTATCTATCTATCTATCTATCTATCTATCCACACACACTCACACACAACCAAAATATTTTTTCATGTCAGGAGCGACTTGAGAAACTGCAAGTCGTTTCTGATGTGAGAGAATTGGCCATCTGCAAGGATGTTGCCCAGGGGACGCCTGGATATTGTGGGAGACTTCTCTCATGTCCCCGTGTGGGGAGCTGGAGCTGACAGAGAGCTCATTCACACTCTCCCCAGATTTGAACCCCTGACCTGTTAGTCAGCAATTGTGCTGGTACCCATTGTGCCACTGGAGGAATTGGGGCTGAAGTCTAAACATGTGTATAGGGCAGGGGTGGGCATCCTACGGCCCGCGGCCCGGGGCCGGCCTCCTGGGTGATGCCATCCGGCCCGCGGAGCCGTGGGCAACGCGGCATCACTGGTGAAGAGAGGGAGCCGTTCGCGGCGAGGCTTCCCTGGCGAAAAGAGGGAGCCGTGGTCATCGCGGTTTCCCTGGCAAAGAGAGGGAGCCGTGCGCGGCGCGGCTGTGTTTATCTCCTTAATTTAAGAAGATAAACACAGCCGCGCTGACCACGCCTCCCTCTCTTCGTCAGGGAAGGCGTGCCGCGCATGGCAGCCGGGCTCTTCGGCAAGGCTGCCAGAGGCGTGGTCAGCGCGGCTTCCCTGGCGAAGAGAGGAAGCCGTGCGCGGCGCTGCTGTGCTTATCTCCTTAATTTAAGAAGATAAACACAGCCACGCAAGGCTCCCTCTCTTCGCCAGGGAAGCCGCGCCGCGCACGGCAGCCGCACTCTTCGGCAAGGCTGCGGGAGGCGTGGTCAGCGTGGCTTCCCTGGCGAAGAGAGGAAGCCGCGCCACGCATGCCTCCCTCTGTTTGCCCAGGAAGCCACGCCACGCACGCCTCCCTCTGTTCACCCAGGAAGCCGCAGGCGAGAAAGAAGTGGAAAAGTAGAGGTAAAGGCGGGTTGGGTTTCTGGATGGCGTGTGTGGTTTACTAGGAATGCCCCCTGCATGCCTAGTAAACACAAGGGACTAAAAGGCCAAACAAAGCATGTATTTGAACTGGTGGGTTGGCAGAAGCTGGGGCTAACAGTGGGAGCTCCCCCCACTCCCCAGATTTGAACTGACAATCTTTCAATATATATATTGTGTTTAATTCACTGGTTTATGCATGGATGCACTGTGGAAGATATCATGTTTAATTCACTGGTTTATGCATGGATGCACTGTGGAAGATATCATGCGTCCTGTCCAAAGGAGCCGGCATGGCAGGCACTCCATGGCAGGGCGATCAGCTGGGGAATTTTATTTTATTTTATTTTAGTGGTTTTTTAATTATTTTATAATGATATTAATAATAATATAATATAATAAATAATATAATATAATGTTATATTATATTATAATTTCAATATATTATAATGTCTATATATATACTATAATATAATAATTATATTAATACTAATAATATATGAATATATGAATATTTCTTCATATATTAATATGTTAATATTAATGATGTGTAATATATAGTAAATATAGTAAGTAAGTAAATAAATAAATAGGTGCGGCCCTCCATAATATTTTTTGGCTCTCGTGTGGCCCCTTGGAAAAAATAGTTGCCCACCCCGGTATAGGATGTTTTTTTCAGAAACATCTTATACATCTAGCCTGAAGATAACGGTATACAATAATTTAATAATTTTGTGCATGAAACAAAGTGTACGTACATTGAACCAAAACAAAGCAAAGATGTAATTATCTCAGTGACTCACACAGTCCATTTTGGATTATTTTGGATAATGAGATGCTCAACCTGTATATGGATTTGGAAAACCATAAACTTATTACATAGAGAATTTTAAAATGCCAGAAAAGAGACTAAAAAGAAGGCTATAGTGTAATAGAGAGCAATGCTATATATACATGTATGCACTACAATGTTCTGAACTAAGTCCCACTTTGTGATCCCACCAGAACCTCATTTCTTCTGGTGGCGATTGTTTCCAATCTTCTTTCTTTAATGTTTCTTCAACAATTTTTTCCATGTACTTTCAAAATCATTATTCTTCCTTAGGCCTTTTTAAATCTTTAGATTACATGTTAATTCATCATTTATTGCTAATTTCCAAATTTCCTTATACCATTCTTCTATCTTAATTTCCACCTCTCCTTTCCAATGTTTTGGTATTAGGACTCCAGAGATGGGGAGCCCAATGAGTAGCACAATGGGGGAGAGGATAAGAAATAACTATATGAATTGTAGATATGATTTTTTTTGTAACAAAATGAATAGAAATGTAATAAAATTACTATTCAAAAAAAGAACTAAGCCCCACTGAGGAAAGACTGGAAAAAAATACTTTTCTGAACTGCTATTTGCCCGACCCATGATTGTGAAAGGTGTAGCCCAAAAAATATTTTTTCAAGCTTGGAAATAAATGGGACTTTCCCCGATAAATGTATACAGCTTTAGTCATCCAGATAGCATGATGAATTCAGTCGTCTTCTTGCTTAGTTAAAAAATTGAGCACATAAAGAACCACATACAAGGGCATGAAAGCTGCAGGCCGTCCTGCTCCAGTAAGATGAGCTTCAGTTTCCTGAATGGTCATTCCACTCATTTCAATCATTGCTCCCGTTATAAGCATCTCCTCTTTAGATAAGATCTGGGCATCTACAGTAAATTCCACTTTCCAGGTGCTTCGAATATGGCCTAAAATTATCTTAACCTTTGGGAACATGAAAGAAGCAAAATCAGAGCACACTACTCAAAGTATTCATTCTAAAAATAATTGTTATTCTTTGGAAAAACTATAGCATATTGCCATGTCTCACTAACTGATTAGGGAACTCTTTTGCCATAGTTAGCTCTACCAGTGCTGAGAAGCTAGCAGTCAAATTATAATTTAGAAAGGCACAGGTATGCAGAAGGCGCATGTGAACTCATGCCCTTTCGCACTACAGTTAAGGCACAATGATTCCACTTTAATCGGCATAGCTACATCCTATGGAATCCTGTGGGTGTCCGTCCCCCCCCCCTTTTTTTGCTGCAGCATTAGAGATGTCTCTGACTGCAAATCCTAGGATTCCATAGAATGGTACACATGATCAAAACTCACATCTTTGAATATGTCTGGCGAAACAGAATGTGTGATTAGCATTTTCACTTACCAGTTTCAGCTGCTTGGGCACAATCTTTTTTTCCACAGATTCTTCCAAGAGCATTAATTGTTCTTCTTGCAGTTCTGAGAAAAAGAGCGAAACAATAAATGGAAAAAAGGGTTCTATGCTAGGGCTAAATGCCTGAAGCAGGAAGCTGGCAAGATTATTATGATCAATAATATATAAGAAAAAGCCATAGTTTGCTCTAGAATTCTGGGGCATGCATATTAAGACAAGGCTCTTTTTCAATGGGTTTATGCCCTCTCCCATTAGTAATTGGGCAAATCTGTGAGAAAGTCTGGGAGAGTATGCCCTGAGTTACTTGTCCATGAGGTATTATTATTAAACAGGTCTAGTTGCCCTCTTCAAGAGGGCAGTGGAGGATTTTAAGCAGATTTAAAATCAAGCAAGATCAATATCTGTGCAACTGAATGAGCTCCTGGGCTGAAAGGTCCTTTAGTGAAATACATTCAAATGGTCACTGTATTTTGGAAGTCATGATCCTTACCATCTAAGGCTTTGAGAAAATAGACAACTGCCTTTGCAAGTTCAGATATGATGACTCCACTGCGATCTTGTAAATTCTCCACCAGATCTTGCAATTCTGGCTCATCTGCCTTCAGTTTGCATTGGCCAGGGGCTTCAATTGCCTCCTCCAGCTAATAGTATAAAGAAAAAGAAGATGTTGATGCCAACCAGTTAAATGCAGAGATTTAGTGGCACACATATGAAAGCAAGGGTTGCTATGTGATAAAATTTGAACCAATAATATGGTAGAATGGGAATGTTTTTGAAGATGAATTTGGGTTTGAAATCTAATTTTTGTCCTGAAATGAAAAAAAAGTCACAATTTTTTTGCAGGGCGACTGTTTCTCACAAAGTCTTTTTCACAAAGGACAAAAGCATTTGTGAATAATTTTTGTATATTTTCTAATCAATAGACGCAGGCAGCCCGTGAATTACAAACATAAGGTTCATATGACTCATAGTTCAGAACAGGAGAGAGACTACAGGAAGTGAGAGAAATCTACCTCTAGGAAGGGAAATTCACTCTTGGAAGAGTTATCAAGGGGAGAAGGTGTCTCCACTGAAGCTATATCACCAATTCTGGTTTCTACAACAATCCACATTTTTCAAAATCCAGTTATTGCAGGGACAGAAAGTGAAGTGAGATCTTCTGAACAGGGATAGAGACAGCAAAACAAATGCCGGGGGTTAAAAAAATACAGAACATATCTTCATAACACGGGGACTGCCTGTACTGAATGGAATACTTTAGGATGCTCTGGTACAATCTGGGTTGGGTAACAAGTAATAAAACTCAGGTTTAACATTCACGATTTAAAAGAAATCTTTAATTTCTCTAAATTTTTATTATTTATTTATTTATTTCCAGTGTTTATACCCCGCTACTTCTCAACCCCCGAGGGGGGACTCAGTGCGGCCTAACAGACGGCAACAATTCGATTCCACACAATACATAGTAAACAACAGTTAAAATTAAAATACATTAAAATACACCTAGAATTCAATACATTAAAATACAGTTAATATTAAAACATCATGTACATTCATCACCATTAAAACAATGTTCCATCCAAAGTCTTAGATTTTAACCACCAATTTCCCAACTGACCAGTCTAAAGTGCCGTGTCGTGCTAGGGTGCAAACGCTTGGTCCCAAAGCCAGGAAATATGACATAGAGCTGGAAATACACCAGTGAGTGAGCCACAAAGACAATATGGTGAAGTATTAGTGAAAGGAGGGCCAATGTGCTGGAAAGAAATGAGGAGGAAACCCTTAGGCCCAAAGGAAGGGGCTAACGCACCATGAGAATTTACCTGGAACTCTAGTTTTTGTAGCAGGTCCTTGTTCTTCATTAGAGCCACAAAGCCAGTTAGAAACATGCCTTTCACATTTGCAGATAATGATGAGAACTGTGCACATTTCAATTCAACCTCCCACTGTATAATTTCTTTACTGAATCTACCTGATAAAGAGAATTGAGAGTTCAGGATCAGATGCTATGCAACCATTTAAGGAAAAAGATACCCGAAGGCTAAGTATCTGATAATACTGGTATTATTTCATGTTTTTGAAATTATTATATTTACTAGCTTGGGGACCCGGCCCTGCCCGGGTTATTTGTGAAGCGCAGCAGGATGTAGAGTGGGTCATGGGGGCTCTGTGTGCCAAGTTTGGTCTTGATCCATCATTATTGGGAGTTGCAGTGGTATCATGAAATTACTGAAGGTAGTGCAAGTCCCATCATCTCTGTCCCCCCCTCCCCCAAAGTGTAGTAGGATGTAGATTGGGTCATGGGGGCTCTGTGTGCTAAGTTTGGTCTGTATTGGTGAATGGATGAGGGATGCATTCTTTTTCGGAAGTGAATGAAGGTACTTCAAGTCCCATCATCTGTGGTCCGTCTCACAGTAAACTGCACCAGGCTGTAGAGTGGGTCATGAGGGCTCTGTGTGCCAGATTTGGTGTTAATCAGTCATTGGATTAGGTTTGTAGCAGGATTGGGAAGTGAGGGAAGGTACTGCAAGTCCCATCATCCATGTTCTCTCCCCCTCCAAACTTCAGTAGGATGTAGAGTGGGTCACTGGGGCTCTGTGTGCCAAGTGTGGACTTTCTCGGTGTTTTTGGGGCCACAGTGGTCTGTGGGAACAGAGGGTGTGAAAATACTACAAATTCCATCATCCATTGTCAGTCCTCCCCCGAACCTCACCAGGACGTGAAGGCAGTCATGGGGGTTATGTGTGCCAAGTTTGGTCTCAATCGGTAATTGGATGAGGGTCGCAGCAGACTTGGTAAGTGAGTAGAGGTACTTCAAGTCCCATCATCCATGGTCCACCCTCCTCCAAACTGCACCAGAATGTAGAGTGGGTCATGAGGGCTCTGTGTGGCAAGTTTGGTGTTGATCAATCATAGGATTAGGTTTGTAGCAGTCTTGGAAAGTGAGGGAAGGTACTGCAAGACCCATCATCCATGTTCTGTCCCCCTCCAAACTTCAGTAGGATGTGGACTGGGTCACTGGGGCTCTGTGTGCCAAGTGTGGTCTTTATCAGTGTTTGTTGGGGGCCACAGTGGTCTGTGGGAACAGAGGGGTGTAAAAGTACTACAAATCCCATCATCCATTGTCAGTCCTCCCCCAAACCTCACCAGGACGTGAAGGCAGTCATGGGAGTTATGTGTGCCAAGTTTGGTCTCGATCAGTGATTGGATGAGGGTTGCAGCGGACTTGGGAAGTGAGTAGAGGCACTTCAAGTCCCATCATCCATGGTCCACCCTCCTCCGAACTCCACCAGGACGTAGAGTGGGTCATGGGGGCTGTGTGTGCTGAGTGTGGTCTGTATTGGTCCTCTTTGGTGGCCTCAGTGGTCTGTGGGAACCAAAGTGTTGGAAAGTACTACAAATCCCATAATCCGTGGGTCATGTCCCCCGGCCCGCACCAGGACGTAAACGGGGTTAGGGGGGTTATGTGTACCAAGTTTGGTGCAGGTCCATCACCCGCGCTGGTCGCTGTGGCCTGTGAAAGTGGCTGCCACATATCCGCCCTGGCCTGTGAAAGTGGCTGCCACATATCCGCCCTGGCCTGTGAAAGTGGCTGCCACATATCCACCCTGGCCTGTGAAAGTGGCTGCCACATATCCGCCCTGGCCTGTGAAAGTGGCTGCTTCCGCCCTTCTGCCCTCCGCATACACACATACAAACATTCCGTTTTATAAAGGTATACAGATGTCATCATGCAAACCCAGCATAACATGTTCTCAGCACAGAGCACAAGCACAAAGAGGTGTCTCACTGGTAGAATTACATTCCAGGTCTTTTAAAAGTCAGAATCTTTGAAATCCATAACCTCATCAGGAGTGAAGGTTTGACAAATTTATTGTATTGAAACAGATTAGTATTTGATTAAGGAGGCCTTAAACTTCAGAGGGTACTGTGCCCAAAGATACCTCCTTTGGTATCCTGTGTCTGACAGACATCATTCATCTTGACAGACATGAACAAGTCCATTCCCATGACAGCCATCTGTCATGCTGATGGCACAAATTCCTAATATATGCACCAGTTTGCCTTTTTTATGTGTATGTAATGTATTCACCAGTTCACCTCTTCTTGGTTAATACAAAGATTTGATGCCATTTGCAAAGAACTTATTTAAGAATCAATATATTAAATTATTTTCTAACTTTGAGTATCAAACTAGGACATCATTTGCAGAAGTGATAAAAATATGTATAGTATGGCTTGCCTTACCCCTGATAATTTTTTAAAAATCCCACACTGCCGAAATATTGTGTTCTTTCAAAATCCGCATATTTCTTGAAATATTATTGAAATGTGTAAATAGGCCAGACAATGAATTCCGTTAAAACAGTGGTCTTCAACTGATTCACTTCAGAGTTTGCATTAAACCTCAGCTTCTGAAACATAATCTCTACATACCTTCGCTAGACATTTTTTCATATTCTCTTTCTATGGGGAAAGAAAACAAGCATAATAAGAAAAACAGAGTCAGGTGTATTATTCATGCAATCTGCATTCAGACAGAATGTTAACAGATCCTACTAAATTTTGGTGGAGCCCAAAGACCTTCTAACACAGTCATGCTGCAATGATGGGTTTTGTTTGTGTCAAACTGGCTTTGTGCACTTTCGGAGTTCAACAAAGCACCCAAGGATATCCTCCCAAATTGCTTAGTGTGTGGTATTGAAAGGGTACATTTCTGCCCATCATTTATGTAAACCAGTAGGTTGTGCAGACTCAGTAGCAAAGCGTCATGAGTGAATGCTTAAGAAATGATTGGACACTTTCAGGGAGCGTGGTCTCACCAGGAGACTTGAAGATGTCCAATAGACAATCATGTTTCCAAAAGAGAATGGGATGTATAAACACATGCCAACTATATAACCCATTGTAACCTACAGCTTCAGCTACACGAGACTGAAAGAATTATCCTACTTCGGAGCCCGGCTGAATAAAACCTGCTTTTTTCCACTCCAGAAGGCTTGGCGTTACCTTTAAACCACATAAACTATTATAGTACAGTGGTTTATTCGCTACTTTCGTTTAAAAATCATCCCATCTTCATCTTAAATGGACATGTACACTGTACTATCCTGTCATGTTCAACTTTAATTTCCTTCCCCAGCATAAGAGTGGCTCTGTAAATGCAGTGGCATTATGGGTGTTGGAGGTTATCTCCCCAACAAAACATGTGAGGCAGAGTAGAGCTCTGTTTTGAAATGAAACAAATGATTTCCTGACCTTCTTCACACTGTTAAAGGTATCCATGTTATTAATTTGTACTCAGCATTCTTTGAGTTTGTTTGCCATCACACTTTAAAGATTTGGCCCTACCCACCATCCTTCCCCATGTTTTTTGTTGAAACCCCTCTCCTCTCTTTGAAATGTCAGCTGTTACGTGTTTCCAATTCCGAAAGCAAGAAAGCATGGAGGGAGGGAAGGAAAGCGGCAATGTGTGCACTCTTTCTCTGCTGCCCCACAGAAAAGGGTGTGGACCTTGGAAAAGTATAACTCCCAGAACTGAATAGTATAGAGCTATGGTATTTAAAGTAAGGTCCAGCTGCATTCATTTCACAGTGTAGATCAGGGCTGCCCAACAGGTGGTCCGGGGGGCCATACACGGCCCCCGAGCCCCTTCCCTACGGCCCCCTAACCCCCTGCAAGACATCAGTTTTTATTTTTTTAAATTTTTTTTTGAAAAAAAAATTCCAAAAAATTTCATCCTCGGGGGGGGGGGGGCGAGTGAGGAGGAGGAGGCGGAGGGAAGCCACGTCAGATGCCCTAGGGGCGGGACTTCCCCCCGCCTGTTCCTCGCTCGCGCAGGGCCGCTCGCGGGCTTGCGCGCCAGAGCAGGATTGGCGAGCCGCCCTCCGCCGTGTCCCTAGCTCTTGCAGCGGCCGCGCCTGAAGGACGCGCTAGGGAGATGGCGGAGGGCGGCTCGCCGATCCCCCGGCCCGCCTCCCGCCCTGGCGCGCATGCCCGGCATCTTGCGCGACCCGCCCCTTTCGGCGCCTGACGTCACCCTGCCGAAAGGGGCGGGTCGCGCAAGATACCGGGCTTGCGTGGCGGGGCGGGAGGCGGGCCGGGGATCGGCGGGCGAGGGATCGGCGGTCGCCCTCCGCGCGTCTCCCTAGCTCTTGCAGCAGCCGCGCCTGAAGGAAGGTAAGCCCGGAGCTTACCTTCCTTCAGGCGCCGCTGCAAGAGCTAGGGGACATGGCGGAGGGCGGCTCGCCGATCCCGTCAAAAGGGGCGGGCCGCACAGGACGCTGGGCATGCGTGCCAGGGCGGGAGCGGGCCCTCCCCCCGCGAGCGGCCATGCCCCCGCTGCAACCACGCCCCCGCGAGTGGCCACGCCCTCAGCTCCGGCCCCTTGGGCCGGAAGAAGTTGGACAGCCCTGGTGTAGATGCACCCAGAGAAGATTCATCACCGTGGCAATTGGGTTGTCTCCTGTGGAAGCCACCATATTGCCAGCCTTTGTCCCATCCCACAGCTGTCCCTCGAAGCCCCAGTAAGCAGGAAGTCCTGTCCATTAATAATAATAATAATAATAATAAAGATAATCTGCAGCAGGATCCATTGTTGCCTCTGCTGCCTCCCCACTCGGCATGTGAGCATGTTTAGCTCACACATCTCTGGAGTGGTTCCATTCACACAAAGGCAGGGAGAATAATCTGGTGCACCTTGTAAGCACTTCCCATGGAGTAGATTTGGTAGGTCAATTCAGTTCCCACAGAAAGGAATTTGACCATTCTATCATTTTCCATGTTGTGGTGACATCTAAGTGATTCCTTTATCACTGCTGTATGCCGTAATCTACTTTAACTGCCATGATAGCAGCCTGGCTTCATAGTTTAGTGAGGCCCAAGAACTCTCTGGATAAGACTGCACAGCTCCTCTCCATAAACTGCAAATTCTAGAATTCCATGGCAGTTAAAATAGAATATAGTCAGTGCTATTAACAGCATAGTGGGATGAGGATATCAGGTAGAGTGTGAGAGAAGTATCAGCTGGTTTGGAATACAGCAGCCAAACTGTTAATGAAAGCTATCCCAAGTCATCATGTTGTTTTTATGTGATAAGACTCAAATTAGCTACCAATGTGTTTCCAGATATAATTTTAAATTGTGGCTTCTATTTTTCATTATCTAGGTCCAGATCAAATTAGCTTAAAGATGCTACATGTGCTCTTCTATGGAGATTGGCTTCAGTTCCTTTCGTTTCAGACTAAAATGACGAGTGGGGCTATCACTTAATATTTTATTAAATTATTTAAAATTTTGAGATGCCCTTTGCTTTGGGCAAATATTCATAATGCTGGTTTAAGGCATTAGGTTAAAAAAATGACATTTATTTTTCTGATGTGTTTTTGGAAGAATGCTGGCACTATGAAAACACTTCTGTTTATGTGTGAATGATGTTGAGAAATAAAATACTAAATATTAAACAAATTTGCTAAACTTTGCTTACCTGACTCAGCGAACTCCCAGGTTCCTATATCATCATCTGAATAGTAGGAAAGACCTAAGGCAAATTAAAAAATCATAACTGTAAAAAACAATATGAGTTTTGAAGATTAACATTTGATTACAAACATTGCCAATAGGGCAGAGTACTATCCAGAAGCAAGTATAATTCAACACAAATGGATTAACCTCTACACAGACAGTATGAGTAGGTATTTTAGTATGATCAATAAAGTTGTTTTGAATTAAGCAATTGTTTTTTTATTGTTTTATTGGTACGGAACAATGGATGTCAATGGCCCTACCAGCCTGTTTTGTAATGAATCCCATGGTCTTAGGTGAGCAATACTGTTAGGGAGTAAGGGATTCCTCCAGATCAGAAAGTAAAAACAGATGGCTTGAGAAAATCTATGTGAATTGGACCTCCACAGTCTCATTCCCACCATTCTCATCTCTCTATCTCTATATATATAAAGCAGAATGTTTGTATGTATGTTTGTATGTGCCAGCGTTCTGATTGGCTCCCGGCCTCTAAAGTCCCACCCTCTACATTCAAACATCATGATTGGTTCCCACAGAAGCAAAATTTGCTACACCGCCTCTGATTGGCCACCATTGCCTCAAACACCATGATTGGTTACCACAGAGTGAGCATTTGCTACACCGGCTCTGATTGGCCACCATTCCTGCTTCCCTATTCTCAAAGCTCTCACAGACACTACTTTACAAACAGGCTTCCTTTAGCTACTTTTACCAGCTAGGCCTCGCCCTCCACACACACCAGCACTTCCTCCACTTGATTCTCCTGGCTAGGCCTAAGCCTGATTTCACAGTAAGACTTACTTTTCTTATTTCTCCTGACTACGCCCCTACAAACACAGAAAAAGACCACACTTGCCACACAGCCCCCCCCCAACACCCACTCTACATCCTGGTGCAGTTTGAGGGGGGGGGGGGCACGGATGATGGGACCTCCTGTACCTTCACTAACTTCTTAAGACCACTGTGACCCTCATCCAATAACCAATACACACCCAACTGCCCACACAGAGCCCCCATGACCTGCTGCACTTTGGAGGAGGGTACACCACGCATGATGGGACTTGCAGTGCTTTCACTACTTCCATAATACCACTCCAACGCCTTATAATGAAGGAGCAAGACTACACTTGGCAGACAGAGCCTCCATGACCCACTCTACATCCTGGTGCTGTTTGGAGGAGGGTGGGCCACAGATGATGGGACTTGCAGTACCTTCAGTAATTTCATTGTACCACTGCAACTCCCAATTATGATGGATCAAGGCCAAACTTCGCACACAGACCCTCCATGACCCACTCTACGACCTGGTGCTGTTCGGAGATGGGTGGACCACGGATGATGGGACTTGCAGTACCTTCAGTAATGTCATGATCCCACTGCAACTCCCAATAATGATGGATCAAGGCCAAATTTGGCAGACAGACCCTCCATGAGCCACTCTACGTCCTGGTGCTGTTTGGAGGTGGGTGGACCACGGATTATGGGACTTGCAGTACCTTCCGTAATGCCATGATGCTACTGCAACTCCCAATAATGATAGATCAAGGCCAAATTTGGCAGACAGACCCTCCATGACCAACTCTACATCCTGGTGCTGTTTGGAGGAGGGTGGACCACGGATGATGGGACTTACAGTACCTTCAGTAATTTCATGATACCATTGCAACTCCCAATAATGATGGATGAAGACCAAACTTGGCAAACAGACCCTCCATGACCCGCTCTACCTCCTGGTGCTGTTTGGAGGAGAGTGGACCATGGACGATGGGACTCGCTGTACCTTCACTAACTTCCTGACACCACTGTGAGCCACATAAATAACTGCTAAAGACCAACTACTACGTTTCTCAAAACATCCGGGCACCGCCGGGTCCCCAAGCTAGTTGTACATAAAAGCACCTGACCCCACCACTACCATCTCTCTCTTTTTCATTTTGGGAAATCATTTCCTAGTACAAACCACCTTTCCATTCAAAGGACCTGTTGAATTTTTATACCTCCCTTTGTTTCTCTAATTAAGTGACCCTTAATGTGTTCCTGACTCTGTCCTGTTTTGAGAAATCTGTACAGCAGTGATTCACTAGCCAACTCATAAGTGTAAGTAACATATATACTCGAAGATAAGCCAAGTTTTTCAGACCTTTTTATGGGCTGAAAAAGCATCCCTTGGCTTATAATGGAATCTAGCTGGAGGCCATTGCTTGCAATCTATTCTCTCTGATCTTCCTCTGCTAAATAGTCTATTTTCTTTTCTGCTTCTGCTCCGCTTCTCTTCCCAGGCTGGAATATTTTGAAAAGGGAAAGAAGGGGGAGAGAAGCCAATCAATAAACAGGTTTTCCCAGTTTTTTTGTGATAAAATTAGATGCCTTGGCTTATATTCAGTTCGGCTTATACTCAGGTATATATGGTAAAGCAAGCAGCAATGGTTGCCATGCCCTGATGGGCAGTGTAATGAATCAAATGTTTCTTGTCACATAGAAAAGATAAGCTTTTGCCAAAAGGAATATTGTTGTGCCCTCATGTCCCCTCCAACATTAATTGCAATACATTGATTGCAAGCTCTGCCCATGCTCAAGATTAACATACAAGAAAAGAGAGGATGGAAGTATTTTCTTCTGTTAAGCATCAGATTGTAAATAAATATCTGTTACCTAATGATTCCTTTAATACTTTTAATTTCTTGGTTCTGAATGCAAAAATGCAAGATTTTGGGATAAGAATGGTCTTCTTACTATCTCTGGCGCCCTAGAAGATAAAGCAAGAAAGACAACCCTGGATCAACTACAAGGAACATAGCATCAGTGTGAAAGAGACACCTTATTTACTCCCTTGAAATTTATGAACAGTTTGAAGCAATTGTAATCCAACCTTCAGCCCCATTGTGAGACAGTTTTGATAAAAGATGCCGCCTTTGGTTTGGCTGGATTCCTCAATCTGTGCATCTTCCACAGTCTCTACTGCCTCAGTCACAATATACAGGTCGTAGTTACGCTTCTTTGATTGTTTAATGAACTCATGATCCCTGTCGATTTTTCTGTAGCAGAAAAGAACATACATCCCTTATCCAAAATATAAGTAACCGCACAGATTACACAGAACAATGGTTATATAAAAGGTAAAGGTAACACTTCCACCATTTGCCAGGTGTTATTGAATGGATTTCTTCACCAGCGTGGATATATAGACACAATCACACATGTATGTATGTATGTATGTATATGCGTGTGTATATGTATATATATAGACACACACACATATACATACATATATACATACATACATACACACATACCTCCAACCACTTTATCATGTACTTTTAATATTTATTTTGTGCAATATTGCTATGTTAATAATGATGATGATAAAAATAATTATTATAATGACAATGAGGATCATTACTTTAAAGTCAACAAATATATCTCTATTTGTTTTATTTTAAAATATCTTTTGAGATTTGTCTACATTATTGTGTGGGGGTTTTATGTTACTTTCTCATACACATTATGGGCCTCTTCACATGGGGCTATTTGGCCCCATTTTGTAGACGGGGCCTGCCGTGTGCCATCACACTATATATGGCTGGCCTCTCCCACTTTCCTCCTAAGTGGAGGCAAAACGCCAAAAGGCAGTTCGCCTTCCACTATGGAGAGCAAAGGATACTCTAGGTAGCTCTGACACAGTTACCCACAGTTTTGGCCAGTTTTGGCCGTCTAATGTCACAAAGGGCAGTGGGGCAATGGATGTTGCAGTGCATTGCCATCCTTTGTGCCATATGATAGGGGCAGGAACGGGTGCCAATGCACCTTTTCCTACCCCCATGTGTGAGGAGGGAAGGTGCGCAGGGCACCACAAGTCACCCCACACACCAGGCATGTAGCCAGGGGGGCTAAGGGGTCTTCAGCCCCCCCCCGAAATTCTCAGGGTGGTCCGCGAGAAGGCCTTACTGGTACATTATTTAAACTGTTATGTTTATTCATATCATGATCTGATCACCATGCTCATTATATCCCACATTAATGGGGTTATTGGGATAACAATACAAAAGGTTTGCTAGGGTAGACCCTCTTCCACCCAGTCTCAGCCCCCCCAAACTAAACTCAGCCCCCCGAATCAAAATCCTGGCTACGGCCCTGTCACACACCTTCCCTTTTGCCAGTGAAAGCCAGTGAAGTTGCACAGCCCGGCTAGGGCGTGGGATAAAGTGATTAAGATTAGAAAGAATTAGGTAAAACGGTTTTGGAACTGGAAATCAGTTCTGCTTGACTGGAATCAAATCATAACAAAAAACAAGGGGCAACACCGTAGTGTATATACTAGAAAGGCTAGTCAGGAGAAACAATAAATACAATAGACCGGAGTATATCAAACAGTAATCTATTAGGTATCAAATTGTCAATATATCAAATACCACAATGGGATAAATGGGGGGTACAAGTGGACAAGCCACTATGCAAGTACACCGAAATACAGTCAATATACATTCAATACATCATAAGCATCATAGCAATGTAAACAGTACAAATAAAGAAGCCATAGGCTTCTAAGAACTCTGACCGTACTGACCCCCCAAAACCGCAGCGAAATTTTCGCAAGGCCAAAGGGAAAAAGGGACCGACCTAATATTTAATTTATCAAGTTACCAACTCTCCGAAGAGGAGAAAGCACTTGTCAATCGTGGTTTTTCTTTTGCAATTACTCCTAATTGTGTTGATCTGGACATACGCAAAGATTTGGCTATGCTTTTCCGTTCCGTTAGACTCAAAAGTTTCTTTTCTAATAAAGACACTGCAGCAAATTATCTGGGACAATCGTGCAAATTTAAAACGCCTAGCAAGTTCACCCCCCACATAATCCCAGACAACATTAAAACCTTTGAGGAAACGATATTGAGGGAAGTCTGTAAAATTGACCATCATACTGACAAGAAATACAGTAACCTCACACCTGCTGAGATTCATACCCTACACAAATTGGGTTCTGACCCCTCCCTAGTCTGGAAGAAGGCGGATAAGGGAGGTGGCATAGTGCTTATGGATCGGAGTGACTACACCAAGGAATGTATGCGCCAACTCTCGGACCAGAAATTTTACAAAATTCTGGACCGGGATCCCACTAAAAGATACATGACCACCATCTCCTCCATAGTTTATACTGGTCAAACCATGGGTTATATCTCAGAGAGCACTGCCAACTACCTCATCAACAGCTCCCTCAGGGTCCCTGTTTTCCATACGCTCCCCAAAATTCACAAGCCACAGCGCCCCCCGGTGGGTAGACCAATAGTGTCAGCGGTATCCAGCTTACTAGAACCCCTATCCAAATACCTGGAAGACATCTTACACCCTTTTTCCACTGACACTCCCACCTTTATCCTCGATACCAAGGACTTCATATCCAAGGTAGAGGGTTTCAGAACTAGTACTAATGACTACTTAGTAACTGCAGACGTGGTCTCTTTATATACCCATGTCCCTTTAGAATTGGCGAGAAGCATCATCATGGACTTACTAGACGCTAGACACCACAAAGATCCCCCTACACATTTCCTGATGGAATTATTGGATGTGATCTTTGATTACAATTATTTTACATTCGACGGCCGATTCTATTTACAAGTAGACGGGGTAGCAATGGGGAGCAGTGCTGCCCCCACAATTGTGAACATTTTAATGATTTATTTAAAGAAGAAAATGTTATTTTCCGCCAATTGTGACCCTTTAGTTTCCAAAATCCGTAAAGTCTTCAGATATATCGATGACCTTTATTTTGTCGTACAAGGTGACCTTGACATGGTCACCTTCGGCACGTGGTTGAACCAATGGCACGAGGCAATATCTTTTACCCACACCTATGACCATTATAGTATTAATTATTTAGATGTGACCACCTTCATACACGACTCTAGAATTCGTGTGAAAAACTACAGAAAACCCATTCAAAAAAATAGTCTTCTTCACTATAGAAGCTATCATTCCTTTAGTTTGAAGAACAACTTACCTTATGGACAATTTCTTCGATTAAAACGGAATTGCACCCAAGCGGCACACTATAAACAAGAAGCCGATCTACTTACTGATAACCTTAGGAGTAGGGGCTATCCTGAAAACATACTCAAGAGAGCCAGGGACAGGGCGGACCGTTTGGATAGGACAGCCCTTCTCCAACCCAAGGCTGTGAGACAGAAGGAGGAACGAGTAGTTTGGCCACTCACCCTCAGCCCACATGGCAAGCAAATCATCAAAATTGTCAAACGCTATTGGCCCCTAGTTTCAGGAATTCCAGGACTCACTAACTTTCCAATGGTAGCTCACAAAAGAACCAGGAATATAGGAGATATACTCTCACACACCGCTCTGCAACAGCCGGTACTAAAAAGTGCCCTAGTGGTAGGAACGTACCCTTGTGGGTCTTGCAGCATCTGTAAACACATCAGACAACAAAAAATAGTGGTTAGCACCACCAACAAAAGGCAATTTAAGTTGACTTCGTATGCCAACTGTCACACAACTGGCCTAGTCTACTTACTAGAGTGCAGCTGCTCCCTGCAGTACACAGGTTACACCACTAGGAGCTTGAGAGAACGCTCCCTTGAACACAAGTCTAGGATCAAATTGAAGTCAGTTGACTCTACCCTGTATTCTCATTGCACTACCATGAATCACACCTTTGACAACATTAGGATCCAGGTCCTTGAGTGGGTTAAAGGTCCACCACACACAGACATGACATCCCTATTAAGAAAAAGAGAAACTTTCTGGATCATACAGTTGGCCACTGAGAAACGTTGGGGAGGCCTTAATGACCACCTGACCATTAATGCCCTTCTTAATAAATAGGCCCTTGTTTCTTCCTGCCCACCTACTTAGCCTTCCCTTGGTCACCCTACATCTTGTATATACATACCCCATGCGAGTGTGCTCCTTTAAAAATCCTTCTTAGCCATTGCCTATATCCTGTATAAACCCTTCATGTGACCTCTCCCCTTTGCCATTCCCTGCTGATGGTTTGGTCCGTCCTCCACACAGCTTGGACAACTCTTGATGGTAAATATCATTAACTTTCTATACTCACATGCCTCCATTTCACCGTTCATTCGGGTTTTTATACTGTTATTACCTTTATTACTTAGATTAATCTCCTTTGAGGACGCCTATGTTTATGCCTCTGAAGAAGTCTTTATGACGAAACGGCCCTCCGCCGGCCTAGGAGTGAGCTCCCGCCGTCAGGCAACCCCCCCTCTGCTGCCTTCACCCATCCAGTGAACAGCGGACCCCTGCTCTTCATTCCCGGCATTTGCCATTCCACCTCATACTCTACATACGCCCTTAGAGCCTTTCCGAACTACCTTTTCCATCATCCTTTGCGGGCCACCATTGTGCGCTTCCTGTGTAGGCTGTTTGGCCTACTGCGCGTTTCAACAGGACTACGACGCCCAGCTGCACTAGCCGCATCCCATTGCGCATGTCCGCTCATGCGCCCTTTGAATCTTGGCCTTGCTGAGCGTCCTCTATCGTGCATCTGCCTCCCTGCTTGACACGGAACACCTTGGGATCCTCCCACCTTTACCTACAGCTCAGTGATTCCCATTTGGGCACCTTTGCGACATTCATTGAACTGTAGCGTTTTCCATTACCAGGAAGGACACACTTTTCCTTTCCTGGCCTATGGCTTCTTTATTTGTACTGTTTACATTGCTATGATGCTTATGATGTATTGAATGTATATTGACTGTATTTCGGTGTACTTGCATAGTGGCTTGTCAACTTGTACCCCCCATTTATCCCATTGTGGTATTTGATATATTGACAATTTGATACCTAATAGATTACTGTTTGATATACTCCGGTCTATTGTATTTATTGTTTCTCCTGACTAGCCTTTCTGGAATCAAATCATATCTGACTAGAATCATGTTACACATCAGTACAAGATATCATGCGCTACTGGCTTTGAAACAGGTTAGCAAGTTCAAAGACTTACAGCTTTGTCACAGAATTGATGATTGTGGGACATATTTGTAACTTTTTCACCTTCAAAGACCTTGCACAGGACATGGACACATTGGCTTCTATAGCGGCTATATCTTGTCCAGAAATTTGTGCTCCCAATGTTCCATCTTCCTCTACATTAATGGTAAAGTCGCTTCCATCTTTGACATCTGGAAATTAAAAATGAAGAATGTGATTGAAGAAGCATTAGAAAAAATAAAGGATGACTTGAGGATCAGAACAATTTTAAAAACTACCCACCTCATCACTCATTCTATTGGCATGTAGAAATGATGTGCCAATAGAAGGGGGGGGAGCAAGAGTGATTTTCCTCTTACCCCCTTCTCTTGGCACATCATTTCTATATGCCAGAATAGGGCTGGCAGCAGGGAAATGCTGGCCAGGTAAGTAATTTTTTTCCTTTTAAAGCTTTTCTGGTGGTTTTATTTTGTGTCTGAGTGCCCTGCCAGAAGGTCCAGCAGGGAATCTGGACACCCCCTCCCCCAAAAAGTATGAGCTTTTTTTGGGGGGGGGGGCGGTTGGACTCTAATGTGAGCTCAATTGGGTTTTTTTAACCCAATTTTTAAACCCAATTGGGTGCACATTAAAGTGTTGTCTGGAACTGCCCTGAGAGGGGAAAACAAAGGAGATCATCCCTATACGGGAGAAAATCGCTCGTTTGGAGTTCTGCCTCCCCATCACACTCACATGTGAAAACTGGCAATACATTCATCTTTGGGAAAAAGAGAGACTGGGTGTGCTTGGAAGACGTCAAGGAGTAGAAAGAGACGGGTATGCAGGGTAAACTTCAATGATTTATTCTTCAGATAGTAAAGCAAATATTCATCAAAATATTCAATGAGAAGTGGAATGAATGCGGTGATAGGTCACTCGAGGTGCACTCTCTGGCCATGAAAAGTCCCAAAAATTATAAATAATAACACATCAATTGTACATTCTTCGTGGGACGGTCAGAGAGGAAAGTGGGTCAACGGTCTGAGAAAGACCCCGCCGTTTCGCCTATAATAAGGCTTCTTCTGGACCCGGGTGCAAGTAAACAAATAATATGACCATTCCACTGGTCCGGTCGTCCAATATTATCAATGTAAATACATAGTCATCATCCTGGAAAGGTGGACGCAGCCACCGGTGCAAACAGACCGGACATCAATTGTACAATTGATGTGTTATTATTTATAATTTTTGGGACTTTTCATGGCCAGAGAGTGCACCTCGAGTGACCTATCACCGCATTCATTCCACTTCTCATTGAATATTTTGATGAATATTTGCTTTACTATCTGAAGAATAAATCATTGAAGTTTATCCTGCATACCCGTCTCTTTCTACTCCTTGAATACATTCATCTTTTACATTCATCACAAGGTCAGTATTACTTTTTTAATACTGCATCCATCAGGAGGAACTACTATATCAAAAAAACCAAGAGATCCCTTGCCCTGCCCAAAACCCATTACATTAAAGGAGACTCTCACCAGTTTAAAACCTCATCCTCCCATGGCATCCTATTGATCTGTATTGAACCCCATAAGATACAAGAGATAGTGAGCCAGGTTTCACTTTCCATAGGAGCCTACTGATCTGCATTGAACCCCATAGAATACACAAGACTGCTGACAGTTGGGCAATGAAAAAGGATGGGGAAATTTTGATGGTTCCCATTCCTGTAGAGATGGAAGTAAAGTGTGATAAGAGGTTAAGAGTTCTGAACATGATTGCTGGTCCGTGCTCAGAGTTCCCTCCTTTCAGGGCATTTCTGCCTCTTTTCAACCCTGGAACGTGATGAGTTCCGTGACTCTCCACGCTAGAAAAGAGGCTGAAGTGTCCTACCAAGGGGAAATTTGTCAATGTCAAGAGATCAGATTGCTTGAGTTCCCTCCTTTCAGCACATTTCTGTGATGAACTCAGTGCCTCTCCATGCTTGAAAGGGGGGTTGAAGTGTCCTACGGCTGGGAAATTTCTCAATGTGATAAGGTGGAAAGTGTAAGAAAATGACTGGCTCTACCAAGTCAGTTGAACAGACTTATATCAGGGATTTGTGAAGATGCTGGGGACAGAAGATAAGATTGCACATAGCTGGAAGGAAAGTGGGAAAGGAATCTTTAGTTGTCTGCCTTTGGGCTCTATGAGTTTTGTGAGCCTATTAGAGCTCCAAGATCTTTTGGAGAGGCATTTAATCAACTTCTCAGGCTCATTTGGTGAAAATAAGGGAGAGGGCCTCTTGCTGGTTGCTCCCAGACTTTGTACTCCCTCCCTAGAGAGATCAGGATGACCCCCTCTTTCCTTTCCTTCAGTCAGCACATCAAAACATTTGTATGCTTTAAGGCTTTTAAAAGTTTATTGATTTATTTATTTATTAGTTCAACTTAATATACCGCTCTCTCTGGAGCCCAGAGCGGTTTACAGAATTAAAATAGCAGGTAAAACACATAAAACACAGTAAAACCAATATAAAACCCCCAGTTAAAATCCCATTCCATTAAAATCCCATAGCATTAAAAGTTGTAATGCTATGCAGTGCTGTCGTGGCACTCATATGATTTTATAGGCCATCTTAAGTTAAAGTTTTTGGTGAAAAGAAGAGTAAAGAGCCCACAAACTGGTCTCTACCAGTTGTATAAACAGCATTAATGATGTTAGATGCTTTACAAGGTAAGAAATTACTTTCATTGGGATTACACTGAGAATAATGACCTCCTTATTTACATAATACTCATAAAAACAGAAATGATGATGTTCATGCATGACAACAAACATGAATGTTTGTGAGTTTTCCTAAAGTCACTTAGGTTTTTATGTTGAGTATAATAAAATGTTCAATGCAAAGCAGATCTGAATGCCAAGTTCCTCTCTTATTGCTTTTAATCTATTGTTGGGCAAACCTATTGTATAGATTGTGGAGCTGAGATTTATATTTTGTAGTTTTTAACTGTTAATTTTATATGTTTTTATATGACTGTTTTTATCTTGTGATGTATATGGGCACTTGTTGCCGCTTGTTCACTGCCTCGAGTCGCCTTCGGGCTGAGAGAGGCGGTATAGAAGCATGGCAAATAAAATAAATAATAAAACCATTCAGATATCCCTGATTGAAAAAGCAAACCTGTCTTTATTAACTTACTTTTAGGTCCCAAACCCTACCCAGAGATTAAACGAGAAGACAGACATATTAAATCAGGAATGTTTTGGATTAGCCATATCTATCAAAAAACCTAGAAGGCCCCCAAAACAACGATTAAAAAAACTACATTTCCCAGCATCCTCTGCGGCCGCCAGCGAAACCCATTGGCCAACATCGGCCCACACAAAATGCAGGCAAGGCTAGATTAGAATGCTGAGTGATTTCAGTTTAGTCAGTTGGTGTTTGAGGGTTAAACTGTCAAGGCCAAGATCTAGGAGGGAGACAAATAGGGCACCAGGGACACAGGCACCACTGACAAACACATACCCCCAGAATAACACAAACTTGCAAAACCCACAAAAAAACCCAATCCTGCAACACAAAAACCCACCCCAAACAAAATACACAACAAACACCACTGGCAAAAGCAACACCCCCTCCAAATCACAACCAGCACACAGCCAGACTAAGACAACTATGTCACCGCAACACACACAAAATACACTCCACAAATACCTGACAACTTCCCTAACACAAAACCCAGGACTGCACTCACTACTCACCACCACACACACCTCCAAATACACACACGTCCCAGGCACAATACTCCAGCAATTCCTACTCACACAACACAACACAACTTCCTATCACAACCCATCCCTCCAACCTTATGGGACCCCGCACACACAACACCTACCACCACCACAAACAAAAACCAACTCCACCTATACTCCAACCACAACACAACACAACACTGCACTGATACTCTACAAACACACACAAACACACACAAACACCCAAAACACCCCACCCACACAAGCATTCCACAACATACTACCACCCACAATGCCACCACACACCCACTAACTCGCCAAAAAAGTAATACCTACACACAACACAATACGCACATAACACAACCTTGTGTCTACTGCTCAACCCATTTGTATGCCATTCCTTCCTTCCACACAGGCATAAGCTGACCCAAAAGACAAGCCATGCCTCCTAAAAAGAACAGCATCGGACGACACACTTGCAACGCTACATACATCAAACAAAAAAGGGCAGAACAAACGCCAGAACAGAAAGACACTGCACTACACTAGCTTTTTCCATCACCATAAACAAGGCTCAAGGACAAACACTACAAATCTATGGCATAGACCTTGACACAGAATGCTTCTCCCACGGACAACTCTACGTAGCATGCTCCAGAGTTGGGAAACCACAGAACCTCTACATCAACACAGCAGACGGAAAGGCAAAAAACATTGTATATCCACAAGCTCTGCAGAACGCCAGCAACACCACACACCGACAACTCCACAGGACTTCAACATCCCACCCACCAGAACAACCCACAACGACACAGCCATGACCCCACCAAGACCATAACTAACATCAATTCCAACCCTTACATACTCAGACTTTCTCGCATCTCCTAAATAGGGCACAGCAATGCGTGCCGGGTACAGCTAGTGCCATATATTGTATATACTTGAGTATAAGCTGACCCGAATGAAAGCTGAGACACCTAATTTTCCCACAAAACTGGGAAAACTTATTGACTCGAGTATAAGCCAAGGGTGGTAAATGCAGAACTACTGGTACATTTCAAAAATAAAATAAAAATAGATACCAATAAAATTATCTACTCACATATAAGCCGGCCCAAATATAAGCTGAGGGGGGCTTTTTCAGTCGAAAAAATATGCTGAAAAACTCAGCTTATACTTGAGTATATACAGTATATAATGTGTTCTGCAGTTTAATACAGTGTGAAATCAAATTTAAGAATACCTTCCTCTTTTGTAAAATAATCAGTGAATAAAACCCGAGAAAGGACAGGATGCTGAACTAGAAAGGTCTTTGGCCTGATTCAGCACTATCCTTATGTTCTTATCATTGAATCTTTGATGTTACCTAATTTTACAGCATCACCATCAGAACAAACCACATCTGTTAGTTTGTATTCAGTTTTATGAAAACGCTCAGTCTTCCACCATGAAGGCTTTGCCTTTCTGTAAAGCAGGCAAAGAGGCCGATAGTGGTCGTTGTCTACAATGCTGCATACTGGGATCAAATTGCCTTCTGAATTCAGTTCTTTTGCCAACGATTTGGTTGTCTTGTAGAACGACATTTCAGAGAGATAATTTTGACCTAAAAGAGAGAAACAATAATAAAAGGAACAAAACTATGAACCAAACTGCATTGTGTAATTGGCAGAAGAATGACTTTCTCTTTAGAAATGGTAATTCCTTCATCTCTTCAAAAGAATTTAAAGAAAATATGTGTTCTTTTCTGCTTCCTGTGGTATAATTATGCAGTTAATACAATTAATCTCCAAATGTGGACAACAGCTCTACCAAGAGGTTTATGCAGCTTGATAACTTATGATTTAAAAAACCCCAGGTTCATTGAACAGTGGTTTGTTGTTCTCTATTATAACTATTGTTAATATCAGCTTCATTACTTTTCTGTGCCTTGTGTCAAAAGTTCTGAAATATAATTAGGGAAACTTTCCAGTATATCTATTGTATTTATATTTTCCCTGTCGTGGTCACTGTGAATCGTACATAATGGTATTTCCTGCGCGTGCACAGAGCAGATCGGAACCTTCTAGAAGATAAATAAAGAGATCAATGGTAGCCCCGCCCACCCCCACATATATAGCCAGTGGGAGGGGCTGCCACCTCAGTTCTCTTCATCCGCCATCTTGAACAGTTGAAAGAACCTTCTTTCGTATTCATTTCATTGTGCCTTTTCATCGGACTGCCTTATTGTATAAGAACTTTGGACTGTTGACTATTCTTCATCTTCTGCCTGTTTGGACTTGATCTTCCTGTACTGTGTATGAAATTGGACTGTTGACTATTCTTCATCTGTGTTGAACTGTGCTGACTTATAGAATGGTGGGCACATCGTCTTTTAAGCGCTGCTCCCAGTGTCCTAATGTGTTCCCAGAGTCTGATGGTCACTCTCTGTGCCTGGTCTGCCTGGGAGAGGCGCACTCAATCATGTGTTTTTTGTCAGGCGTTTACGCCTCAAGCTAAGAAAAACAGGATTGCAAGGCTTAAAGCAGCATTATACGAAAAGGTCCTCATGTCTTCTCAGCCCCTGTCCCTGATGCAAAGCCCACCAGCCTCCCCAGTGGGGAGTGATTTGCCCTTGCCTCCCCCAGAAGACATGCTGGCTGAAAAGCAGACAAAAAACCCAAGAAGACGGGAGGGCAAGATGGCGGACGGGGCAAAGCACCACCTTTGCCAGCGGCAAAAAAGGCGCGAAACAAGACTCCCTCCTTACCTAAGGAGGCGATGGTACCGGCTTCTCTAACTGGCAGTGACCTGCTACCCCTGCTGGGGCAGAGCATGGTACTGCAGCCGGCTTCGGGAGAGGCCTTGCTTCAACTTCTCCATTCCCCTCTTGCTACTGATGAAGGGGCGGGGCTTCCCGGGCCAACCACTCTGGTGCCGATGACCCAGGCCCCTCTGGATTCGGGTCGCCAGGAAGGAACAGCCATGGATTCGGCATTGCCAGAGGATGAAGGCATCACTCCAGGGTCTCCCCCACCTTCAGGTCCTTTTGAATTGCCCTCAGTGGATTCGAGCCGCCGAATTTGGTCACACCCCCCTTCCTGAAACCCGGAAGGAGCACGTCGCCACAAGAGACGTTGCTCCTCTTCTGCTGCTTCTTCCAGCTCCTCAGATTCGGCTGCAGGGACCCGGGTTCGAGGCCGTGCCGAACGTCGCCGGAGCTAGCCATCCCCTTTGGGACAACGAGCTTGCCCCTCTGAGATTCTGCCTCCACCTCCTCCTCCCCCGCAGGGGGTGTGGCAGATGTCACCCCAAGGGGTGATGTTTTTTGGGCCTGCCCCCTCCCCGTCAAGGAGATCTATGGGTGCCCAAGGAGGCCCACAGCCAGAAGTTCCCCCTCCACCCCTTGTGATGAGCCAGAGCAATATGGGAAGTCAATATAAGCAGCATCCTCTCCTCTCTGCCTTGCTCCCTCTGCCGGCTGCTCTGGCACAACCTACTGGTCTACTGGTCTACAAGGAGGTCAGGCAGTGAATTCAGAAGTACTGCCTCACAATGCAGTTCACTCTGCAGCTTCAGTTGCTCTGCCCCAGCAGTTTTCTTTGGGAGCCCCTACAATCCCCCCTCCAGGAAGACACTGAGTCTTCGGATACTGAAGTGGACCCAACCTTTACCAAGGAGCGTGATCCAGACCAGAATCCTCCAAACCTTTTGCCTTTCTGGGCAGGATGATTAAGGCCTTAGATTTGCCTACTCCCAAGGCCTCCACCTCCATAGATGATCCGATGTTTCCATTGGAAGAGCAGGAGACACCCTCATCTCAAGCACTTCCTTCGCCTCCGTATTTACTCAAATTAGCGAAAGATACAAATGTGGCGCCAACTTCGGCCCCGGCAGTCCCCAAGCGGGTGGACTCTCTCTATAAGATCGACCTCTCTGCCGCTGACTGGGTAGCGCGGCCTCCTAAACTAAATACCATTGTGGCTGAGTTCGCCAAGTCCAAGCGTCTCAACGGAGCTCCCTCAACTCCTGGAGATAGAGAAGGGAACAAGATAGACTCCTTTGGGAAGAAGGTCCACCTGGCAGCACGACTGTTTACTCGGATTGCCCACTACGTTACCTATATGAGTGGGTATCAGACCTTTCTGTGGACTAGAATCCTGCCTTTCATTGAAAGTTTGCCTGACAGCCAACATCTGCCACGGGCCCTACAATAGGAGGCCACAGCCTTGTCAAAGTTCCAAAAAGACGTGGCTAAACACATGGCAGAGGCGTCTGGGAAATTATTTTTGACAGCAACAGCTATCCGACGTCACGCTTGGCTGCGATCATCGTCGTTGTCAGAGGAGGGCCGCCTTCTAGCAGAAGACCTGCCTATTCATGAACAAGGACTCTTTAACCCTGAGACTGATGCTATAGTCAAAGAATAGCAGGAAGTGCGGAAGGCAGCACATTCTTATGGCTACCCCTCACAGCCATATTACCTCCAAAGGCAGCAGTGGCGTTCGCCCACGCCATTTTATCGTAAGAACTTTAATAGTTCTTTCACGGGAAACTCCAGATTCTGCTCCGGGGGTTCGGGCAAGTTCCCACAGAATAAAAAGCAGACTTTCGGGTCTAGGAATAGATTCCAACCGTATCAGTCTAAGACCAAACCTAAAGGGTCTTCCAAGCGGCGTCTTTGACGCCACCATGAGCATTGCCCCTGCGCTGGATGTCAGGGAGGTTGTGACTCTGTCCCGCCCTGTATTTATTGACGTCCCTTATTTTTAGGAGAGATTGTTTCCCTTTAAGGATGTTTGGGACTCCATCACGACTTGTGGGTGTTAAAAATAGTTGGGGAAGGATATTCCTTAGAGTTGTTATGTCAGCCCCCGTTGGGGCAGGTTAAGGTTACCTCTTCTTCACAGCCTCTATGGGATGAAATTCACACATTGCTACGTAAAGGGGCAATTTCCCCCCTAGATCATGGAGAGTTTCACCTATGTTTTTTCTCTCGTTATTTTCTTATGTTGAAGAAAGGTGGCAGGGTCAGACCCATCCTGGATCTCAGGGAGATTAATAGATTCATTCGGCCCAAGAGATTTAGAATGGTATCGTTGGGGTCTATTTTGCTGTTACTAAATAAAGACCTCTGGTTTGCCCCCATTGATCTACGAGACGCATATTTCCACCTGTCTATTGCTCCACGACACTGTAGGCTCCTCTCCTTCCTGGTGGATGGTACAGGCTTTTGTTTCAATACTTTACCATTCGTACTAGTGTCCACTCCTAGAGTTTTTTTCAAAATGTATGTCAGTGGTGGTAGCTTATCTGCATACTCAAAAGATAACGGTTTATCTGTATCTGGACGACTGGTTGCTGGTAGCTCCCTCTAGTGATCAGTTGAGGAAAGATGTGGCGTTTACAATTTCTCTTCTCCAGTCCCTAGGGCTGCTGGTGAACTGGGAAAAATCCAATCTGGTGCCGTCCCATCGGATCCAGTTTATCGGTGCAGTCCTGGATTCCACCCAGGCCAGAGTCTTCCTACCACAAGACCGGTTCAGGTCCCTTCAAACGTTAATCCACGTGGCTCTAAGATCAGACAGTGTCTGCCAAGCAGATTCAGATACTGCTGAGCCATATGGCTTCTACTACAGCGGTCACTCCATATGCCCGCCTGAGGTTCAGGCCCTTGCAGTCTTGGCTGCTCACTTGTTTCAACCCGCTTGTGGACAGCCCCTTTATTTCTCTGCAGATGCCACGGGAAGTGGCCCTTCCTCTCCTCTGGTGGCTGCAACCGCTCAATGTTTGTTGCAGCCTCCCTTTCCACCTGCCCCCCTGTCACACTTCAACGGCTTCAGGCATCATCTTGGCCTGCGCGGCACCCCAGCCAAGGTAATCGAAACTTACTTTCTAAAACAGCTTGTCTTGTTCTCCAACTGGGCTCAAGCCCTTCTGACCTGGCCTGTGTGAACCTAAGGGGAGGCAATCATAACAGAGCCTCCAAGGCCGAGTTGCCCTGGCATTCGATAGTGAAAGCAGCTGAGAGAATGCCTCCCCTCAGCCAGATGGCTCCCAGTAATGAGGCCTGCATTCCGAGGGGCTTGAGATCACATCAACATGCTACGGATCATCCATCATGGGCTTTGACGTGTGACGCACTTTCAGGATCCTATAATTGCCCCGAGCACCCTCCAGCCTTTGTCTTCTACCAACATCGCATTCAGGATGGGTTAGGGAAGCAGCCAATCGGGTCTTCCCTTCAAGAGAAAGCCAACCAGCCAACTCCGGGCTGGTTCGTCTCTGCACCACCTAATCTCGTCCCTGCTTCACCAGCGGTTCGGCCGTGCTTTGCCTGCACCCCTGGTCACCGTTGAAACCCGAGGTGAAAGCCTGCAGCTGTGCCAGTGCTTGAACTCTCTGCTACGGAAACATGGTTCCTGTCTCCTTGCCTCAGCAGGGAATCCCTCAAGGTTTCTGGACCCTCTGCTACTGAAAGCGCTGCTTCCTGCCTTCTTGCCTCGGCAGGATTTTCCCCGTACCTTCTGCGGGTTGTCGCAACTGCTCCTGTCTCCCGCTACGGTGAGGTCCCCTGTAAAAGACCTGTGCCATTGAAGAGGCCATTCCAGCCTTATTGCATCGGCTGTGAATCTAAAGAGACTATTCGCTAGCTACTTTGATCGTCCCTGTCCTTAGCCGCGGCAGGGATTCCTTGGGAAAAGACTCTTGTCATGAAGCCATGTATCCCAGCCTTCTTGCCTCGGCTGTGATACTTTCTATGGGCCCTACAGCGTCCGGCCAGGGAACTGGTTGCCAGCCCCTCCCAACCGGGCTGCCTTGATCAGCGTTCCTGAGCGCACTTGGCTTTACCGCAATTCTTAAGAGACTCTGCTAACCCTGAACTCTGTGCTTCCCGAGCCGCAACGTTTGCTGATCCGGAGGGAACGTTGCCAAAGACTTTCCCTCTTGCTGCCGGCATCTGGCTTGTGGTCCGAGCTACAGGATTATACCACCTGTACATCTTGCATGCTACTTTAAAGGCGCTATATATGCCTTCAAGCTTTCTATTGTTTCCTGCACAATAAAACCCGGTTGTACCCATGCCATGGTGTGGTTTATCTAGGGAGGTCGTGAGCCAAGGCCCTAGGGGGCGACACCCCCCTCCCCATCTCGATCAGTGACAACAGATGCCTCCTTACAAGGCTGGGGGGCTCACGCAGAGGACCTAACAATTCAGGGCCTTTGGTCCCAGGAGGAAGCAACCTTACACATATATGTCCTAAAGTTACTAGCAGTTCAGAGAGCTAGTGTTACGGGGAAGAATAGTTCAGGTAATCACAGACAACACCACTGTGATGTTCTACCTAAACAAACAAAAGGGTACCCACTTCTGCTCCCTGTTAACTCGCACACTCCAAATTTGGGACTGGTGCCTGTCCAAGAACATCCATCAGATGGCGTTACATCTTCCAGGGGAGGAAAACACTAGCGGACGCCCTCAGCAGGTCACCGCTAAGCCACCACGAGTGGTCCCTCCACCAGGAGGAGGCCAATCGTTTGTTTAAGGCTTGGGGTTGCCCAGCAGTGGACCTTTTTGCCTCCCAGGACAATGCCAAGTGTGCCCTGTTTTGCGCTCGGATCAAGGCAGACCTCTCGACCGGTTGCCTGGTGGATGCCTTCCTCCTATCGTGGAGGACTCAGTTCCTTTATGCATTCCCCCCGTTTCCTCTGCTACTGAGGGTAGTGGCAAAGATACAGCAGGACAGGGCAGATTGCATCATAATCGCACCCTGGTGGTCGCGCCAACCGTGGTTTTCAGTATTGCTCCAGATGAGCAGGGGGTCATTTGTCCGACTTCGAGACAGGCTGGACCTTCTGCTGTCTCAGGAGAACAGGGTGTTATATCCCCATGTGGCCAACCTGAGGTTGACGGCGTGGCAGGTTCGTCCTGCCCACTGACCTCTGAGTCCGTTCTTTCTCCTTCAGTTCTAAATTTTTTAGAAGCGGCCCACTGGGATTCGACCAAGAGATCCTATGTATATAAGTGGTCGAAGTTTTCCAAGTTTGCGTCCCACAGAGGCACTGACCCAGATAAAGCCTCTATTTCCTTGGTTTTTAGATTTTTTGGTCTCGTTGTCTGAAGCAGGACTTTCCCTTTCTTCCCTCAAGTGTTATCTGGCAGCTATTTCATGGTTCAGGGGGAAGGCTGGCCTTCCGTCCTGCTTTGCTGACCCCTTAGTTGTTTCTCAGGGGTGTGGGTAACATCAAGCCCCCGGTGGCTCCAGTAGTGCCCTCTTGGGATCTGGAGCTGGTGTTGAATGCGCTCACTAGGAGCCCATTCGAACCCCTTGCTTCAGTAGATATTGCTTATCTTTCATGGAAGACTGCTTTTCTGGTGGCCATTACTTCGGCTAGAGGGGCGAGTGAGCTATGTGCCCTATGCTCTGATGCTCCCTACCTGAGATTCCATAAGGACAAAGTTGTGTTGCGCACGGACATTGCATTCTTACCCAAGGTGGCAACATGGTTTCATATGTCCCAGGAGCTGAACTTGCCGGCATTTTTCCAGAACCCTATATCTCTTTTGGAGCAGACATTGCATGCTCTGGACGTTCGTAGAGCTTTGGCCTTTTACATAGACAGAACTTCCTCCTTTAGGAAGTCCACCAGGTTATTTCTCAAATACAGGAAGGATGCCAGTGGCCTTCCAGTTTCTTCCCAGAGGCTCTCTTCATGGATCGTCTCGATGATCCGTTTGTCCTATCAGATGTCCAGAAAGGAGCCTCCGCCTGGTCTGAAGGGTCACTCGACAAGATCGATGTCCACGTCTACGGCCTTCATGAGGGGCGTTCCTCTCAACGCAGTATGCCGAGCAGCGACCTGGTCGAACCCACTGACCTTCGTCTCCCATTACAAGCTGGACGTAGCTTCCAAGAGGGATGCGGAGTTTGGAAGGGCAGTCCTATTATCTGCGGTGGCATGATGCCCACCAGCCAAGGTTAGTAGCTTGCTATTCTACCATTATGTACGATTCACAGTGACCATGATAGGGAATTATAGGGAATTATTAGTTGCTTACCTGTAACTGTAGTTCCCTGAGTGGTCATCTGTGAATTTGTACATCCCCGCCCATCCTCCCCGCTGGTCATGCCTCATTCTTCTGGATGCTTTGCGGCGGAAGAGAATTGAGGTGGCAGCCCCGCCCACTGGCTATATATGTGGGGGTGGGCGGGGCTACCATTGATCTCTATTTATCTTCTAGAAGATTCCGATCTGCTCTGCGCACGCGCAGGAAATACCATTATGTATGAATTCACAGGTGACCACTCAGGGAACTACAGTTACAGGTAAGCAACTAATAATTCATAGTGTTACTCCATGCTGGCATCTATATTACATCTTCAAGCAGCCAGGCCACACTGTGAGATCATGATGATTGCAAAAATTTACCATGGAGACTATGAACAAGCCTTTTCCTAAATCAGAGTCTTCAAACACTGGAGAATGGAGAACTTCTGCAGATCTGATTATTCATGGATTTGATGAACATATTCTCTCTAGGAATCTCTAGTTCCTCTTGTGTGACTCTATGTTCAACTTCCTCCAGTCATGCTGGAGAAACTAGAAATTTCCGTAGAGAATTCCTCTCTAAAAATCAATAGCTCTGCCAAAATGAATCTATATTCAGTTTCTGTAAAGTGGTGCTAAAAGACCTAGAAGTCCTAATAGAACAAGATGGGCAAAATGTGCTCTTTCTATTTATACTAGCCGTCCCCAGCCACGCGTTGCTGTGGCCCAGTCTGTGTATATGTGGGTGTGTGTGTGTGTGTGTATGGTTTTGTGCATGCGTTGTAATGTTGTTGTTGTTTTGGCTTTTAAAGTCTTTTCCACTGTGTTTTTCAGTGGTTTTATGAGTGATGGGCACTCATTGGCCTAATAGGTGTATTGTGTCCAATTTTGGTGTCAACTTGTAATGTGGTTTTTGAGTTATGTTAATCCCACAAATGAACATTAATACTGTATATATATATATATATATATATATATATATATATACACACACACACACACACACACACACACAGTATACACACACACACACACACACACACACACATGCATCCACACACACAGTGTTCCCTCGCTACTTCGCAGTTCACTTATTGCGGACCCGCTGTTTCGCGGATTTAAAAAAACATTAATTTAAAATATATATCATGGTATTTTTGCTGTTTTGTGGGGTTTTGCCACTGCTGCTCTCTAAGGCACTTTCCCTCCTCAGTCCTCCCTCCAGCCCTGAATGGCCTGTCCTTCCTCTCCTTCACTTTATTTTAAGTTTATAAAGACTTAAAATAGAATGTAACTATTAAAATAATGTATAAATATTAAAATAAATAGAATACCCCTACATTGCAGTTTTCACTTATTGCAGGAGGTCCTGGAACGTAACCCTAGCAATAAGTGAGGGAACACTGTATATACAGGTCCTTCTAAAAAAATTAGCATATAGTGCTAAAGTTCATTGTTTTCCATAATGTAATGATAAAAATTAAACTTTCATATATTGCACACCAACTGAAATATTTCAGGTCTTTTTTTTTTTGTACTGATGATTTTGGCATACAGCTCCTGAAAACCCCAAAATACTGTCTCAAAAAATTAGCATATTTGGTCGGATGGAATATGCTAATTTTTTGAGATATGTATGCCAAAATCATCAGTATTAAAACAAAAAAAGACCTGAAATATTTCAGTTGGTGTGCAATGAATTGAAAATATATGAAAGTTTGATTTTTATCATTACATTATGGAAAATAATGAACTTTAGCACTATATGCTAATTTTTTGAAAAGGACCTGCATACGGTAAAAATGAATTTTAAAAGTTTAGAACATCTTAACAAGTTATTTTGATATTTTATACATCAGGTTAACATTATAGGTTAAGCATCCCTTACCCAGAATTATGAATTGGGGGGAAACCCCATAAAATTGCCCAGTGGTGTAGCACAGCAGTTCTCGTTCGTGCCTGGAGGGCAAGGAATAGGTCCTGGGGTTCCATTAGCATTAGGGCCTGCAGCAGCAGAGGTGGATTCGGAGGATGAGCTAGATGACTGGGGTGAAGCACAGGGCCCTTCGGATGGGCCGCAGTCTCCCACAGAGAGCTTGGCATGGGATGAAATGTTGTTTGGGCCCAGCTTAGATTCCGATCACCAGGTGGAGATGGGAAGCAGCGAAGGGAGTTATGAACACCCCGGGGGGAGGAATTCCCAGGAGCCCGAGAATGTAAACATGGACGAACCCGAGTGGGAAAGTGCCAGGGAGGAAAGTTCTCAGGAAGATAGCGACACAGCTGCCGAGAGGCAAGGTCGCTCCTTCGATAGGAGACGAGACATCGAGTCTAGCAGGAGGGCTTGGTCGAGGGTCCTAGACCGACCGAGGTCCGTGAGCAGAGACTGGAGACGAAGGAGCCTAGAGCGTCGCGGACCTCGGCCGACGGATTAAGTATAGGGTCCGTGGGAACGCATCCTCAGTTCTCCGGCCACGTCTTTCCTGAATAGGCGTGAGCGGAGTGGGACCACAAGCCAGCAGTGGTCATCAAGCCTTGCCTTGCATTTGCCTTGTTTCTTGATCCGCATTGGTTTGCGGAGCCTTGCCCTGTTTCCTGATCCGCATTGGATTGCGGAGCCTTGCCACGCTTCCAGCTTATTTGCTACGTTACTTTGGACTACTTGCTTATCACCTTTTGGACACTTGCATATTATTGGACTATTTACTCTTTGGAACTGTTTTTATACTCAATAAAGTAGTTAGCCTTCAGTACGTCTCTGTGTGTGTGATTAAGGGGCCCGCTACGACCGTGATCGTGACAAGTGGGATGACTGAGGGAGTGAAATCTTTGTTTTCTGATGGTTTATTGTACACAAACTTTGTTTCACATACAAAGTTATTGTTCCTTTCCTTGGAGCTCAAGACAGAGTCCAACAGGGTTAAAACAGAGTGATCAAATACAACACTATTAAAATACATATATCAAAATACACACCATTACAACTTTTCATCCTGAACATTTTGGATAAGGTAGAGTCAGCTTTACTTATCTTAATAAGCCTGTTCATAGTCTGTTTGCCTTATCTTTCTTTTTAAAATTACATGCACACTGTTAATTAAATTTCCACAACATCTACAATATCACAGAACAGAAACAAATCACATCCTAAAATGTTGCCTTTTCCTATCCACCTTCTCTCCCCAGCTGAGTTGCAGATCTTTATAAACTACATCTGTCAATCCTCTTCTGAATAAATTATTCTCTACTCTGTTATTAATAATAGTCATACCTGTTGCATTTCAAGCGGAATTCAGTCTAGTACAACAAAGACACAATAACTCTGCACAGTTGCAAAAGGAAAAACAGAAAACTTTATTAGTTTCAGCAGAGTCAAACATAAACTTGCAATGTTACATCAAAAACAAATCTTATGTTGTAACAAACTTACATAATCCTTGTAAGCATGGCAAAACCCAAAGAACGTGGCTTCTTCTTCTTCTTCCAAATGAGAGATAGCAAGAAGCAGAAGCAGAAGCAGGAATAGGAGCTAAAGTGTATCTTAGTACACACACACACACACACACAGCTACACCCCACCGGGTGTAGTCCAAACTTAATTTCTTAACTGCTGACCAAGATTAACGCCTGCATGTTATGATCAGAAATATGAGTTTTTATTTAACACGTACAACCTTGGTGTTGGTCTTCATTATACCCTAACAATACCTTCCTCTAGTTGTTTATTAGGGCTGTTTCTGAATTTTGGATACTTCCGAATTTCAGAAGTTTTTTGCCTACTTCCGACTTTTGAAGCAATTTTGAGATCACCCCTCCCAACAAGAATTTCGAATTCTGAAATTTGGAATTCCAAATTTCGGATGTCACTTCTGAATTTTCTTGCTGATTTCTCATTGGCTGATGGCTAATAGCTGACTCTCCCTTCTGCTGATTTTTTTGCCCATTTTTGAAGGCGGACGCTATTTTTGAAGACTTCCGAAGACTTCCGAATTTCGGAAATATTTCCAAATCAATTCCAGTTTTTTTGGAAAAATATCGGAAGTCTATCACATCCGAGACTAGAGCACAACCAACATCCGAATCGACTTTCAAAACGCTTTTTTCCGTTCGGAAAACAGGCCTATTGTTTATCCAAAATCTCACTTGATCTGAGGATCATTCAAATTTGCTATTACTTTGGCACATATAGCTGATAAATTGTTTCAGTGGGATCATCTACGTAAGCTGTAGAAGTAATGCAGTTTGACACCACTTTCACTGCTGTGACTCAATTCCATGGAATCCTGGGACTTGTAGTTTCACAAGGTCATTAGCCTTCTTTACCATTGAGTGCTGGTATCTTCCCAAACTACAAATGCCAGGGCTCCATGGCAGTGAAAGTGGTAGCAAACGGCATCAATTCCACAATGTGGAGGCAGTACATACTATATAACAGGCCTGCCCAACAGACGGCCCGTGGGCCGTACATGGCCCGCCAGCCCCTTGCCTGCGGCCCGCTCAGCTTTTTAATAAAAAATAGAAATAGAAAAATAAATTAAATAATAAAAATAAAAAAATGACAATACAGAAAAGCTCTTTGTCTTCCTAACAACGGCGGCAAGGATTTTATTTGCGAAACTGTGGAAAACCAATCTCCTACCAACAAAGGACCAATGGAAAGAGAAGATATTAGAGATTAAAGATATGGATGAACTTACCTTTTGGTTGAGGCAAAATAATGGCAAAGGGAACATTAGAACAGACTGGACAGAGGTTGTTGACTTTGTCAGAGTTACAGAATGAAAAGTAACAGTAGTTACTATGATAAAAATAAGAGCATAAGGGATGCTCCTTTTTTTAAAAAAAAAGATTGTTAAAAAAAGAATTGATATTAATGGTACGGAATAAGAACGGAAGTCATTTTATCCCCCTTTTCCCCTTCCCTTATATATGTTGTTGTTTTGTAGTTTGTGTAAAATATAAAAACCCCTTTAATAAAAAATATTTCAAATTTTTTTTTTAAAAAATTACCCACTTTCGGGTTCCGGAGGAAGTATCGCGAGACTACGCCATCCACACGGATTTTCGAAATCCCGTGTGGCTCGTGAGTCTCGCGATACTCCTCCTGTTGCCGAAATCTTGGCTACTGAATCCCTGCGGCCCACACAGACGCGATTTGGAGCTTCTTTGGATGCTGCCTCAGTCGGTCGTTGCCTCTCTCGTGGCCCGGCTACTCCTGGATCCTGCGCGTTTGGGAAGGTAGGCTGAAGCAGGGAGCTCCCTTTATGTTATTATTATATGTAATTGTATATTTATGCCCCTCATGTGTTCCATCCCTCCCTCTCCACTTATTTAAATAATATAATATTTAATTGTATATTTATGCCCCTCGTGTTCCATCCCTCCCTCTCCCTTTATTTAAATATATTTAATTGTATATTTATGCCCCTGAAGTGTTCCATCCATCTCTCCCTCTCCCCTTATTTAAATATAATATTTAATTGTATATTTATGCCCCCGGGGGCGGGGAGGGGGCGGAGCTGGGGGCGGAGCCGTGGGCAGAACCGGGGGAGGGGAGGGGGCAGAGCCGGGGGCTTGGCCCCCCAGGTGATCAGTGACCGGAATTCCGGCCCAAGGTCCGGTAGAAGTTGGACAGCCCTGCTGTATAACCTTGAACAAATTTGCTTTCATTTTCTCTCTCTTTTAATATTTCAGACAAAGCTATTGGTGTTCTAGTTCAACAATTATGTACTGAGAAATTCTATCATTTTTTTCTCCATAGTTTGACTAGCTCCATCCTTGCAGCGCACATAGAAATACTATAAAATATTTATTTTGCAGATCTTAAAAAGATTATGTTTTCTAATAAGGAGATCATGGTCCTCTGTAGTGGACCCTTTCTCCTATTATTGGGCACCTATCAAAACCTTATTATCTTTTTCTTCTTTTTAGAGCACATTTTATTGTTTCCTCGCATCCTAAATTAATCCCCCCTTATTTGCCTCCTCATTGCCATTCAATCATTGAGGTTGACACAGAGGGTAAGCAAAAGCTAAGCAATTGCTCTGCACAACCAAGTGCAATAGAGACTTTTTCACCAGTCTTACCTCTGGTTCTCAAAGATATATCCAATTCGGATCCTTGACTGTAAGTGGCTCTTGTAAGAGGCCTCTTTCTTAATTTCAACACCTCAGATTCAAATATCGCGCATGGGGGCCAGCACTTTTTTCCAACATTTCAGGAGGTGGTGGCGCAGCAGGTTAAACTGCTGAGCTGCTGAACTTGCTGACCAAAAGGTCACAGGTTCGAATTCAGGGAGCAGGGTGAGTTCCCGCTGTTAGGCCCAGCTTCTGCCAACTCAGCAGTTTAAAAAACATGCAAGTATGAGTAGATCAATAGGTACCGCTTCTGCGGGAAAGTAACAATGCTCCATGCAGTCTTGATGGCCACATGACCTAGGAGGTGTCTACGGACAACGCCAGCTCTTTGGCTTGGAAAGGGAGATGGACACAACTAGACTTAATATCAGGGGAAACCTTTACCTTTACCTAACCCAAGTCATTATGCTGTTCTTATGTGCTAAAGGCTTAAATTAGCTACCAGTATGTTTCCAGATGTAATTTTCATTACCTAGAGTCTAGACCCAGATCAAATTAACTTGAAGATGCTACATGTGGCCTCCTATGGATATAGACTTCATCCACTTTCATTTCAGACTAAAATGACGAATGGGACTACCATGTATTTGGCTTTCTCACCTTCTCATTTTATTAAATTGTTCCAAATTTTGAAATGCCCTTTGGTTTGGGCAAATATTTATAATGCTGGTTTACGGTATGGGGTGAAAAACTGACATTTGTCTCCCTGATGTGTTTTTGAAAGAATGATTGCACTATGAAACCACTCCTACTAATGTGTAAATGTTATTTAGAAATAAAATATTGAATATTAATCACATTTCCTAAGCTTTGCTGAAGCTGTTTGCCACCCGGGTGGTAGGAAATATCTGAGGAAAACAAAGTTCCTGGTTTATCATCTGAATAGTAGGAATCCACGAAACAGCGATTCCGCAATAAGGGAACCGCGAAGTAGCGAGGGAACACTGTATTGTCTGACTCAAATATTATCTACATGACATTTTGGCAGTTTTTAACATCTCTTTCAGACATAGCAATTACTTGTGCCAATGTTATGAACCAGTAGTTTTGGCATACTTGGATTTCCTGCTGTGCTTTTAGTTTCCATGTTAATTGCTGTTTTGTCTTGTGGAACTGTACTTCTGCTTGGAAAGTTGCAACTACAACAAAAGCTACTAAAATTTGCCATAGTACTGCTTGTTCTAGCACAAGCACATTTTCAAGAAACACACACACACAATATTACATGAATACTGATTTATTAGTTTGTTTTGGAATACTGTAGAAAGGACTCATAAAAATAATATTCACACTTTGTCTTAGAAAGTTCTCCAGATGAAATACTTCTTTTCTGTCTTATTTGTACACAACAAAAGAAGAGCAAATCTGGAAATGAAAGGAGGGAGGGGAGAAATAAACAGAAATGCAGTTCTAGTCCAACACAAAGTTGTTCCATATACAACTGATAAAGCGCTCCAAAAATGACATTCACACACATATTCTAAAAATTATATTTCACAGATAATGTCAAATCAATGCAATAGGTTATTTCAATAGAATTAAAGGACAAGTCCATGTCATAAAATGCCATTTCTGATACCAACACAACGACTCTTCCTTTTTAAAGGGCTTATTAGTTTACTTTAAAAATAGCTGGATTTATTAAAAAATTAAACCCATGTGTAGATAGCATAGAGCTTAAAAGAAATCTAGACCCACCAGTCAACTGATGGTATCAAAGTGTCACCAGTCTTTTCTTTGACAGTAAACAAAGCTTCCTGCAAAGGAAAATATTTTAGTTTCTAGTGATGTCTAAAAGTTCTGATCAAAGACCCATGAAGGACAGTGGCTGAGTTTCTTCCTGTGCCGTCCCATTTTCCTAGTTTGCCCCAAACAAGCCTGTCCTGACTACGTTGGGAGGTAATCTCTTCCTACTTGGTTGGCCAAGAGAGCACGCCATTCAGTCCCATCATCTGGAACTATCCATTGTGAACATTGCCAATGCTAGTAGACTCAAACCAGTAGTACTGCAGAGTAAAGTTCCTCCTAAACAAGTCCTATTATTCTGGTTAGAGGAAGGTACTGCAAGCAAAAACATTGAGAACAGATAACTCCCCTGTAAATCAATTGAGTTATTTTATTATAACTTTTTGATCCGCACTTTAGGCAACATATATTTGAAGGATATATCAGTCCGCATTTGCAGTCTACTCAGTCACCCCCTTGCATACTTGATCTTGCCAGTTCAAGTACTTGATCTTGCCAGTTAAAGTGATCCACATTATATAAGTTGGCAATTCTTATTAATAGAAGGAGAGCACTCCTTTGCTAAAGACCAGGGGTGCTCACACTTTTTCAGTATGCGAGCTACTTATAAAACAACCAAGTCAAAATGATCTACCTACCACTACAAAAATGTGAAACATATAACACAATATCTGCTTTGAACTGGGTTTTCTGAGTCCACACTGCCATATAATCTGATTGAAAGCAGATAACATGGGATTTTATTCAACTGTGTGGAAAGGACTTCAGATAACCCAGGGCTGGCAGCACTTGGGTGGCGTCAGGAGCCTGCGGGGCAGGATTGAGCCTTCCTCCCGCCCTGCCTGTGATTTACCAGGATGCCCTACGCGATCTACCAGTAGATCGCAATCTACCTAATGAGCACCCCTGCTATAGACAGTCTCTACTTTGTTCCGAGCACACACAATTCTCCAGAGCATACCTGGGTATGATAACTCACATAATGCACCTTGGTTTAGTTGGAATAGGATTAAATCTAGATAATGACTACCATATTTCTTCGATACTAAGATGCCACTGATTGTAAGACGCACCCTAATTTCAGTACCACCAACAGAAATATATATATAAAAGCACCCATGATTTTAAAAGCCCCCGCTACTTTTAGAGATTTTTATTTTATTTGCTTTAGGATTGAGGAAACACAGTAATTCGTTTTTCCCTACATCGCCTTCTTGTCGAAAACCATCCCCCTGAAGCTGCTATTTGTATGATACAGTAGCATAAGTGGTCCAATTCTGAACAGGAAACATCTACAGACACAACACTGCAAAGGGTCCTACCAAAAACCAATTCTTTGGAGGAGAATGAAGAATATTTGGCCTTTGAGACAATGCAGGGGTAGGCAGAAGACACTCATGATCTACAGATATATTTCTGGGTGCTTTGAGGAGCAAGGAGAAGGATTTACGACTCCCAAGAGTGAGATACTTGCAGCTGTAATGGCAACATTAAGTTGCATGCACTCCACTCTGCTCCTGAAATTCAGAAAGCTTAGAATAATTGGCAGATAGATTTGTGGATGGCAGGTCCAAGAGCTGGTAGTGGTCAACATCTGAGTAGACATGAAAGTGGATCCTACAAAGTTTTAAAAATTATTTCTTTATCAGCAACCCAAAGGTTTTTAATTGTTGTAGCCTACAAAATTATCTCTGCCTCCATCTGCATAAGAACATAAGAACATAAGAAGAGCCATGCTGAATCGGACCTCAGCCCATCTAGTCCAGCATTCTGTATCACACAGTGGCCCACCAGTTGCATAAATCAGATGTGGGTGACTAAGGAACTACATAAGCCCTCCAGGAGATTTGGAGGGACACCTCTATCTGCCTACCAATTTTTTAAACAAAATCAATTTCCTTGCTGTGGCTTAAAAAAAAATGCTTTCACTGCCCTAAAGTAAACTTGAGGGACATGGTAGTAACCTCCCCACACCACCTACATGGCATTTGGGACAATCTTTCAAAAAACCCTTTGACCACTGGAGGGATTTGGGGGTCACAAACACAGCTCTGGGTTCATACTTTGTGCATCCTTGATTAGAAATATTCCATTATGAATCTCCAATAGCGGGAGCAATTTTGGAATAGTAGGGACGATCCCAAACAATTCAAACATAATGATTGTGCTCCCTCGTTGTCTTTTCCCGTGAGACCCTTGTTGTGCCATTTCAGCTTGCCCCAGCTACTGTTTAAAGTGTTGCTTCCTTAAGAATGGACTCAAGAGGCCCTTTCCATGTTATATACTTGCAGAAAATTATCAACAAGAGCCCTTAGGCATTTTATTAATATGTTGCTTAAAAGGTGAAAAATCAAATGCACCCGCTCTGACTCCTCTCTTGTTGCTTTAAAAGTTTGCCACATGGGGAAATCAGTTGAGATGCTTCTGAAAGAGATTCCTTCCCTTTACAGATTCCTTTTTGTTGCAACGGCACAGCTATTATTTTCTGGAACTCTAATAGACAATGAAAAACTGTATTGTTCTTGGATGTTACAACAATACAGTTTTGAAGAATTCCAAATTATTGTGGTTGACTCAGAATATTAGGACTGACTGGCTGAACCTGTCCCATGGTTTGCTTGTTTCCCAACAAACAAGAGGAATAATCATCAACAGGTCATGGGTAAATTATCTGGCTTGATGGAGGAACGTCAAGCCAGAGTGCTTGCTCCTCCCAAGTGTCAACTGCACAACAAACCAACAGATAGCTTGTTTAACTATTTACCCTGGATCAGCCACTATTCCTATGATATCCAGGCTTATAGGTATATGGGAATAATATTGAGTGTTCCAACAACAGTGTTGCCTGAGGACAGGACACTGGCCAATCCTCTTGGTACCTGGAATAGAGGCAAACTAATCATGAGGAATAGTGGGAAAATGCAATTCAAGAATATCTGGAGAGTCAGTTACCCTTCTCTTACATGAATGAATGAAATGTTGGAGCTGGTTGTTATGATGCCGGTGGGATGGTGAATCAACTCTGGATGTTAGCGTGAATATTAAAGAAGTTGAAATCTATTCCCGAAATAGGTTTAGCACCTTGGCACCCTGCTACTAGAGCCACCTGACTCCGCTGGGTAATAAGAGAAGGATCTTGCAAAGAAATCACATGAATATTGTAAACCTTGGCTTTTCTTTTTCTTTTCACCAGGCAACAATTTACAGCCTCAAAAAAATAAACATTTGTCAGTTTTAGTACAATAGTGGTTTTTAACCTGTGGCTCCCTAGGTGTTTTGGCCTACAACTCCCAAAAATCCCAGCCTGTTAGAATTTCTGGGAGTTGAAGGCCAAAATATCTGGAGACCCAGAGGTTAAGAATCATTATATTATAGCAACCTTTAAGCTGTGTTTAAGGCCTTGGCCCTATGTATTGGAAGAGTACAAATTAATATACAAGCCCTTTTATGTTACTCATTTTTGAGCCACGGAAAGCACTAACCAACAGAACATTTCTTCCTTCCCTTTTGCTTTGTCATCAAAGGAAGAGCTGGTGTTTAAGAATTGTGCGTTCGTTTGCTTCTTAAAATCATTTAGTGCTCTACAGCGGGTTGCACTGCACAACCCACCTTTCTGAACCTTCGGAGGTTGGCAACAGCCTTCCGCTATAATTTTGACATCACGACAACAGTTTTTTAATTTACAGCAAAATGAAGAATGGCAACAGAAATAAAATTAAAGCTCTAGCGCTAGAAAAGAAGGAATAACAATTGAAGCACAGCACTTACATTAGATAAAGAAATCCCGCAACAAATAAATTAACACGTTCAAAGTTTATCTGCTTTTTAAAGCATGAGACATCTCTGCCTCTTCCTTATTATATGTCACTGCTGCTTATTCTTGTTATGTTCCCTTTTTATAAATAATAAAAAATATGCTTCTGCCCGAATGTCTTAATACAGGGGTAGAAACAGGGACTCTACTGAAGTCAACGGCAGCCCAGAACTTTTAATTGTGCTGCGAGTTCAGTGACTAGCTTAAAATGTTAATCCCCTTTGCCACTGTATAGAGAGGTGTACTGATCTGGGAAAGTCACTTACTTCTCTCAGAGAAGAATTACAGTGGGAAGAGCCTGCTTCCCTCTCTGTGCTTAGATGTCAAGTTCTGAGCAAAACCTGCCACCAAAACGATAAACTGTCTAACTGGAAATTTAAAATGACTTTCGCCTTTTTAATTCACAAGCACAAGTGCTCACACTCATAATTGTATTTATTAATACCACGTTACAATAGCAAAGGGCAAGCAGGGCTAGAACACACACTTGGGTGGCTTTATCTAGGACCCAATCTGGACAGGAAGCAATAGTCAGGAGAGGGCCATTGCAATCAAGCCCATCTATTGGAGCCCTTGAGTGCAGCAACAAGTACATCCCTGCTGTGTTAAACAAAGGAGGGCAAATGACCCAGGCTCCTGGTATTTATACTTGGCTTGCTCCAACTGGGACTCTCTATTTGAGACATTATTTCTTTGAAAGTTTTACGAATATTTAGGCGTCCCTTACTGTATTTGTGGCATTTGCCTATGAATTTACTATACTATTGCTCTTTTTCGTAGCATTTCATGTCGTGTTGATATACTGCATTGTAACAATTTGAAGTTTGAAGGTATTTTGATAAACATACTTATATCGTTACTACTTTATTCTCCTCGTTGCTTTGATTAATTCAAGCAACCCCCTACTACTGTTTCTTTATTTATACTTGGCTTGGCCAATCCTGAAGTTCCTGACTGCCTGGCAATTGTAAGTAAGGGCTGATACTGGCCAACCCTTTTTTCTACTGCTTCTCGAGTTAGCTCATTTGCCAAACTTAGATTTCTAAACATACTGGTGCAATCATTAAGTGTTTCAGATGTGGTATAAAAAGACATGATGGAACCTGATATGCCCCAAAATGAACTGTTCAAGTAAGCGTTTCAATGCAGTTCTGAACCAAATCTTACCAAAGTGACAATATTAGACTACATTTCCTAGATGTCTCCAGGAAGAATGGTTACTAGAGGATTTTAGTCCAAACCAGTAAAATTTCCTAGCTGTTATATCAGCTACTCCAGCTTTTCGGGCCTGTTTTGTCCTTTCTTCCTGCTGCACTATGAAGAACTGCTCCTGAAACATTGCTTGTGATAGTATACACATTTACTTCCCTATAGTAGCTCAGCAGTACTTCCCTTTCCTGGTTTAATTTTACATTTAATTAAGTATTTGATGCCAAATTTGGTAGCAGGAACACATATACCGCCCTTAGAAACTTCCAAAAGGGGAAGTGACATTCTGTACAGTACCCTGCTATTTACAGTTTCGTTCTCTAAGGCTAAATCAATATTTGTATGCCACCAGAGAGTAATAGAAAGAAGCAAGTTCTACTGTCAGTTTCTAATTTTTTGTTGTTGTTAGGAGCTCTAACAAATGTCAGGAAATGCTCTAGCCCTGTTTAAATCTATTACAAAGATTTTTCTCCTAGCTAACCATGTTGTGCGTTTCTGTGAAGGGTGCAGGGTGTTCCCACACTTTTCTTACAAGGCCTACGTCCTTCACAACAGGAAGCAAGCTTATAAGTCCATGGTGTTTCTAATCAAAACTTATCAAAGGGATTTCCAGATGTCCAGACAGCTACTTGGGTTGAAAGACTGTTGTCAACAGAAGCCACAGAATATCACAGTTTGCAGGGTTGTTGTCGTTTTGCTTTCTTCTTCTTCCATCCTAATTAAAAAAGCTGCAGTGAAAATGGTGAATTTACCATTGTGTAAGTGAAAGAGAATCCTCCTTGCTTTTGTTAAATTTAGCCCCACTGCAGACCTAGAAAGTTGGCTGAAAGTAGGAGTCATTGGCTCCTGGACAAGAATGTAGTAAATAGATAATATCGGGCAAAGGAAACTATTCTGACACAGTAGTGCAACTTATTCTGGGGAGAGGGAGTCAAGGTTACTCAAGCAGTCAGGGTCAAATCCCTTTGAACCACAGTATTGCCATGAAGGAATAAGCAGGGGATAATCTACACACTGATCTGTTGACATTCCAGAGAGGCCTGGGTTTCTTGGCCTCATACTGGCCTTTCCCACAAATATTATTGTGCAAGATAATGGTAAGTAATCTGTATCTGTACCAAAACACTGGGAATTTTGCTGTTGTCTCTGGAGTCAGGAAAGATACTTCAATAGAGAGAGCAGCCACGTGACTGTCAAACGGTGCTTTCTAAAGTCAATTTGGAGCAATGGGACTTTATTAGTGTAAACAAAAGGAATGGGATTCTCTTCCACTTGCCTACGGAGTAAATAAATGATCAACTAGAGTTTGTCAACCTTGGAGATACCAATCTCCCTTATTCCTAGTGAGTGTTGCAAAATCTCTGATGCAGCCCTTTCAACAAACAAGTCAAAATTCCCTGGTTGGGACAGTTTCATCTTAAAGTGCATTTGCTATCATCCTAAATGCCACCTTGTAACAAGCTCCCAACTTTCTACATGTGTTCCACCTTCTAGGCTGGATGTCTTTTATCCCCTGGAGCACAAGCTATGAGTACCTTTCAAACTGCAGGATTGCCTGCATCTATTTTCAGATTCTCAGGAGGGAAAAAAATACTACGGTAATAATGCTAATCAGTCTTAGCTTCCCCATGTCTTTCGGCGAGTTAAGCTCTATCTAGGATCCAGGCATCGCTTGAGCTAGTTCAAGTTTCTTGGATCTTGGAATCCGGCGTTGCACATGCCCGCTTGAAAAGAGCCACCTTGGATGTGTATCCCGAAAATGCAGCCAGAAGTAAGGAAGTGGGGTCCTCAAACTGGACTCTCACAGCTCGCAAGAAGGTATATTGTAAAAAAAATATACCCAAGCTCAGTACTTGTTGATCCCAAAGATGCGGACACCATGCAGCTGGGGTAGTTTGGGAATCAAGACGCTCATCAAGGAGATGGTGTTGATGATGAAGTGCGTCCGGTCATATTTCGTGTAGAAACTGGTAAGGAAATAACTGCGAAGATGGAGGGGGAAATTGGAGAAATAGGAAAAAAAGAGAAGAATTAATTGTGCTACTTTGTGTTCCCTTTTCCAGCTTTCAAAAATTACCATTTCTCTCAAGATCCACTGGCCAGGTTCCATGGGAGATTCAGAGAGTGGCAGCCTAACACTCAGGTTTATCAAGTGGTCCTCAGCCATCAGGCCTCTGATTAGGTAATCTTTGGCAGTCCTGCTAATCTCACATTGTGGATGTGTGTACACCACCTCAAGCTTCAAGCTCAAGTGTCTCATATGCCTAATGATGGGACTGCATTTGCTGTCTGAGGGGCAGTTTGGGTAGAATTACAATACAATATAATAATACAAAGGAGCCTCCGGTTGTGCAGTGGGTTAAAGCACTGAGCTGCTGAACTTCCGATTGAAATGTCACAAGTTGGAATCTGGGGAGCGGGATGAGCTCCTGCTGTTAGCCCCAGCTTCTGCCAAACTAGCAGTTCGAAAACATGCAAATGTGAGTAGATCAATAGGTACCGCTTTGGCAGGAAGGTAACAGCATTCCATGAAGTCATGCTGGTCACATGACCTTGTGGGTGTCTACAGACAATGCTGGCTCTTCGGCTTAGAAATGGAGATGAGCACCAACCCCCCAGAGTTGGACATGACTGGACTTAATGTCAGGGGAAAACCTTTACCTTTACCTTCTAATAATACAATATAATTATTATATACTGTATTTCCTATTACATGTAATATTACTAATAATATTACAGCATAGTGGTACAGGACAATATAGTAATATATAATACTAACATTGTGCTATGCTAATAATATAATATAATGTATGTACATATAACTTGTAAGCTGCTCTGAGTCCCCTTCAGGGTAAGAAGGGTGGGATATAAATATCATAAATAAATAAATAAAATTAGTTTGGAGTCCAATTCTCTGCTGTGGACCATCTTCTGCATCATTTATCAACAATGAAGCTTGTGCCAGAATGGTAACATGTGTCAGCATCTGGCAAGGAAAAAACCCTTGGACAGTCCTGGAACTCTGCCCAGTTCGAGAATGAGATACCAAGGTGAGTGCGTCTCTTCCAAATAGCTAGTCAGTAGAAAGATATACAGTCAGCCCTCCATATTCACCAGGGTTAGGGGTGCAGGACCCCGTGAAAGTGAAAAGCAAAGCAAATAAAAGATTGTTTTATTTTACTTGAGAGGTGCTCAGTTTCCATTAGATATTGATGACAGACCCACACTGGAAGATATAGAGATTACTGGAGAATCATTTTTAAAGAATCCATGAATGACCAAATCTGCAAAAGTCAAAGTCCCAAATGTATAGGGGAGAACTAAGGATAGAAATAATGTTCAATAATATTTTTTAAAAGATCGGAAAATGTGTTTCCTGGATGTGGGGGAAACTTGATGTAGAAAATTCTGGACTAATAAAAAGGTTTTCTGTTTGTATTAATAAATCCCAAACGGTTTTCTAAAACTTTACAGTTTTTGAAAACTGCTAACATTATCTGTTGCTTTCTTAGAGAACAAAATTAGCAAATAATTATTTTACTAGTTCGTCAGAGCCATATAGCAGTTATTCAAAACTTCACCACATGGTGGCTGTTTTACCATACTTTAAAGTTTAACCATAGTTTGAAAAAATAGTTAATAACAGCACTAAAAAATTAAGCTGATTGTGTAATAAATGGCACTACAGTGTAAGCAGGGCACCTAAGGATAGAGAAGCAGGGACTTTAAAATTGGGGACTATTATGATATCTCACACCCTTCTTCTTTTCCTCAGAGCTAAACTACAGCATTACTGCATTCTCTACATAACAGACTAGCTCTTTCTGTTTTGTTCTCTAAGAAAAGAATAGGGACCAGAGTAAAATATTGTGATGTGTGCATTTGGATAGTGTTTATTCACAGTACCTAGAGCTATTGGATGAAATTTGCTGCTAGAAGAGGGCCACTGTCCTACTCTTTAAGATAGCGCTATGGGGTGGATTAATGGCTAGAGCACACTATGGCCAGGATTGGGGTGCCACTGAAGACCAATTGCTCAAAAGCAACAGCTGAAAAAAGCCTGCTGCAACCCTGTCCTGTTGAGAGCTTGAGAAACGTTTGTTGTTGTTGTCTTCAATAAAATTCTCAGTATCCCTTAATCGGTACGTAGCCAATAGTGACGCTAGGTAAAGGTAGAGGTTTCCCCTTGACATTAAGTCTAGTCATGTCTGACTGAGGGGTTGTGCTCATCTCCATTTCTAAGCTGAAGAGCCAGTGTTGTCCATAAACACGTCCAAGATCATGCAGCTGGCATGACTACATGGAGTGCCGTTACCTTTCTGCCAAAGCAGTACCTATTGATCTACTCACATTTGCATGTTTGCAAACTGCTAAGTTGGCAGAAGCTGGGACTGACAGTGGGAGCTCACCCCACTCTCTGGATTCGAACCGCCAACCTTTTGGTCAGCAAGTTCAGCAGCTCAGTGGTTTAACCTGCTGCGCCATCAGGACTCCAATAGTGATACTACCGGTTGGGATTCTGGAAGTTATATTCCAATCCCTCCTAAAAAGACCAAACAACCAAAGATCCCTTTTTAAAGTGCCAATCCTGTTTATGATTTTTTCCTCGCCATCTCATTAGCCACTGCATGAAACAGAATATTGGACTAAATTGGTTTTTGGTCCCATTCAACATGGTTGCTTGCTTTCCTGAACATATGTTTGTCGATTTCAACCCATGAGCAGATGCGTTTCTAGGATCTATTCCATCTTTTCCATTTCTATTATACATACTTTTACCAAAGTCCCTGCCTCTTGTTTTTATCTCACTTCAAATTGCAGCACTCTTGTATAGTAAAGACATGGGGCTTAGCTTGAGAGAGTTACGTTTAGGAGCCTATGCCTCTCAGAATTCTGTAGTAAGTACACAGGACAGTCATACAATCCTAGGGCAACCATTCCTACTCACAGTATAATTGGTGTGATCATCAGGAATTTGCGGGAAGCTGTGAATTGGACACCATAATCCATCTGTTCCCAATGGGTGAGGTGCCGGGCTTTCCCTTGATCGGGAGTCTCAAACGGCGTCCCTTTGACCGTATGCAAGAAAATATACATGCTCTGGAAGAAAACCAACAAATGCTTGTTTGAGATAGTAACAAAACACTTAATTCTGTTTTCCCCTGGACTGGCTGCTTGGCTAGCTTTGTCTCTCTTGCTCTGGATAGCAGTGTAAGTGCTTAAATAATATTTAGGTAAGTATCCTTGCATCAGATGTGCTAAGCTTCAAAAGAGATGTCTGCAAATGCAACAACAAACAAATAACAATTGAGCTGTGGCAGGGCCGTAGCCAGGATTTTGGTTCGGGGGGGGCTGAGTTTGGTTCGGGAGGGGGCTGAGACTGGGTGGAAGAGGGTTTACCCTAGCAAACCTTTTGTATTGTTATCCCAATAACCCCATGAAGGTGGGATATAGTGAGCATGGTGAACAGATCATGATATGAATAAACATAACAGTTTAAATAATGTACCAGTAAGGCCTTCTCACGGACCACCCTGAGAATTTCAGGGGGCTGAAGCCCCCTTAGCCCCCCCCCTGGCTACATGCCTGAGCTGTGGCCATGAAATAATATAGAGCAACAGTTCTCAATATCAGGTCTTCCAGGTATTTTGGACTTCAATTCCCAGAACCATAACTAGAATTGATAATGGTCAGGGATTCTGGGAAATGAAGTTCAAAGCATCTGGGGGAATCGCCACCACAGTCTTCACCCTGGCTTGCTTTAAAGCTTTATCATCAGACTTCTTAGAAGGGAAATAAATATATCCCTTACTACCAACTTTTCTGCTATTCTTAAACAGACATGGCTGAAACAGTTGAACAGTTGCTTTCGATTGCTTGCATTATGAGGATATTTGCTTTATATATATTTATATATCATCTCAGTAGCTTTTCTAGGAAGACCTAATATTTTTTAATGTATCTTTCGCCTTTTGGGTTCCACTGACGAAATTACTCTAATTATAGTGAAATCCACTTTTAACAACTAGGAACAAGCCCATCAAACTTTGTTTGAAATTTTATTATAAGTAGAAGGTTCCCACCTGGTTCCTTAATGAGACGCTTGTCATTATTTTGTCATTATTTGCACTAATAATAATATAATAAATATAATAATAATCTACTTTATATAATAATATAATATAAAATAAATAATCTACTTTATTTATATTCCGCTCTGTCTCCCCAAGGATACTCAGGGTGGATTACAGAACACATATACAGCAAACATTCAATGCAATTAACAAGTACAGACAATTCATAAACAGGGGCAAAGGCTTTTCTTTTTTTTCTCTATCTCCAGCATCTAGAGATACCAGCAGTGGTTCCCAAACTTTTTTGGCCTACCGCCCCCTTTCCAGAAAAAGGTTTACTCACCGCCCCCCTAGAAATTAATTTTTTTAAATTTTAATAGCAATTAAACAGGAAGATATATGTATTAATATTTCTACCTTTTTTTGTAAAATATAAGAAAGAAAGTTGTAAATTAGAAACATTGAAGTTTGAAATTACGAAACTATTTACTGAACTTAGAATAGAAAGGTAATACAAAAAAGTTAAAATATTCAAAATCATGATGAACCTGGTATGTTGCTACCAATCTAGTAATCCTCGGCTTTATTTTCGTCAGCAGTAATCTCAAATCATCGCGATTGACTATTTTGCAATCGGTTTCTTTTTTTGTTAATAAATTGGTTACCGCACTGAATCTACGTTCCACTAAATCTGTTGAAGGACATTATTATTATTGTTATAAGACTCAACCAGTTGGAAGGGAACCCCAAAGGTATTATTATTATTATCCCTAGTTTGGCGAGAGGAGGAGGAGGGAGCAGGAGGAGGGAAGAAGGGAAAGAGATACACACAGAGATGGATGGTAGCCTGTCACCTGACTCACGCCACCGCCCCCACCGCCCCCTTACAGGGGTTCAGCACCCCCCAAATTCTCCTGGGCCTTCCAGCGCTCCGCTACATTACCCCACCGCCCACCAGGGGGTGGTACCATTCACTTTGGGAACCACTGATCTAGAGGCTATGCTCGACTCTGGCCAAGGGAAGGTACTGTCGTTCCATCTTCCATGCTGAGAAACTTTGTTGTCCGTAGACATCCTCCCAATCGAGTTGCCGGTGTGTCCTTATGGGTGCTTTTTATTACCTCCCCACTTAAAGCGGTACTTATTTATCTACTCACATTGCTAGGTGAGCAGAAGCTGGAGCTGATGGCAGGAGCTCACCCCGACTCAGGCTTGAACTGCCAACCTTTCAATCAACAAGATTTTCTGCAGCTTAGCGGTTTAACCCGCTGTGCTAAGCCCGGCCCCGAATTTCTCAGAGACATTTGTACCTATTCTTTCTAACTGCAGAAACTAGTCTACAACCATAAAAAGATTTATCATGCCCATATGAGTGCTAGTGAAAGGAATATGAGGAGGGGGGAGAATATAAAATCTCAGCTTTTGTAATGAACTTATATAAGTCATTGCCTGAGCAAATGCATGCTTTTAAAAAAAGAGAAGAAAAAATTGAGACTATAGCTTCGAAGGGGAAGTAAGATGTGAACTGACAAGACCAGACTGCTAACCATGCTGGAAGTTAGAAATGTGCCTCTTCCACAGCCCTGTGCTAATCACTGCTGTAAAGTTTTCTGATCCTATTAGCTCAGAACTGACTTAATCCATATGGCTGCAGCTTTGGGTGGAGGGCTGAAGCGAACACATGCGGACACAGCAAACTAGTTCTCTAAGGACCCCCCCCACACAGCCTTTTATCCCAGAATATCAAGGCTGGAAATCCCACATTATCTGAGCCCACATAACCCAATTCAAAGCTGATACTGTGGGATTTTATGCCTTGATATTCTGGGATATAGGGCTGTGTGGAAGGGCCCTAGCTTTCTTGTTTAGCCACCCTTTTCAGCTTCAAGTAGATAGTAAATTACTGGCCTCTCACGCAGGACTGCTGTGAGGACTGCAAAGACAACACAATTGGCTAGACTGCGTGGCACCCAACCTTCTTTGCTATGGCATCCAGCACGGGGCAGGGAGGTCAGGTATCCACTTGGCACTTTTCTCAATATTATTCTGATGCCAGCTGGGACAAAACTTGGAAAAGTTCCATTTTTGGACTATACCACTCAAGCACTTTGTATTGTTGTCAAAAATAGGTAATGTTTCCAAGCTCAATGTTTCAGTTGCTTTCTGTCCTGTCTGTTGTTTGAAAGTACTTGGATTTCTTTTCTGCGTACTTGTGTATTTATTTATTAATTATTTACTTGCGGTATTTGTATACCGCCCTTCTCAATCCCAAAGAGGACTCAGGGCGGTTCACAGTGTTGGCAACAATTCAATGGACCGGGCTGTGGCGCAGCTGGTTAAGAGTCAGCTGCATTAAATCACTACTGACTGAAAGGTCATGACTTCGAACCCAGCCCGGGTCGGAGTGAGCTTCTGACCATTTGTGTAGCTTGTTGTCGACCTTTACAGCCCGAAAGACAGTTGCATCTGTCAAGTAGGAAATTTAGGTACCGCTTTATGCGGGGAGGCTAATTTAATTAATTTACGATGCCATAAAAATCTCCAGCTGCATGTGAAAGCACGAGGAAGCACTCCATCAAAGGACTTGGTGTCACAAGTGGACATTGAAGCGACACCTTCCCTGGTGGCCGGAATTTGAGCATACCCTCACGAAGCCAGAAAACACTGGAATGTTAAATTGCCTCTGTGTCTGTCTATATATGTTGTGTGTCTATGGCATTGAATGTTTGCCATGTATATGTGCATTGTCATCCGCCCTGAGTCCCCTGTGGGGTGAGAAGGGTGGAACATAAATACTGTAAATAAATAAATAAATGAATGAATAAATGTCAACGATAAAAACAGTATAAAACATCAAAACTGACCCTCCCCTGATAAAACATTAAACATTATTAAACACAAGATGTAAAATAATCCCACTTGTTCTCCCTCTTTTTCTCTTTTCAAAACTTTTGAATAGTTTTTAAAAAACTGTATGCTTTTTGTACAATTGTTAAATCATCTGGCTGTTTTAGGATTAAATAAAATGAATGAAAAATTAACATGAGGCACTGTGAAATCACTAGGAAGACAATTCATGTCAAGTTATTTTTGTACTGCTATAAAAAGCTGATCAGAGTGCAGCGGGAGAACTACGGTCTGAAGTCCACAAAGGATAGTTCATCCAAGAAGTAAATTAACCACTATTGTAACTAGCATTTTGGCTGAGCTGGAGAGAAGGCAACTGGAGACAAATAAAAGAATGCTACAGAACGGACTCCTATAAATGGGCATCCTGAATGTTGTTGGACTAGTTCACTAGGCCTGGCAGATGGTCAAGAACAATGGGGCTGAGAGGAATTGGGAGGGCCATAGGTCCTTCACATTTGTTATAAAGATTGGCGTTTCGAATCCAGGGAGCAGCGTGAGTTCCCATCTGTCAGCTCCAGCTTCCCATGCAGGGACATGAGAGAAGCCTCCTGCAGGATGGTAAAACATCCAGATGTCCCCTGGACAACGTCCTGGAAGACGGCCAATTCTCTCACACCGGAAATGACTTGATATGTACGCAGGGGTGGATTTAGGCGGAGGCGAATTAAGCGGTCACCTCAGGGCGCTACGTGGCCAGGGGCGCATCTGGCCAACGGAGGGGAAGGGAGGAGGCCAGGGAGGGAGGGAGCGAGCACCCCTCCCTTCCCTTCTGCCTCACATGCTCACCCCCCCCCCCCCGCGCTCTTTCCCCGCTCTCTTCTCTTCTTCCTCGCCATGATGAGGCAGCAGGCCCGGGCAGGGAAGCCTTCTCCAGCCTCGTCTCCAGACTGGAGGAGGCCCGAGGCTTGGAGGGGCACGTGGCGGGGCCCCTGCTCGTCTTGGAGGTGGCCTACTCATCCCAGATGCCCGGGCTCCATCCGGGGACTGCGCAGCAGGCCCAGGTGCTGCTGGCGCCTCCTCCGGACTCGGGTTGCCACGTGGCCGAGCTGCCGAGAGAGGCGCCCGCCAGGGAGAGGAAGACTGCCTGGCGGAGGTGCTGCGCTGGGAGCAAAGGAAGAGGAGTTGCTTCCATATGGGCAGAGAAGGTACTGCAATCTACAGGAAGAGATGAGGAGTTTCCCAATGGTTTGAGAATGTAAACAAACCGTGGCTTGTAGAAGGAGGGGGCTGACGGGATTCAGGTGCTGCCCTGCCTGGAGCCGGAGCTGAGCAGAGAAACATGGCAGCCAACCCATCAGCAAAGTATGTCTTCTGCTCAGTGCTCCAGCAAGTCACAAGACCCTGGCTCAGCCAGCACTTAGAGAGGGTTCTGCCCCCTGCATTGCTCCTGTCGGGTGGAATATATAATAAAATATTTATAATATAATATATATTGTAATCTATTATATATTATTTGCAATATTATTTAATGCCTGTTTAATATTAGTGTTGAGTGTATAATGTAATAGATTATTTAGAATATGTTGTATTATTTATATTATTTAATAACTATTATATTATATTATTATTAATGTTTAGTCCCAGGTATATAATTATAATATTTATAATATATATGTATATATTACTATTATTTATGATATTATTTTATAGTTATTTAATGTTAGTACCAGAAATATAATATAATATTTTATTATATATAGAGAGAGAGAGAGAAAGAGAGAGTTATAATAGTATTTAATACTTATCTAATAAGGTATTAAGTAATATATATTCAATATTATTTATTCATATTTAATAGTAGTGTGTGTATGTGTGTGTATGTGTATATATATATATAGAGAGAGAGTGAGTTATTATTTAATACCAATTTATATTAATACCAATTTATATTAATCATACTTCTGTGGCACCCTTTTTTCTTCTTAATGGTGTATTATACAAAGGGAAAGAGGCTGTACCACAGGCAAAAACAATCCAAAACAATGCTTTGAGCTGGAATATGTAACAGTGTGGACACTAGGCATGTTTTAGAACCCAAAAATGGCGATTCTAAAATCAAATGGGGGGGGGGTTTATTAGTAATAGGAAGACTTACAAAAAATTTTCCAAAAATTTCTAAAATGTAACTTAATTACTAACGAAATTCGTTAGTAGTTCGTATGCCAGCGCAGCTTTTTGGCCTATAACTCCCCGAAATCCTAACAGCTGGTAAATTGGCTGGGATTTCTGGGAGTTGTAGGCCAAAACTTGAATAAATCACACTGAATTCTAGATGGGACTCTCCAAATAGGAAGGAGGGAGGGGGGGAGGGGTATTCTATTCTTGGAAGCAGCAAAAGAAAAGGAGGAGGAGCCCGCCCCCCCGGCTCCTCGCTGCCTCTCTCTCACCCCGATCCCGAGGGAGCGAGGGCCCAAGTTTGCCCAGGCTGGTCATATACCTACATTCCATGCACATGCAATAATAGCAGTAATAACAATGGGTATAAGAAGAGGTAAAATTCAAACCGAAGTATTCTGACTTGTCCTCCTCATGCGGTGCAAACGGGCTCTTCTCTTATTAGCCCGGAAATTAGCTGGGAAAAGCCAGCGTTTTCTGCTTGGGTGCACACACATACATATTCTTTGGGGGATTTGCTGCAGAATCTTCTCTATGAGCCCGGATTCTGCAGCAAATACCCCCCAAGAATATGTATGTGTGTGCTCCCAAGCAGCAAACGCTGGCTTTTCCCGGACCAATTTCCTGGGCTAATAAGAGAAGAGCCCGCTTTGCACCGCATGAGGAGAGACCAGTCAGAATATTTCGGTTAGAATTTTACCTCTTGTTATTGTTATTACTGCTGTATTATTGCATGTGCATGGAATGTAGGTATATGACCAGTTGGATTACTTATAATATTAGGCACTTACAGTAGCATTCATTCTATTATACATTAGGTTGGTTTCTCACCCCAATACTCTTTGATGCTTTAGATCCTGGCAGGGCAGGAGAGGCAGGGAAGCCTGGAAAAAATGTAAACAGAGGTTTACTCAGAAGTAAATTCACAAAGGAGGGCCCTTCATCCAAAGTGCCCTCCTTTGCAGATTTACTTCTGAGTAATCCTCTCTGTTTACATTTTTTCCGGGCTTCCAGCCGAAAGAAGGAGCGAGTTTAGGGCTTGCCTTGCCATAATACTTATTGGCAAGGGAGGCGGGAGGGTGGTGAGAGAGAAGGAGGGTGCCCCCCCCCTTACGACCTAATAATGACACTTAAGAAGATCCTGGCTCCCGAAGTTCGAAAAAGGAAGTCCACTTCCTGGTTGGCGTTCCAGGTGCGGAAATACTCGAAAGTAGCATTTCTTACGAATTTCTTACGAAACGAATCATTTTCATAACTTTTTTCTCATGCCTAGTGGACACATATAATCCAGTTCAAAGCAGGTATTGTGTATTATCTGCCTTGATAATATGGCTGTGTGGAAGGGCCCCCAGAACATTAAGGCAGGAAATCCCACATTATCTGCTTTGAACTGGGATATATGGCAGTGTGGACTCAGATAACCAAGTTCAAAGCAGATATTGTGGGATCTCCTGCCTTGATATTCTGGGATATAGGGCTGTGTGGAAGGGCCCTGGGAAGGCAGGAAGGTGAATAGATACAGATACACACACACACACACACACACACACACACACACACACACAAAGAGAATAGGAAGAGGGCAGGGGAAAGGGTAAGAAGGAAGGAAGGTGTGTATGTATGTGTGTATATATATATGTATATATATACACACACACAGCATGGGCGAACTTCGGCCCTCCGTGTGTTTTGGACTTCAACTCCCACAATTCCAAACAGCCAGTAGGAAGTCCAAAATGCCTGGAGGGCCAAAATTTGTCTATGCCCCCCAACACTCTCTCTCTCTCTCTCTCTCTCTCTCTCTCTCTCTCTCTCTCTCTCTCTCTCTCTCTCTATATATATATATATATATATACATTCAGTGATTGGTTTGGGGGGGAGGGGGCGCCAAAGTTCTGTTCGCTTACCATTTAAAATTACCTAGATCCGGCCCTGTATGTACATATATTTGTTATAAACACTTCGGTACAAAAGCACACTGCAGGATTAAACTGTGAACCTGCTTGAAAAGAGGGTCATTGAAGTATTGTGCCACTGGGGGGAGCTGTTGCTACTTCTTTAAAAGCATAAACAAATCCACACTTCAACATTCCCCCAATCCACAGTAGGGTGTTTCTATCCAGATAGATATATCTAGAGGCCATAAAACCAATGGGCCTGCTATAGAAGCAGTATTACTTACACCACATGTGTCATACTCAAAGCCTGGGGGCCACATCTGGCCTGCTGTGTCATTTTATGAGGCCCTCCAGATGGTGGACTACAATTCCTGTGTTCTTCCTCATTAGACATCATGACAATAGCTGATGGGAATTGGGATACTGTAACTCAGTGTTTCCCAACCTTTTTTGAGCCACGGCACACTTTTAACATTAAAAAAATCCGGGGGCACACCACCAACCAAAATGATACTCTAACACAGTAAAGAACAGCTGGGGGATGGTGACCTGCTGGGAGCAGCTGCTGAGTGCCGAAGCTGGGGGGGGGAGGAGCCAGGCTGCACCATGCCCCGCCCCTCCACACGGCTTCAGTTCTCCCACAGCTTTGCCAGCCTTGAGGGGGCAGTGCCAAGCCAGTGGTGGCAGAGCCAGCACAATGCTGGCTTGGCACTGCCCCCTCAAGGCTGGTGAAGCTGTGGGAGCGCTGAAACCGGGGGAGGGGGCGGAGCCAGGCCGTGCCATGCCCCTCCCCCTCCCCCTGGCTTCAGTTCTCCCACAGAGGAGAAGCATGAGCGGTGGACGGGCTTCAGTAGGCGGGGCTCCTCCTCCGCGCGGCTTCAGCGAGCGAGGGGTGAGAGTCGTGGCGGGAGTCATGGCAGATTGGAGGCTGGCTGGGGAAACGGCCGAAGGAGGCGGTGCCCCGGCCCCTTCTTTTTCTTCACCGCCACTCGGCCCTTCCTCCTCCTCTCCCAAGCAGCAGGAGTTCGGCAGGACGAGGGGGGGAAGGAAGGGGGGGCAGAGAGGTTTTCTCGTGGCACACCTGATGATTGCTCACGGCACACTGGTTGAGAAACACTGCTGTAACTTCTGGGAGGTTTGAATTCAGATATAAGGTTATAGATATGATGCAGACAACAAGTTAAACATGATCCAACAATGCCATGCCTCAGCTAAAAAAGCCAATGGGATTTTGGCCTGCCTAAATAGGACTATAGTGTCTAGATCCAAGGAAGTCATGCTACCCCTCTATTCCGCCTTTGTTAGACCACATCTGGAATACTGTGTCCAATTCTGGGCACCACAACTGAAGGGAGATATTGACAAGCTGGAATGTGTCCAGAGAAGGGCGACTAAAACAATCAAGAGTCTGGAGAACAAGCCCTATGAGGAGTGGCTTAAAGAGCTGGGCATGTTTAGCCTGAAGAAGAGACGGTTGAGAGGAGACATGATGGCCATGTATAAATATGTGAGGGGAAGGAAGAAGCAGGCTTGTTTTCTGCTGCCCTGGAGATTAGGACACGGAACAATGGCTTCAAACTATGGGAAAGGAGATTCAACCTGAGCATTAGGAAGAACTTCCTGACTGTGAGAGCTGTTCAGCAGTGGAACTCACTGCCTGGAGTGTGGTGGCTGGATGGCCATCTGTTGGGGGTGCTTTGATGGAATTTTTATTATTTATTTATTTATTATTTTGACTTATATACCACCCTTTCCGATAGGCTCAGGGTGGTTCACAAACATAAACAACATAATCACAACAGTAATTTAAAACATAATAAAAACAATTTAGACAGATATGGATTTAGCAGCCTCTAAAGGTTAAACGCCTGTCAGAAGAGGTTAGTCTTACAAGCCCTCCGAAAGGACTGCAAGTCTGTAATTGTTCGGACTTCCTCTGGCAAGGTGTTCCATAAGTTAGGCGCTACTACGGAAAAGGCACGCTGTTGTGTAGATGACAGGTGACAGGTTCTAACTGATGGGACTTCCAACAGATTTTGGTCCATGGACCGTAGTGATCTCTGGGGGATGTGCGGGGAATTTTCTTGCTTCTTGGCAGGGGAGTGGACTGGATGGCCCACAAGGTCTCTTCCAACTTTATGATTTCATCATTATGGATATAATGTAGACTCTAAAATGTCCTATAATCTTTTCCCAACCTCAGAACCACAAGTGCTATTGGGACACAATTCCCATTATCCCCAGTCTGCATGGCAGATCATCAAAAGTGAGGGGAATTGTCCTTCAGTAACAAGTGGTGACCCAAACTGGGTAAAAACTAAAGAGCACCAACTGCTATCAATGTTCAACATTTACACAAATGACCAGCCATTGCCAGAAGGGAAAGAGAGTTTCATTTATGCTGACGATCATGCCATTACCGCTCAAGCAGGGAGCTTTGAGATGGTTGAACAGAAGCTCTCCGAAGCTCTAGTTGCTCTTACCGCCTATTACAGGGAAAACCAGCTGATTCCTAATCCCTCTAAAACAAAGACATGTGCTTTTCATCTTAAGAACAGACAAGCTCTGAGGATTACCTGGGAAGGAATCCCACTGGAACATTGCAGCCCACCAAAACCACTCTGGACCGTGCTCTGACCTACAAGAAGCACTGCCTGAATATCAAGCAAAAAGTGGGTGCTAGAAACAATATCATACGAAAGCTGACTGGCACAACTTGAGGATCACAACCAGATACAGTAAAGACATCTGCCCTTGCGCTATGCTACTCTACTACTGAGTATGCATGCCCGATGTGGAACACATCCCACCACGCTAAAACAGTGCATGTGGCTCTTAATGAGACATGCCGCATTATCACGGGGAGTCTGCGCTCTACATCACTAGAGAAATTACACTGTTTAGCCGGTATTTCACCACCCGACATCCGTTGGGAAGTAGCAACCAATAGTGAAAGGAGCAAAGCAGTGGTATCTCCAGCCCCATCTTTGGGTATCAGCCAGCATGCCAATGACTTAAATCAAGAAATAGTTTTCTAAGATCTACAGAGACACTTGTTGGAACACCTCAGCAAGCGAGAGTCCAAAAGTGGCAGGCTAAAACCCAGCACCTCAATCAATGGCTGATACCAAATGAGAGACACACAGAAAACTAGGCGACTTGGAAGGTGCTGAACAGACTGCACTCTGGCACCACAAATAGAGCCAACCTTAAGAAACGGGGCTACAAAGTGGAATCCACGACATGCGAGTGTGGAGAAGAGCAAACCACAGACTACCTACTGCAATGCAACCTGAGCCCTGCTACATGCACAGTGGAGGACCTTCTTATAGCAACACCAGAGGCACTCCAAGTGGCCAGCTACTGGTCAAAGGACATTTAATCAAATACCAACTTTGCAAACTTTGTGTTTTGTTTTTTTGTTTTAATGCAATGCAACTGTTTGGTTCGCTCCTGACACGATAAATAAATACTATGTATATAAAAAAATGGCCTTCTGTATCCACGGCTTCTATGTCCATGGATTCAATGGCCCTTTGAAAGCAACCATAAGACTGATGTGGCCCTCAGTGAAAGTAAGCTTAATACTCCTGACCCATACAGATGTCAGTTCTAGGCCCAAAACACTTTTCATGCAATCAAGTATCTATGGTTGTACTCAGTACTGGGAAGAGCTATATTTAAGGACTACAACTCCCAGGAAAGTGACCACAATGCCCGGGAATTTGAAGGGTTACAGTCCCAAAAGTAACATATCCAAACTGTGGGACAGAGGAATGTCTTGGGTGCCAGAGTAGTCAGATAGATTTGACGCTTGGGGCCATTCCACTGGGTCCCAAGGATTAGCTGCCCTTAGCTGTTTATAGTACAAAAATAAGTGAACATTAGACAAGTTCAGCTGAAATGAAGGGGAACTGTGCCATAGAGTTGAATAGCTTAGAGAAGCTTGCTATAGATTGTACTGCATGTTAATTAGAAAAAAGGTGACGGTATCAATTCCGTCTATCACCTTTGTACTAGAATATGCATACCAAACCCTGCACAGACCCTTTCACACAGCTGTAAAAGCATGATTTCACTTGAACTGCTCTGCTTCCATCATATTGAAACTTGAGATCTGTAGTTTGGTGTAATACGGGAGCTCTCTTGTTTACAATTCAAGAATATCTCTGTAAATTTGACAAAGAGGAGGACGAAGATTAAGAGTAAAATCGCAAGTTGAAAAAACAACAAGAACCAAACTACCCCCCATCCCCTATGTACTGTGTATTTCACATTTGCCCCCGCCCCCTTTCCCCCCTTTGTGTGTGTGTGTGTTTTTTGTTTTTTTTTGTTTTTTGTTTACTTCTTGTTATCTCACTCCTCCCCCTTTTCCCTCGATGTTCTGTGATTGTGTTATATGTTCTTTTTAATGTTTAAAAGTAACATTGTTTTAAGAATTGTGCCAGTTTTTTTAAGTAACCACACGCTCCATCGCTGCATTGTAACCATTACGCAAAGTGCCTGTGACCTCTCACAAGTTGTTATAATAAACTCTGTTTCTTGTTCATCAAAAAAAAAAAGAATATCTCTGTAAATCATCTAAATATGTGTGTTTTCATTTGTCATGAAAATGACTACACATCTAGTTGCTTACCCAACTGTTCTGACAATCTAACTCAATCCAGTTGGCATCCAGGATCGGGTTAGATTGGCATCTCCTACAAACTTGCTCAAGTTTCTAGATCTTTGGCAAAAGTCTTCTGTTGTTCTTGCCAAACAAATGTGGTAAGAACCCGGGAGAGGACTTTCTTGTTGCGACAATCAGGCTGTAGAACTCCTTTTAAAGGTGTGGATGGGCTGTCCATCTCTGCTATCCATCTATTGGCAGGCAAAAGCCTTTTTATTTAAGGCTTTTGTCAAATGACTGGTTGCCAATAAAGAAGACTTTTACAGAACGTTAATCTACTTTTTATTAATGTATTCAAAATTGATTTTCAATTCCACCATGTTTCAAGATCAGAACTTGTTTGAATCGTATCACTTTCTCTATGCAACCACAAGTCCTGATTCTGGGAGAAAGGTAGGATTTAAGTCAATTAAACATTAATAAAAATCCACTCTGTGAGTCTCATCTAAAGCGGAATGCAAGCACAGGAGGCTTATGAAGGCAGGCAATCATTTGTGGCAAACCGGTAGTCCTTGGCTTTGAGAAGTATGTGATATGATGAACAGATCTGATCCCAGTGTACCTTAATCAGCATTTCCTAAATTACATGTTTTCGTTTTAGTGAAAAGATTCAAAGGTGCACATTTGAACATCTAGGGCATGTCTACACCAGTGTTTCCCAACCTTTTTTGAGCCGCGGCACACTTTTAACATTAAAAAAATCCGGGGGCACACCACCAACCAAAATGACACAAAATGACACTCTAACACAGTAAAGAATGGCTGGGGGATGGTGGCCTGCTGGGAGCAGCTGCTGGGAGCAGCTGCTGGGAGTGCCGAAGCCGGGGGAAGGGGAGGAGCCAGGCCGCACCATGCCCGGCCCCCTCCCCCGTCTTCTGCTCTCCCACAGCTTCTCCAGCCTTGAGGGGACAGTGTGAGTGAGGGATGGGAGTCATGGCCCCCGTCCCCGCTCTCCGCCATGACTCCCGCCCCTCGCTCGCTGAAGCCGCACGGAGGAGGAGGAGCGGTGGATGGGCAGTGGGCGGGGCTCCTCTTCCGCGAGGGGCAAGAGTCATGGCAGATTGGAGGCTGGCTGGGGAAACGGCCGAAGGAGGCGGCGCCCCGGCCCCTTCTTTTTCTTCGCCGCCTCCCAGACCTTCCTCCTTCTCCCCCAAGCAGCAGGAGTTCAGCAGGAGGAGGGGGAGGGAAGGGGGGCAGAGAGCTTTTCTCGTGGCACAGCAGGAGGTCCATCACGGCACACTGCTGTGCCGCGTCACAGCGGTTGGGAAACACTGGTCTACACTATAGAACTAATGCAGTTTGGCACCACTTTAACTGGTACTTTTAACTGTGATTACTTTCTGTGTATATCATTTATTGTATTTGTTTGTTTAATTGTAAGCTGCCCTAAGTCCCTTCGGGGAGATGGGACAAGGTATCAATAAAGTTGATTATTATTATTATTATTATTATTATTATGGCTCAATGTTATGGACTAATGGGAGTTGTAGTTTCACAAAGTCTTTATTTATTTATTTCCTATATTTATACCCCGCCCTTCTCACCCCCGAAGGGGAACTTTAGTCTTCTCTGCCTAATAGTACCATTGTCTCACCAAACTACAACTCCCAAAATTCCATAGCACTGAGCAATGGCAGTTAAAGTGATATTTGCATGCATGGTATGGTGGCACCCTCTATACAGAACAAATTTCCCCTGGATATTACATTGACTTATTTTTAGATACATATTGAAGACACAGGACTTGACTACATTGGCCCCAAAGCCTGAAGTGAACCAGAAATTGAACCTGAATGTTAAGGTGATATTCATCTGCATCACACAAAGTTGAAACTCCAAAACAGCCCTGTACTTTGGGGTGTCGATAGCAGGATTGGCTCTAATCTGAACACATGGTCAGCAAAAGTGCTATCCCAGCACTCCATGATCAATTGGAAGCATGATGGGAACAGCAATGGTAAGGTGACGGTCTCATTTTTGGTCCCACTGAACAGTCCCGGTTTTGACTTTGCCCTTCTACTGCTGTGAGATGGAGGTGGATAGTGTAGTCACTCCTGGGACCAATCTAAAATATTGCTAATCCAGACTGGCTGTGAATATCAGGGTACCTGTCGATGCGCCCATACATATTTTTGCAAGCTTCTCGCATGTAATTCAGCCTATTTTATTCTTGCAGATAAAGAGAAAAAATCAATTTGTTAATCCCTATGAGAATAAATTCACTGCCATCAATGAGACTTAAGTCAACAACTTACATAAGTCTCAGTGACATAACCGTTCGACTCTAATTGGGACTAATAATTACATTTGGCCAAGGGTACATACTGTATATTTAATTTATGAATTATTCTATATTGTATTTGTAATTATTGTACATGGCTATGAAATCTTTAGATGAAGGCAGGTGATAAATATTAATTAAAAACAGCCCTCAGCCAAACTGCACAGAAGGTGTGGAATTTCCCCATGTTGTCAGTAATGGCAAACAATTGAAATGGGAGTTTTATTATACCGGTGTTAACTGAATTAGTGGGTGGTGGTAATTCTTTGGAAATAATTTAAATAGAATAACTGGGTGTGATTGCGAATACAGGATGAATGGTCATGGCATCTATATTAAAATAGACTCATCCACAAGTCTAAACAACAACCCGCAGCTGCTCAAAACAGGCATCTCAGCATCCCCAAGCATGATTTCCCTGGAATAGAACAGAATGCAGCTCTGCAGCAGCACTTAAGGTTTGGAATTTTAATTTGTTGACCACAAAGAAAGTGCTACTTTCCTGGGTGGAGCCTTGAAAACAAAATACCAAAGCACCAAAAGAAAATATGTGTGGATGGAGCACTACAGCAACTAGGAACAAGGTCCTAGAAATCTGTGGATCATGGTGCCCAGTTCTAACAGATCTTTTATTTTCTTTTATTGCAGCTCCCACAGGTGTATCCACATTACACCATTAGAACAGGACCCCCCGGTGCCGCAGTGGATTAAACCCCTGTGCCAGCAGGACTGAAGACCGACAGGTTGCAGGTTCAAATCCAGGGAGAGCATGGATGAGCTCTTTTTTGTCAGCTCCGGCTCCCAATGTGGGGACATGAGAGAAGCCAAAACACAAAGGTATGAGCTACAAATTGGCACAATAAGCAAAAAGTATATAGTGTATTATACACAATGATTTAAAGTAAACATATATAAATTCATAAACGTTATCACAGTACCCATGTGAGTCCGGAGGGAGGCGAATACTCGGCAGATGCCAAAAGGAAGTCCTGACGGAGCGATATAGTAGTCCCATACTGTAGTCTGATATAGGCGCAGAGTGGCAAATTCAAGTTCCATAAGCGGAAAACACAGCTCCGTGAGGTGCAAATGCACTAATTTGTAAAGTTCCACCAACGTTGGAAAGGCTCCGGACTGGAGCACTGGAATATAAGGATGCAGGAGGGTAAAAGGTACAGTAAATCTTATGCATCTACCTCGCCGCTCTTTGGCATGTTTATGAATGTATATATGTTTACTTTAAACCAATGTGCATAATACACTATATACTTTTGCTACTTTTTTCTTATTGTGCCAATTTGTAGCTCATACCTTTGTGTTTTGGCTTTTTATAGCCCCCGCTGTTTCTTTGACATGAGAGAAGCTACAGGAAAAGAGATTCCACCTGAGCATTAGGAAGAACTTCCTGACTGTGAGAGCTGTTCAGCAGTGGAACTCTCTGCCCCAGAGTGTAGTTGGAGGCTTCTTCTTTGGAGGCTTTCAAACAAAGGCTGAATTGCCAACTGTTGGAGGAGCTTTAAATCCAACTTTCCTGCTTCTTGGCAGGGGATTGGACTGGATGGTTAACTCAACGATTCTATGATTCAGCAGTGGAACTCCCTGCCAGAGTGTGGTGGAAACTCCTTTCTTGGAGGCTTTTTAATGGAGGCTGGATGGCCATCTGTTGGGCTACTTTGATTCTGCTTTTTCTGTATGGCAGGGGATTGGACTTGATGGCTCATGTGAAAAAAAAGGAAGAAACCATGAAAATGAACAAAATCTGGCTACCAAACAGACCTCACAACCTCTGAGGATGCCTGCCACAGTTGCAGGCGAAACATCAGGAGACAATGCTTTTAGAACATGGCCATACAGCCCGAAAAACCTTCAACAACTCAGTGATTCTGCCCATGAAAACCTTCGACAATACATTAAGAAGCTATGCCTATTACATTAACCGCATGACTCTGGGGTGCTAAATCCCAGGAAGGAAGATGGTCTTCCAAGTTCCTCGGTACTCAGCTTGAAGGGATGGAAGGGAGTCATATAATTAAGAAACATCAACCTTCCCCACTGACTTCTCCTGTGTTCCTGTTCTTCCTGTCAATGACTTATATCTCTCTGCACTAAAGCAATTAAAAAATCTTTCCAGCAATCTTAATCTAGACGCTGTTTAACAAAATGACAAATGAAATATATTGGGCAGAAGGAACCCAAATAGCACCACTGTCACTCTTTGTTGTTTTACGATCAGAGTGATGTAATAACTACTGACTGAGGAGCTGAAGTTGACATTCAGAAGAGCTGCCTTCTTCCCTTTGATTGCATACAGAGAGATGCATCATTGTGGGAACATGGCATTAGCCAGTGGGTGGCACCAAGGTACTGCCTGGATTTGTGATCCTGCAGATCAACGTGATGCGAGGCAGCTGAAGCTCAGCAATACAAACCAGTCTCAAAGACTGGCTGATGTGTCCATGCTACAAAACAAAAAGGAAATTTGACAGAAGGAAGGACTTTAGCATACTCACCACGGGATACACCTTTCTAGTAGGCAACCCGTGGCTATTGATGATATGGTACATAATGGATGCATTACAACTCCACCACACTTACATTTCCCTCCTTTCTGTATCTTTTGAAATAATGCACCTTTGACTTATCCCACGGCAGATGGATGACTCTTCTCAGTCTGTCAGATGCTCTTCCACATCACTGTCTTCCCTTCTTGTGTGTGTGGCAGACCTTGCGCAACCACACAACTTCCTAACTTCTGTCCAAATGAAGAAATGTAAATATATCTTTTTGGTCCTGTGGAGCTGCACAATGCAAATGATCTGCTCATCTACACCTTTCAATGAGCTACCAATGACCTTCGGGTCAATAGAGCCTGCACCTTTCTATGATTCAAATCGTATATAATGCTATGATAAATATTTGCCTGCAACTCACAAGATAGAGTACAATACTCCCATGGATCGCCTCTGAGGAAGCTTTGGAACTCCCTGCGAAACGGCTGAGCTCCATGTAATACCGTCAGGCATCCACATGGAACTACTGTACAACTTTTGTTTATAAAGCAACCTGCACAAATAGAGCACGGAGCTTTGGAGTCTCCTATACCATTTCACTGATGTCAAACTTTGGATTATAACTACCGATTGGGAATTCGTACATACCTCTATTCTAACGTTGGATGGACCCTTTCTACATGGACACTTAATCCGGACTATATAGATAAGGAACTTTGATTTCCTATTATGGACTTCGATATACTCCAGACTCCTATATGCTAAGTATTTTGTACTTTATTTGCACAACGTCTTGTATTTATTGAAATACCTTGTCTCTGAAAATACCATGCCCATGATACAAAAAAGGGATTAGTGAAGACAATGGAATCCCATTTTACAAATGGTACAGTTTCCAGATTCTTTGCATATGGCTTCTTATGGGTTACAACGAAATGAACCTTGCATCATTTGATGGGAACCAGTATGCAAAGAGTGTCAGAGACTGTCCTAAGACGATATCCAAGACTAGATAACCACAGCAATTTTGAATAGCATATTTCCATGTGAGACCAGCATGTCATATTTGATTCATTTACTCATTTTCTCCTTCTCTCTTTATAATTGGGAGTTTTATTCATTTTGAGTATGAGTTTATAGAAGGTGGTAAATCAAGGACACAGTAAATTGGTGAGTGTATTTAACAACTAACAGGCTCCCTTTCTGTATGTGTGTGTAGGCAGGCCTCTTCAACCTGTGGCTCTCCATGTGCTCCCAGAATTCCTGACCACTAAACAAGTTGGCTGAGGCTTTCCGGAGCTGGAGGTCACAGGTTGGAGAAGCTTGGCTGTGGGGCATTTTGCTTGGTCTAAGTAACACTATTATTATACGAATGATTACTGTATCCATCTGCTCCCCATCTCTTTGTGTATTGTTTTCATGTTTTATAAACAAAGATTACACCATAGTTTCCTTCCTGATAATAAGCTACAATTACTTGTTACATGTAAACATGAGTGCCATAAATACTCCAAGCAGGAAGTGCAGGTCCTCTTCTCAACAGAAAAAAAATAATGGGTTCTGACTAACCTAGCCACATGATACATACATATGCATGTACCTGGCTGTTACAACTGAAGAAGCCACATGATATGGATAGTTACAGATATTTCAGTAGCCAGGGCACAAGAACAATGTGTGCATTGTTGCAAATCAGATATCAAGACACATGGCAAGATTATATGTTCTGTAATACTCACCTTGCCCCACCCGCCCATGCCATCCTCTGCAGGAGGTGGCAACGAAAGGATTCTGAAAGGCTATAGCCTGATACAATCTTCTTATGGCTCTATCTGTCCCTATCCCACATCAAGAAGAGGGAAAGTCAGACGAGGAAGGATCTATGTTCATTTTTCCCCACTATCCTCCTGTCTTATGGGACTACATGCTGTTGGAGACGTTCTTCCCCTAAAATACTTATTTTTAAACAGACATCTAGCAGTGGGGAGAAAACTGACTCAACTATTTGTCCTTCCTTATGAAATAATAATGCAATACAACACATCCTTATTTAGCATTAAGCTCTCTGCTACTCCTCAATACGCCCAGGGGGTTCTTACTGAATTATGACTTACCGTGACAGCTGACCAGCAAAACCAACACTGGGTATGCACTTAAGTTTTACCTTCTGGTTGCTGCTTCTTCAAAAATTGAAAAAAAGCTTACCTGATCTCAGTAAACCTTTTATCACATATCTGCCAGCCTTGCCAGTGACACCCTGCTGGATTACTCTGACTAACTTAGTTACTTGTCTTCAAGGTGGCAGAGTCTTAATTGCCCAATCTCCTGTAACCAGATATTCCTGGACAAGATTACTATTTTGCATTGAGCAATTTTACAGGGGTCCATGAAAGTGATCTGGGAGCTTCAGGCAGGCAGAGAAGACTAGAGTTTCAATTAGTCTCAACACGAGGTGTTATTGTTGTATTCCGACACTTCCAACCCATGGCAAAAAAGGTGATTCTATCTTGGCAAGATTTGAATCGAGGGGGTTTACTTCACCATTGGCTCCCACTGAGACTAAGAGAATGGGACCAGCTCAAGATCACCCTTTGGATGTCTATGACCAAGCATGCATTTGGACCATGGTGTCCTAGTCCAATACTCAAACCACTGAACCACATTGGCTCTATAAACTGGAGCATGCATATTGAAACAGGATTTAATCATTCAACGATTTTGATTCAGTGGCTCCACGTTGGTAATGGACTGAGGGCTACAAATCCCACCATACCACCATACCTTCATGTCTTCTGAATGTTAACCTGCAACTAAAAGAGATTCAGTACGTGGCAGTGATCAGAGGAAAGTGAAGACCAATGCCTTGACGTCATGGGAGAAAAGACAGGCTGTAACTGTGACTGATCATAATCAAATCAAAATTAATAATAATTGCAATGTGTCTCCATTCATGGGAGGCATGTGGGAAAGGATCATCTTGGCCTCCTTCTCTCCACTGCCTGTTGAAAACCCGTTTGCCTTCAATGCCAAGTATCAGAAACCGACAAAGACCAGCTGCCATACCATATTGTGGATGATGTTGGTTAGAGTCCAAACCACAGAGACGCTGAAAAAGGGGATGCTGAGGAGGATGACGTGTAGAAGGCCGATTCCTAAGACGTAAGACAGCCAGATGCCCCGGCTGTTCATGACCCGAGTGTTCGGGTTCACTTCACTGTGAGCCGTGCCCACATTCATGTCTCCAGATTTGCAGCCCTGGAAAGAAAGAAAACAAGGTCACAAAAGTGGGTTAGTAGGATAGCCAATTTACAATTGCATTCTCTCTGTGTGTATCTCTCTCTCATACACACATATACATCAGTAGGAGAATATGGGGGTAACGTGCTTCTGGAGGCACGTTATAATATGAGAATGCCATAATAAGAGGCACAGAGTGACTGGTCCTTTGGCCTCTTCCAGATTTGCAGGTCCACAATTGGCTTGTATTTTAAGGCAGAGCTTGAACATAAATGTTGAACTGTCTGCAACTGGCTCTATGCAGATTTGGTACTGGGCAGAGAATTCAATTTATTTTATTTATTTATTTCCACCATTTCTACCCCGTTTCTTCTCAACCCCTGAGGGGGGACTCAGAGCGGCCTAACAACGGCAACAATTCGATGCCAAAAACACAGTATACATAAAATAAAAAACCAAAAACAGTCAAAATTAAATACATTAAAATACAGTTAGCATTAAAATACATTAAAATACAATTAGCATTAAAATACATCATATACATTCACATAAGTTAAAAACAGTATTCCGTCCATAATAGAAGCATTGGGTCATGTCTACCAGTTTGCCATTTCAATCCAATCTAAAGTGCTGTACCGTGCTAATGTGTAAATGCCTGGTCCCATAACCAGGATTGAACTTTTTTCCTGAATGCCAGGAGGGATGGGGTTGATCGTATATCAATTGGGAGTGCGTTCCACAGACGGGGAGCCACCACCGAGAAGGCCCTATCTCTCGTCCCCACCAACCGCATTTGAGAAGTAGGCGGGAGCGAGAGCAGGGCCTCCCCGGATGATCTTAAATTACGAGGTGGGACGTAGCGGCTGATGCGTTCGGACAAGTAAGTTGGGCCAGAACCGTATAGAGCTTTAAAGGTCAAAACCAGCACTTTGAATTGAGCTCGGAATTGGGCAGGCAGCCAGTGGAGCTGACACAACAGGGGGGTGGTAGCCTCCCTGTATGTAGCTCCCGTTAGTAGTCTGGCAGGCGCCCGCTGGACTAATGCAGTTTCCAAACTGTCTTCAAAGGCAGCCCCAGGTAGAGTGCATTGCAGTAATCTATTCGGGATGTGACCAGAGCGTGGACGACCTAAGTTAAATAACTTAGGACTTCATCAGACAAAGCTAGGGAAAGCAAGGAAAATTGTCTTCATGCCTGTAGAATCATCTTCTTTGTGTGGGATTCCATCTTTAAAGAAGATGGAACCTCACATCACACAGGATCGCCTTCTCCTGCCTCAACCAATCTACTTAGGAGAACCAAGGCACTGTCCTTAAGACAGATATCACTCCTGGGCTTTTTTATTTTCCCTCTCAACCCCCTTACTCTAGAGGAGACCCAAGGCACCATTCTAATTTCCTATCGTTGGTAAAAGAAAATAAGAAAATGCAGCAATAGCAGAAAACATTGCGCACTGGCAAATCTGGCAAATCGTATCCCACGTTTATATGTGTGTAATATGTCAAAGTATATGTACTGTATTGTGATAAACAGCAGGGATTGTCTGCTTGTATGTGTACCTGTAATCCGCCCTGAGTCCCCTTCGGGGTGAGAAGGCGGAATATAAATAAAGTAAATAAATAAAGTAAATAAATATGTTTTAAGTGCTTTCTCCCATTTCCAGGTGCATCAGGAGATTAAAAAGACTATTTCTACCCAGCTTCGAGTCCCACCATTTCTCCACAATTCTGACACAGTTGACTCACAAAACACCATGGATGACAGCTGGAAGTTTGTCTGCATCATAAGATGGGCTCTGTGATACTTCGTATATAAACTTGCATGTGATGAAATTTTTGGGTGGCAGTTTTTAAAGCTCAAGTTCCTAATCCTTAAAGGATCACAAAAGAATGAGAGAGACCACAAAGGCCATCCAGTCCAACCCTCTGTCATATAGGAAAACACAATATAGGACCCCGATAGATGGCCATCCAGCTTCTGCTTTAAAAATTATGAAAACAGGCTTGGCAGCATATGAAATGTAAGAAGCATGAGGGAAGCAAATAAGAGCAATGGATTGCCAGAAGACAACAGGATGAAGTCATCTCACACATCTCACTGCCATTCCTAATGACTAACAAAAAAGAAAAATACAGAAATGTGTATCAGCGAAATGATAAGAACCTTTTATTTTCTCAGTGCATGCATGGCTTCAAGCATTATCAGCTTCTGTCTCTTCCAAAGCTTGGAAAATGAGTTGAAGGAATTCATACGGAGTGAAGTTGGGTTCCAGAGGCAAAATATGAGAAATGAATCTAAGTGACAGAAAAAAGGTGCAATGGATCACACTCTTTTTTTCTGCGTCAGGAGCGACTTGAGAAACCACAAGTTGCTTCTGGTGTGGGAGAATTGGCCGTCTGCAAGGACATTGCCCAGGGGACACCCAGATGTTTTGATGTTTTACCATCCTTATGGAAAACTTCTCTCATGTCCCCACATGGGGAGCTGAAGCTGACAGAGGGAGCTCATCCGCACTCTCCCCAGATTCAAACCTACGACCTGTCGGTCTTCATTCCTGCTGGCACAAGGATTTAACCCATTGTACCACCAGAGGCTTCTACAGATCACACTGAACAACACAAGTACAAATAGATACATAGTACTATGAGAAAGAGGAAGAAACCTGCTTAAGCATTCCCCCACAGTATGTTATATCAGTCTGCTAATACACATTACTAAACCATACACTATTGAAAGGGTAGACCTCTATGCTATAGCAATCACAACACGTGTTATAACGAAAAATATCAATGTATATTTGCAATAATCACAATGTTATACAGTCTCACAATATCACTTCAGGTGCAATGTATGTTACATATATCACTAGACACAATTTAGTCCAGAGCTCTAGCTTACGGTAGCTAGGCTATAATGACACTAGCATAGAGTCTGAGTATCCCTATGACGATCCGGAGGTAATTCACTCACGGATCCAGACCAAGTGGTACGGGAGCCTTGAAGGAGGAAGAGCTGGCAGGCTGCTGGTCGGCAGGCGCCTACGGCGAGAGGTCCTCGACGCCAAGGTGGCCGTTCGCGTGATCCACGCTTCCTCAGGGCGCTGGGGTCTTCTAGCCGCTCCCTCCCCAGTGTTGTCGTCATCAATTCAGGTGAGGTTGCTGGGTATGGAATTGCATACCGTGAACATAATGCTACATAGCCAGTTTACAAAGCAGTAATAATACAGTCGTAAGATTAACAGAACCATAATCAAAACAGTCAGTACATACCGCGTTAGCACGTTTCCATACATAAAGCGTCATTATAGCCTAGCTATTATAAAGGTAGAGCTCTGGACTAAATTGTGTCTAGTGATATATGTAACACATTGCACCTGAAGTGATATTGTGAGACTGTATAACACTGTGATTATTGCAAATATACATTGAGTTATAACACGTGTTGTGATTTATAGCATAGAGGATTTTCAATAGTGTATGATTTAAACCAATGCACCACTGGCTTGATACAGTATACATAACTTTATATACTCTGTATCATTGCCTTTATTTGCCTTTTCCCTTAAACTGGAGAATCTCAAATGCTGATAATTTTCCTTGATCAATTGGTTGTCTTTTATGTACCTTCTCTAGCTCTAAAAAGCAAAGCTGATCCAAACTGTATGCATGTGAACATCGGTAACGAGAAGCTGAAAAACAGAGTTGCTACTGTGAAAACTGGATTCTTCTACTTTTCACAGTTGTGTAGAAGATGGAATTTGAGCAGGTGTGGCTTGTCACCTCACGATATGACAAACAACGCCTGCTGAAATTCCATCTTAGCACAATTTTTAAGCATACAGAACCCTTCTGCAGTCTTCAATCCGGCATAACGGGTTATAAAGTTTACTTGAATGTTAGGTGTTGATGTTCAAGGGCCAGGATAGCGAACTGTACAGTATGTCTTGCTGAACTATAGCTCACAACATCTACATTAGCTAGACTTGCTTGTACAGTAGAGCCTCACTTATCCAACATAAATGGGCTCCCAGAACACTGGATAAGCAAAAATGTTGGATAATAAGGCGGGATCAAGGAAAAGCCTATTAAATGTCAAATCATGTTATAATTTTACAAATTAAGTATCAAAACATTATGTTTTACAAAAAACTGACACAAAAAGCAGTTCAGCTGTTGCACCGTAGACCTGAAGGATCCCTCAGTAAACTACTTGAGACCAGCCGTGATTAAATGCTTTATTTAGAATAAGTGAAAAGTAGGAAAGAGATAAAAATATAGTCCTTAGATGCTCTCAGCATCTAACATTGCAATGCAATAGTCCAAGGAGTAAAAGAGGTTCCATGAAAGGTAAATAGTCCTGATGCCCCAATGGGCTAAATCCTGGAAAGCCTCTGGCAACACAGGCTTGGCAAAACTTGAGTATGAGGACTTGAAGGCCCACCGGCCCGGGCTGGAACTAGAGTACGTGGAACTTGACAAGGAAGACTGAACGTTGGCACGAGATGCCGCACAGCTCTGGGTCTTAACTTAAATAGGCCTCACAAGGCTTTGATCCTTATGACGCAAGTTGCGTTCTCATGGACAGATCCTCGGCTGGGCTTTCTCATGCCTCCATCATCAGGATGGTATGTCAACTCATTAGTGCTTGCACCTGGAAGGAAGGGAGGCAACCTGTCTCCACTTTTCCCTCGCTTCTTATCGGCCAGGGATGGAGCTAGGCTGCGCCTGTCCTTGAACGTTGGTTGAACTAGAGGCTTCTGCAGAGGCTTGCTTTCTGGCCTAGCTAAAGTCTTGGGTGTAACATGGCTCTGTGGTCTTGCTTGAAGTCAGGCTGGGGCATAACATCAACACACTGCAACATCATGTAGTAATTACTGTATTTATGAATTTAGCACCAAAACATCGCAATGTATTGAAACAGCTGCAGATGCAGGCAGGAGGCAGAATGCATTGGATAATCCAGAACGTTGGATGAGCGAAGATTGGATAAGCAAGACTCTAATGTTGTTGCAATCCAACAGCATTTGGACAGCCACACAAGTGATTCCAAGAGGAATCCTTGCAGGGCTGTGTATTTCCTTCCTCTAACCAGCGTGATTTGTGCAAGTTCCATATTCCTACGCTGGCCCTATTTTCGGACTCCCACGCCCTTTTAAGAAAACAAACATGAATATAGGGACACACCTGTTTATTTGTGACATCCACGCTCCCCATGCCAAAGAGTGTGGCCCCGGAATCACTCCCATGAAGATGATACTATGCATTGCACCACCTACTTAGAATCCGGTTCCTCTATAAACAACATTCTTCTTTGCACTTGAGCTATTTCAAACTACATAACTATGGCTCTTTGTTCCATTCTATGGATTTCTGGGATGTGTAGTTTAGAGGTGGGTTTGTTAGAATTCTCAGCAAAAGGATTTCACCAAACTACAGGTCCCAGGATATAATAGGACGTGACCACAAAATCATAGTGCTTTTTCTGAATCCTGTAATCTTAGCACTGATTCATGTTTTAGTGTGGACTGTGATCATGATGAGAGCACAGAGTTAATGCAGGAATTCTCTTCCATGAATCTCTCCTGTACAAATGTACAAATGTTTTGCTCCACCTCTATCTCCACCTGGGTTTTTTATGTTTTTTTAAAAAATTATCTTTTACACGTTCATTGTTACTGTGTTTGAATGATTTTATTCTGTTGTATTATTCTATATTGTTGAGTGTATTTTGTGATTTATTTACTTCATTGTGTTGCTGTTTTGTGTTTTGTATTGTCTTATTTTATGTATGCTGTACTGGGCTCGATCTCATGTAAGCCGCCCCGAGTCCCCGTTGGGGAGATGGTGGCGAGGTATAAACAAAGATTATTATGATTATGATTATGATTATGCTATCAACTTAAGCCGTCTTAGGGCTCGCACTAAGACTCTAAACTATCTAGTCCATGAGCTGCTTTTTGCTGATGATGTTGCCCTTGTTGTCCATTCAGAAGCAGCCCTGCAGCGCCTAACATCCTGCTTTGCAGCAGCTGCAGAACTGTTTGGGCTGGAAGTCAGCCTGAAGAAAACGGAAGTCCTCTACCAGCCCGCACCACAGGAAGAACACCATCATCCCCATGTCAGCATAGGCAATTCTGTGCTTAAGTCCATTAAGTTCACCTACCTGGGAAGCATCATTTCTTCAGATGCCAAGATTGACAAAGAGATAGATCACAGATTATCAAAGGCATATAGTACATTTAGAAGGCTTCACAAAAGAGTCTGGAGCAACAAGCACCCGAGGCAAAGCACAAAAATCAGTCTGTACAGAGCTATCATACTGTCTATTCTCCTCTATGGGTCTGAAACATGGGTCACCTATCGCCCACACCTACGACTCCTCGAACAATTTCATCAGCAGCCCTGTCTTCACACAATCCTAAATATACACTGGACTGACTATGTGACGAATGTTGCTGTCCTTGAGCAAGCAGGGATCACCAGCATTGAGGCCATGCTATTGAAAACACAGCTGGGCTGGGCAGGGCATGTCTCTAGGATGGAGGACCACCACCTCCCAAAGATACTACTCTATGGTGAACTCGCCACAGGTCGGCGCAAGACAGGCACCCCCAAAAAGTGATATAAGGACTCCCCTAAACAGCATCTCAGGCTCTGCCAGATTGATCACCAACAATGGTCCACCCTGGCCTCACATCGGGAGGCATGGAGATGCACTATCCACAATGCTGGGGCTCTTTCGAGAAGACATGCCGAATGGGTCTCGAAGAGAAACGACAACGCAGAAAGAACTGCAACTTGGAAACAACATCACCCAAGGAGACTTTCTGCTGTGCTTTCTGCAACCGAACTTGCGTATCTCAGATTGGCCTTTTTAGTCATCAACGCGCTTGTAAAAAGCGTGGGATGAGTCCCTCCTAAGAATCTTCATTGGCGAAGTAATGCCAAGAGAGATTATGCTATCTTGAGGTCTATGTGCAACATGAAAATCTGTTTTTCTCCTCTTTATTCCTCCACCATCCTTTTCTATTCCCTGAATAGATGAACTGTGTTTCAATACTTTCATCACTTTCATTCTTATATTCCCACAATGAATGCACTGCCTCTCCTGAGGCCTATGGGAGAGGCAATTCACTTTTTAAAAGTATAATGCAACTTCCCTGCACTCAGGGCCATAGCCAGGATTTTGATTCGAGGGGGGTGAGTTTGGTTCGGGGGGTCTGAGACTGGGTGGGAGAGGGTCTACCCTAGCAAACCTTTTGTATTGTTATCCCAATAACCCCATGAATGTGGGATATAATGAGCATGGTGATCAGATCATGATATGAATAAACATAACAGTTTAAATAATGTACCAGTAAGGCCTTCTCGCAGACCACCCTGAGAATTGGGGGGGGCTGAAGCCCCTAAGCCCCCCCCCCCGGCTACATGCCTGCCTGCACTGTTTAACATTGAAAAAAAACCTCTTGGTCCATTCCATTGCTACTACTAGCAGTGGGCCTACTGCCAAATCTATTTTTATTTTTATATTATCTGGCCTTTCCCTCAATCTCTTTGTCCCATGGACAGCTCCAGGGGCAGAAAATTATTCCCTAGACCTAACATGGTTATTCACACCCCATTTTAAAGGCTCTCTCTTTTTTTCTATTATGCTGCTGTCTTCGTACAGAATGGAAAGCAGACCAATGTATTATATTACCTCTTGTTTGATCCTTAGCTAAGTTGGCTCAAATAGTCTTTTTACTAAAAACACCACCAACCTATGTTTACTTTCACAATGAACTGGATGACACTTGTTGCAGAACAGGTGTGACTCAGAACACATTCAGCAATATTTACTACCTGGACAGGTGATTATGGAGAGAAGTCCACACAGTATCACCCTGAATTGGCATGCAGGGCAGACGTCAGATGTTTTGTTAACTAAGATGGAAACAGTCAATCTCCAACCACTTGGGTCTCCAATTACCCAAATACAGCCATGTTATCTTGGCACATAAGCCCGAAAATCTCATAAGCACCTCTGCTTGACAATAAAAATACAATAGTAGCAAAGAACCCCATAAATAATCATTTTGTTGGCCTTTCATGAAACACAACTCCCGCCTGAGGCAGTTGCCTCCAACTAATTATAGGATCAGTCTTGTTTACATGCACGTGGCTTAGAATCAAGGTGCATCTGTCTCTCATTCAGAAGGACCAGGAAGCTGACACTTTACTGCAAGTATGCACACACTACCATTTCCAACATGTATCTCTATGGGCATGCTTCAGCAACACAGATTCTAATATTGGAAAGATACAAAGGAAGTTAGCATGGCCCTGAACAAGAATGGCGTGCACACTCATGAAACATTTCTGATGCAATGTTTTGTCGTGGACTCAGACAATAGAAAAGTTTGCAAAACTGGAATAGTTACAAGACTGAAAAGAGACAGTGATATTGGAAAGCTATTTTCCAATATCTGCCCCACCCCTGCTTTTGAAATGACATCCCTTAGCATATATGTTACACGGGAATGCGGATTATTTTTGGGCTGATGGGTCCAAATTCCAGCCTGGAAAATATTCCGAGGGATAGGACTAAGGACATCTGTGACTCAAGGTACAGTGGGTGGCACCAAGTAAAACTTGTACTTATTTATTTATTTGGAACATTTATACCCCGTCCTTTCTTGACCTTCAAGGAGGGACTCAGGACGGCTACCAACAGGCAACAATTCGATGCTGAAACAATAAAATACATCATAAAATACAATCAAATGCCTACAATATAAATATCAATATACATTAAAATAGTTTGCCAGGTTAAAATGTCATCCAAATACATCCAAATTGTGTTCCAATAAAATCTCATCACTGCCAGTAAAATCAATCTAATCTGCGAATGCTTGTTCCAATAATCAGGATTTAAGTTTCTTCCAGAAGGTCAAGAGGGAAGGGGCAGATCTAACCTCCTTCGAGAGGGAGTTCCACAGCCGAGGGGCTACCATGGAGAAGGCCCTGTCTCTCGTCCCTACCAAACATGACTGTGTTAGCTGTGGGACCGAGAGCAGGGCCTCCCCGAATGATCCTAAAGTCCTTGATGGTTCGTAGGGGGGAGACACGTTTGAACAGGTAAACTGAGCCAGAACTGTTGTACCAATGAGACATTCCTATATTCAGTATCAAAAGCACTCATGAGTCAACCCCAGCGCAGCAACTTCTTGAGTTACAAAGCAGATCTTTGTTCTATAAAATAATCTCCCAATCCATAAATTCCCCCTTTTCCTCGGCAGATGACTGGGATCCCTGCGAGTCACACCTAACCCATCAGCCACAAGTATCTCATTTCTGATGTAAGATTTTTGAATGAATCTCAGAACTGCAATACATCAAGCCAGGGCACAGGTTCATCTCGTTCAGTAATATTCAGTCTACCTGACATCTCCCTGTGATAATATTGGTCAGGACTTTTCACAGTAGTGTGAACAGGTGGCTCCTCAAATACAGCAGCTCGGCTGTCTTAACATCCAAATAAACACTAATCATCAATTGAAGAGGAGTCAGGGTGGGAGAATGACAGATTATCAAGTTCAACATCTAATTTTATTGCACCATCGATAAAGGCTTTCAATCAGAAAACTTTCCCAGTCTTACATGAAGGTGCCTGGCATTGAACAAAAGTATGCTGATGAAATCTGAAATAGTACTATCACTGGGCTTTCCCTGTTCTGGGTGGCAGCTTCGCCAGCACTGATTTAGATTATTCAGAGCAACTTTTGCAATCACCCTATTAAGAGAAACTGATGTTGTTACTAGCAGGGCATGCCACAATAAATTGTAGCAGGTATTTGCTTTCGATATGAACATTGCACTTGTATTCCTTCCACTCTGACAGCGATTGCCACAGATCCCCCTGTGAAAAGGTATCTGCAACCAGTATCTTCTAACACATGCCAATCTGAGTCCCTCGATAGAGGTGAGAAGGTCGGGGTACAAAAGTTTAAAATAAGTTATAAATAAATAAATAACGCAGAAAACAGTTTTTTTTAAAAAAAAAGTGTCAGAAGCAAATTGAGAATATACTGCAAGTCGCTTCTGATGTGAGAGAATTGATCGTCTTCAAGGACATTGCCCAGGGGACGCCCGGATGTGTTATCATCCTGTGGGAGGCTTCTCTCATGTCCACGCATGGGAAGCTGGGGCTGACAGACAGGAGCTCAACCCGTCTTGTGGATTAGAAGACAGATGTATGCAGGCCTCTTGCGTCATCATCTGGTAGAGTGGCCACTAGATGTTCACCATTAACTCTACACCTAGTTTTGAACTGTCTTCAAATCCATAGTTCTATGTTCTCCCAGCCAGATGAAGAGAGGGAGAGATGGATTTTGCAGCTGTTCTATCCTTCAAGCTTCATATAATTTTGGATCAAAAACATCTGGCAGTACTGCTCTAAGCAAAGCTATGATGCAAATTGAGCATGATTTTGGTACCTATTTATAGAACTACCCATTATAAATGAAGAATAGGCTAGATTCACCCTGCAAGTGACCTTAGTCTAGCAGATCAGTCTGCTTAATAGGACAGATCCCCATCTTCATTTATTTACACACATTTACAGGGATTCAGCAACAAAAGGTAAAGGTATACCCCTGACATTAAGTCCATCTGTGTCCGACTTTGGAAGTTAAGGCTCATCCCCATTTCTAAGTCGAAGAGCCAGCATTGTCTGTAGACATTAGGCATGAGAAAAAAGTTATGAAAATGATTCGTTTCATAAGAAATTCGTAAGAAATGCTACTTTCGAGTATTTCCGCACCTGGAATGCCAACCAGGAAGTGGACTTTCTTTTTCGAACTCGGGGCCAGGATTTTCTTAAGTGTCGTTATTAGGTCGTAAGGGGGCACCCTCCTTCTCTCTCACCACCCTCCCGCCTCCCTTGCCAATAAGTATTATGGCAAGGCAAGCCCTAAACTCGCTCCTTCTTTCGGCTGGAAGCCTGGAAAAATGTAAACAGAGAGGTTTACTCAGAAGTAAATCTGCAAAGGAGGGCACTTTGGATGAAGGACCCTCCTTGTGGATTTACTCTGAGTAAACCTCTCTGTTTACATTTTTCCAGGCTTCCCTGCCTCTCCTGCCCTGCCAGGATCTAAAGCATCAAAGAGTATTGGGGTGAGAAACCAACCTAATGTATAATAGAATGAATGCTACTGTAAGTGCCTAATATGATAAGTAATCCAACTGGTCATATACCTACATTCCATGCACATGCAATAATACAGCAGTAATAACAATAACAAGAGGTAAAATTCAAACCGAAGTATTCTGACTGGTCTCTCCTCATGCGGTGCAAACGGGCTCTTCTCTTATTAGCCCGGAAATTAGCCGGGAAAAGCCAGCGTTTGCTGCTTGGGAGCACAAACATACATATTCTTGGGGGATTAGCTGCAGAATCCGGGCTCATAGAGAAGATTCTGCAGCAAATCCCCCCCCCCCCCAAGAATATGTATGTGTGTGCACCCAAGCAGAAAACGCTGGCTTTTCCCGGGCTCACAGAGAAGAGCCCGTTTGCACCGCATGAGGCAGGGACCAGTCAGAATACTTCGGTTTGAATTTTACCTCTTCTTATACCCATTGTTATTACTGCTGTATTATTGCATGTGCATGGAATGTAGGTATATGACCAGCCTGGGCAAACTTGGGCCCTCGCTCCTCGGGATCGGGGTGAGAGAGAGGCAGCGAGGAGCTGGGGGCTCCTCCTCCTTTTCTTTTGCTGCTTCCAAGAATAGAATACCCCCTCCCTCCCTCCCTCCTTTGCTCCCTCCTTCCTATTTGGAGAGTCCCATCTAGAATTCAGTGTGATTTATTCAAGTTTTGGCCTACAACTCCCAGAAATCCCAGCCAATTTACCAGCTGTTAGGATTTCTGGGAGTTGTAGGCCAAAACCATCTGGAATGCGCATGCGCTGGCATACGAACTACTAACGAATTTAGTTAGTAATTAAGTTACATTTTAGAAATTTTTGGAATTTTTTTTGTAAGTCTTCCTATTACTAATAACCCCCCCCCCCCCCATTAGATTTTCGATTTCCTATTTTTGGGTTCTAAACCATGCCTAGTAGACATCTCCAAGGTCATGTGGAGCACCATTACCTTCCCACCGGAGCGGTACCTATTGATCTCCTCAGAATTGCATGTTTTCGAACTGCGAGGTTGGCTAACAGTGGGAGTTCACCCCGCTCCCCGGATTCGAACCTGCGACCTTTCAATCAGCAAGTTCAACAGTTCAGCAGTTTAACCCACTGTGCCACCGGGGGCTCGTTCAGAAACATATATATTTAAATACACAGCTTCTTGAACATAACCATACAGTTTGGAAAACTCACAGCAACCCAGTGATTCTGGCCATGAAAGCCTTTGACAACACATTGAACATTATTATTTTACAAAGCTAATTTTCGTTTTTTTTAGAAATAGGCAAAGAGAAGAGAAAGCTATAACATTACTTACAGGTGGGATTTTGTTTCACTGACAACTGCAGCACAATGCTAAATTATTCCTAGCAAAACCAGAAAGAGTGGAACCTATATAGTTTCTAAACCAAGTCCTTCAGCTCAGGAACTATGCCCAGTAGCAAAGAAAGCTTTCATGACTTCCCTTAGGGTCTCGACTGAGGATTTAATGCCAGGGACGTCTGCAATGCTGGAAAGCTTCCATTTGCAGTGGAGAACAAAGTTCAGGCTATTGATTCTTTCTGGGCTTTGGAGATGAATGCATTTGTAATAGATTCCTGACAGACAGAGGCTTAAGCTTTAGCATTATCAGAGCCAGCAAGGACTTATGCAAATTGGTCTAGGTTTCATAACCTCTCACACTTTAATTGTTGTTTACCTCTCCAGCAAGACAGGACAGAACTATTAAACTTGACCTAGATGTGACAGCAGAAGTTCCTTTTAAGCAGCGTAAGGGATTGGGAAGGTGAAACAAAGTTTTCAAAGCAAAGGACGCAGGAGGAGAATCTTCTTCTTACAGAGGTCTCTTCAACCTTCATTAGAAGGGACCGCAGTTGGGCATACAGCATACTCTCCACGTGTAATGATTTGGCAGTGACAGTCCCAATCAATGTGTTGTCGAAGGCTTTCATGGCCAGAATCACTAGGTTGCTGTGAGTTTTCCAGGCTGTATGGCCATGTTGCAGAAGCATTCTCTCCTGACGTTTCCCCCACGTTTATGGCAGGCATCCGCAGAGGTTGTAAGGTCTGTTGGAAACTAGGCAAGTAAGGTGGAATGTCCAGGGTGAGAGAAAGAACTCTTGTCTGATTGAATATTGCAATCGATCACCTTGGTTAGCAATGAATGGCCTTGCAGCTTCAAAGCCTGGCTGGTTGCTGCCTGGGGGGGTGCTTTGTTGGGAGGTGTTAGATGGCCCTGATAGAGAAATCAGCCATAGCAGAGCATCTGATGAATCAACATAGACAAATAGAGACATTATTTGAGAACACGGAAATGCTGGACCACTCTAACAACTACCATGTCAGACTTCACAGAGAAGCCATTGAAGTCCACAAGAAGCATGTGGACAATTTTAACAGAAAGGGTGAAACTCTGTGGGCCATCCAGTCTAACCCCCTGCCAAGAAGCAGGAAAATTGCATTCAAAGCACCCATGACAGATGGCCACCCAGCCTCTGTTTAAAAGCCTCCAAAGAAGGTTACTCCACCACACTCCGGGACAGAGAGTTCCAGTGTTGAAGTTCTTCCTAATGTTCAGATTGAATCCTCTTTCCTGTAGTTTGAAGTCATTGTTCCATGTCCTAGTCTCCAGAGCAGCAGAAAACAAGCCTGCTCCCTCCTCCCTATCGTAATTTTAATCTCCTCATTTCTAGTCTCTGATTGGGAAATAAAAAGACTAGCGATATTGGGGCACTGTACATTAACACTAAAACTGGAGGAAGCATGACCCATGAGATCACCAATTGCCATATTTGCAGGTTGTCCGTTTCTGAAACGCACAATAAAGAAGATTAAGCAATTTTTTAAAATGGGAGTTCTTTCCTGAGTTCCAACGAGGAGGCGTTTCAACCACAGTATGCCCCCCTCCCCATTGTTAGCTATACAAGCAACCTGCATGTTATCAAAAGAATATAGATAAATGTTTATACTCTTCTTACTTGAAATCAAAATCCTGAACACAAATAGCAGGGTGTAAGAGCAGTGAGATAATAACAGTTCACTATAGCAGTGTTTCCCAACCTTTTTTGAGCCACGGCACACTTTTAACATTAAAAAAATTTGGGGGCACACCACCAACCAAAATGACACAAAATGACCCTTTAACACAGTAAAGAACGGCTGGGGGTTGGTGGCCTGCTGGGAGCAGCTGCTGGAAGTGCCAAAGGCGGGGAGGGGTGGAGCCAGGCTGAACCATGCCCCGCCCCTACCCCGGCTTCACCTCCCAGCAGCTGCTGCAGCCTTGAGGGGGCAGTGCCAAGCCAGCAGTGCCAGAGCCAGCACAATGCTGTCTTGGCACTGTCCCCTCAAGGCTGGAGCTACTGCTGGGAGTGCCGGGGGAGGGGGCAGAGCCAGGCCGCGCCATGCCCCGCCCCCTCCCCCCAGCTTCAGCTCTCCTACAGGCCGCGTCATGCCCTGCCCCCTCCCCCCAGCTTCAGTTCTCCTACAGAGGAGGAGCATGAGTGGTGGACAGGCTTCAGCGAGCGAGGGGCGAGAGTAATAGTGGGAGTCATGGCGGATTGGAGGCTGGCTGGGGAAAGGCCGAAGGAGGCGGCGCCCCGGTCCCTTCTTCTTTTTCTTTGCCGCTGCCCGGCCCTTCCTCCTCCTCCCCCAAGCAGCAGGAGTTCCGCAGGAGGGGGGAGGAAGGGGGGCAGAGAGCTTTTCTCGCGGCACAGCAGGAGGTCCGTCACGGCACACTAGTGTGCCACGGCACACTGGTTGAGAAAGACTGCACTATAGCATCCCGGTGAATGATGGTTTTGCTTGACTGGTGAGTGAAATTAGGATTGGTAGCCAACAATAGTTTATTTATTTGTGACATTTATATGCTGCCCTTCTCATCCCAAAGGGGACTCAGAGTGGCTTACAAGTTATATGCAAATACAATATATTATATTATTAGCATAGCACAATATTAGTAACATACATTCCCATATTGTACTATACCAGTATACTGTAATATTATTAGTAATATTACATGTAATGTGAAATATTTATTTATTTATTTGAACTTGTTTGCTGCCACTCCCAACCGGCTCGGGGCGGCTCACATATCAATCACAATAAAAACAATTAAAACATCACATTAACACAGCATCAAATACATTAAACAGCATCAGCAATAAAACAACATTAACAACAGAAGGGGAATCCAGCAATTGTTCAAGACCCAAAAGCTTGCCGGAACAATAGCGTCTTGCAGGCTTTCTGAAATGCTGGAAGGCTCTGAAGGGCACGGGTTTCGGAGGGCAACGCGTTCCAAAGAACCAGGACTATGATTGAAAATGCCCTTCTCCATGTTGCTGTCACGTGATATACTTTGATACTTGGCACAGCAAGGATATTTTGTTCCTCAGAGCTTAAGGATCTGGTGGGACAGTATGGGATAAGGCGGTCCCTTAGATATACTGGCCCCGGACCTTCAAGGCCTTAAAAGTCAAAACTAACACTTTGAAGGTAATCCGACATTCAACAGGAAGCCAGTGCAGTTCCTGCAGGATTGGTGTAATATGGCAGCTCATCGGGACTCCCACGAGCAGCCGGCTGCGGCGTTCTGCACCAGCTTAAGTTTCTGGATCACCAACAAAGGAAGGCCAATGTAGTGAGCATTACAGTAGTCCAGCCTTGAGATGACCGTAGCTTGGACCACTGTGGCCAGATCGTGCCGGGATAGATAGGGTAGTAATACAATATTATATTGTATTATTAGTAGTAGTATTATATCATATTACATTATAATATTATACATGATATAATAAAAATATGAAATACTAGAAATGTTATCTCCCGTCAGGCACGATGTGTATGCGCTAATACTCTTGTCAGTCACATTTCTTCTCTGAGAGTGTAGAATGAATTTCATAGTAAAGACAAAAATACATGGCAGAACGTATACAATCCTGGATCAGGCATTGTGCTAAACCACGGATTAGCGTAAAATATGCATCACAGAGATTATCTGGTTTGTGCACGCTTCTTCCTCTGGCCCAGTCACAAGATGTTTGCTTCCATTTTTGCTTAACCTCAAATAACTATTAGCTGAACAGTAAACTGTGTTTAATGTGATCTATGGTTTGCTTAAGCAAGCTAGAGCTTTATAAGTCATGGTTTCAAGTTTGATTGTTGCAAGCAATCATGAGTTAACATTAATCACATTTCATTGGTTTGGATGGCAAGATGCGGTTGAGCAAATTGAAAATGAATGCCTCCGAATTCCCCACAAATGGAGGTGAGGGGAAGTGGGAGTCAGTTAGGATTAAGATATACTGCAGTTCAGTCTCATTACACCAAAGGATGATGTAGCCTGATGTCGGAATATGGCCACAAACAATACATGGATCTGATCCGCTTCTATATAGGAAAAAAAAAAAAGAAAAACCAGAAGGTGATACAACATGGTGAAGGGCTTGAAGCACCTTATTAAGGTGATGGTTGGAGTTTTTTTTTAGTCTGGAAGCAAAGAAAAACAGCTAAGCAGGGGCATGGCAGGGGCTTATAAATATGAATGGCTTCAAAGCACAGGTAGTTTATCAACAGTTGCACTGGAGTCAGAGGAATAATGATTGGAACTAACACAAGGGAGTAACTTACCATGAAGGACATAATTATGAAATGATATGATTGGCAATGGCAGGCCTAAATATAGGATGGCTGAAACAAAACTCCATGACCTGGAACCATCTATATAAATCCAACTGTGGGGAGGCACAATACTTCTCAAAGTACCTATAGCAGTGTTTCTCAACCTGGGGGTCAGGACCCCTCATGATGAGGGGGTTTCAGAGGGGTTGCCCAAGACCATCAGAAAACATATATTTCTGATGGTCTTAGGAACCCCTTTGGCTGAGAAGGCCGAAGATCTCTCCGCCTGTCTTTTTCTTTTTGGAAACAGACAGCAAATCCTTCCACCGAAAGCCTGCATCTTGCTGTGATTGGTCAGCCTCTCAGCTGGCCTCTCAGCCAAGGGGAGGGCCCTTTCTGAGACTCCAAATGGGGAGGGGACAGCAGGCATGCTCAACGCATGGCAGCGTGGTGCGCATGTGAGGGCGCGTAAGAGCATGTGAGGTTGGAAGGAGGCTCGTGCTATCAAGTCTCTTCAAGGCAGAGGTGTTCTGTGTGGGAAGTTTGGCCCAATTATCTCATTGGTGGTGTTCAAGGGACTCTTTGATTCTAGATGAACTACAAATCCCAGAAACTACAACTCCCAAATGTCAAGGTCTATTTCCCCAAACTCCACCAGTGTTTACATTTGGGCATATTGTGTATTCATGTCAAGTTTGGTCCAGATCTATCATTGTTTGAGTAAACAATGCTCTATCTGGATGTAGGTAAACTACAACTTCAAAACTCAAGGTCGATGCCCTTCCAGTATTTTCAGTTGGTCATAGGAGTTCTGTGTGCAAACTTTGGTTCAATTCCATTGTTGGAGGAGTTCAGAATGCTCTTTTATTGTAGGTGAACTATAAATCCAAGCAACAACTCCGAAATGACAAAATCAATCCACCCCCACCCCAATCCCACCAGTATTCAGATTAGGGTGTATTGGGCATTTGTGCCAAATTTGGTCCAGTGAATGAAAATACATCCTGCATATCAGATATTTACATTACCAGGCCTGTCCAACAAGCGGCCCGTGGGCCGCAAACGGCCTGGCAGCCTCTTGGACACGGCCCCCCTATGTTTTTAAAAATAAAAATATTTTTTTTCAAAATAAAAAAATTATAATTTTTTAAAAATTTCTTCAGGGGGGAGGGAGGGAAGGAGGAGGCGGGACAGGGAGGAGGAAGGGAGCCGGCTCCTCCTCCCTGCCCCACCCTCTCCGTCCCTCTCTCCCCACCGCTGTGGCCGGAGATCGCCCGCCGCGGCGTGGAGCGGCAAGCGCCCATGCGCACACAAGCAGAAGCTGCAAAAGGAGGCAGCGCTGGCTGCGGCCTGCGCGGCTGTCTCCTCCTTTTGGGGCTTCTGCCTCCTCCTGTTGGGGTGGAGCCGGGGGAGGGGCGGGGGGGGCAGGGACAGAGCTGGGGGAGGGGCGGAGCTGGGGGAGGGGCGGGGTGGAGCTGGGGGAGGGGGCGGAGCTGGGGGCGGAGGCAGACCCTTTGGCCCCCCAGGTGATCAGTGACGGGAATCCGGCCCTTGGGCCGGTAGAAGTTGGACAGCCCTGTACATGACAATTCACAACAGTAGCAAAATTATAGTTATGAAGTAGCAACAAAAACTATTTTATATCCTACGCATTTCCCTTTTCTAGTTTGCTTTCTTTTTCACTCTTTATGTCCTGTTCCTTTTTTTGTAATTATACTTAAACATTCAATAAACAGCTAAAAAGGCATTGATCTGAAATTAAATGGGATGTTCTCCTCCTTTCATAAATAAAAACAGAAAGGTTAAGCCTGTTTCCTTAAACATGTGAACAGCTTCACATGCCACTCTTGTCAAAGTATGGGTAGGAAACCAGTGGCCCTCCAGATTGTTGATTTCAAGATCCATCAGCCATCATAAGAATGCGGAATAGTCAAGGATTGAGAGAGACGAAGCCCAGCAATAGCTGAAAGGCAACAGTATCCTCATAGCCTTAAAGTCAACTTCCACCAGTCCACATTTTCTGTACCAGTGTTTCTCAACCTTCCTAATGCCACGACCCCTTAACATAGTTCCTCATGTTGTGGTGACCCCCAACAATAACATTATTTTTGTTGCTACTTCATAACTGTAATTAGTAGGCATGAGAAAAGTAATTAGCTATTGTTATGAATCGTAATGTAAATATCTGATATGCAGGATGTATTTTCATTCACTGGACCAAATTTGGCACAAATACCCGATACGCCTAAATTTGGATATAGTTGGGGGTGGGTGGGGAGTGGTTGATTTTGTCATTTGGGAGTTGCTGGGATTTATAGTTCACTTACAATCAAATAGCATTCTGAACTCCACCAATGATGGAATTGAATCAAACTTGGCACACAGAACTCCCATGACCAACAGAAAATACTGGGTTTGGTGGACATCGACTTTGAGTTTTGGAGTTGTAGTTCCCCTATATCAAGAGAGAGCACTGTGGACTGAAACAATGATGGATCTGGACCAAACTTGGCACGAATACTCAATATGCTCAAATGTGAACACTGGTGGAGTTTGGAGGAAATAGATCCAAGCACTGGAGTTGCTTGGATTTATAATTCACCCACAATCAAAGAGTATTCTGAACCCCACCAATGATGGAATTGAACCAAACTTGCCACACAGAACCCCCCCTGCCTTGAAGGGACTCGGGTAGCACGAGCCTACCTCCTACCTCGCAAGCTCTCCCTTGCCCGTGTATACACAACACTCTGCCATGTGCTGAGCACGCTTGCTCTCCCCTACCCACTTGGGAGTTCTTAAGAAATATGTATTTTCTGATGGTCTATGGCAGGGGTGGGCTATTACCGGCCCTCCAGGTGTTTTGGACTTCAACTCCCAGAAATCCAAGCCAGTTTACCAGCTGATAGGATTTCTGGGGGGCCGGTAATTGCCCACCCCTGGTCTATGGTGACCCCTCTGAAACCCCCTTGTGACCCCCCCCAGGTCCTGACCCCCCCAGTTGGGAAACGCTATTCTATTTTGTATATTTTTTGTGGACTTTCTAAGTAGGACTGAGGGGGGGGGGGGCTTCATGATCAAAACATGAAATACAGAATCAAAGTCTTTACTGTTCTCTCAAAAGTGTTCCGCATCACATAGACATACACAAATGCTGTTATACCCCCTATGGATGTGCGATATATGTCTACCTTAATATTTGTTTGGGGGGAGGGGGTTGTTGTATGGAAATCAATCGCTTGGTAATGCAGAAAATTGAACTAGCTATGCTAAATCAGATTTTTCTCAACTTGAAATGGAACTGATAAAGAGTACAAAGAGTGAGTGAATGAATTTGAAAGTACTACAGTTATTCCTCAGTGAAAGAAAATTAAATAGTCGATATGACATATATCAAGTACAACACTCTTCAGACTTAAGCACTAATATAATGTTCTTGTAGGTGTATTCATTTTTGTCAAATAAAAGAAAATGCATAGTATTCTCTTTACAGTATTACAAATATTCCAGTAAAATAAATTCTGCAAGAAGTTTGGAATGCATTTGAATATAGCTGTGGAACCAAATGTGCCAGATAATATATCGTAATCTTATTTAGCACGGTGGATAGTTATTTAGAGTATTTTCTCTCCAAAATGCAGCACTGTCTGAAATCTTGAAGATCTACTACCAGGCAACACTGAATTGAATGAACCAATATATGCCAATTTTCTCTGTTCCTAAGTAAGGATAAATGAAAGGACACGAGGAAAGCACAGTCTAGATGAAATGGCACTTTTTGGGTTAAGTATAGGCTGTGTCCCATCTGGAGCAGCTGTGGAGATTTAGAAGGGATTTGGAAACCAGGATTAGTTGGCTGCACGATGTAATTTCTGGGTCTGTTCACATCAGTGAAGTTTAAAGAACCATACCAGCCAAAATGGATGGGCTGAGAAGCAATTTATGGAGAGGTAAAATTAACCAAACTGATGGTATTGATACCACACTTCTGAAGGCTGCATTCCTTCACACACAATGAGCTCATATCATTGTTGCCCAAATGAATTTCATCATGGAAAAATGTTAGTTCATATAAAGAGAGCCAAAGCATCTAAAGAACAAAGGGCTTTCCTCCTACTGCTTACTGCTTATCTCTTTTATTTATGGAACATGGTGTATTCTTTATTCAAACAGGTCTGTCCCACACTTCAGCATGTGATCTCAGGACACCATACTGATAAAATCAATTTGATCAGTTTAAAGCAATACGAACTTTACAATTAAATTTAAAGCCAAATATAACTGTAGTACATGGAAATGGACTAGGAACGTATCAAACAAAGGAACAAATTAACACTGATGAAAACCATATGATGCACATTTAGAAAAATCTATAAAGTCCCAAAGGTTTGAGTTTTAACTTCACAAAGGAATTAAGCTCACACTGACATCAATGACATTGCTCCCCCAGTGGCGCAGCAGGTTAAAGCGCTAGCTGCTGAACTTGTTTACCAAGGTTGCATGGTTCGAATCCTTAAAAGAAAGACTTACAAAAATTTTCCAAAAAGTTCTTAAATGGTACGAAATTCGTTAGTAGTTCGTATGCCAGCGCATGCGCCGCATTCAGATGGTTTTTGGCCTACAACTCCCAGAAATCCAAACAGCTGGTAAATTGGCTGGGATTTCTGGGAGTTGAAGGCCAAAACTTGAATAAATCACACTGAATTCTAGATGGGACTCTCCAAATAGGAAGGAGGGAGGGAGGGAGGAGGGGTAACTTGGAAGCAGCGCTCGATCCATGAGGGGACCAAGTTTGCCCAGGCTGAGAGGAAAAGGAAGAGGCCTGAGGTCCAGTCCAAACACCTGGAGGGCTGAAGTTGGTCCCTCATGAAGCCTCTTCAAGGCTTTAGATCCTGGCAGGCAGAAGGGGCAGGGAGAGCCGTCATTCCCTGCCCTGCCAGGATCTAAAGCATCAAAGTATTAGGGTGAGAAACCAACCTAATGTATAATAGAATGAGCTACTGTAAGTGTCTAATATTATAAAGTAATCCAACTGGTCCCCCCATTCCATGCAATGCAATAATACAGCAGTAATAATAATGGGTATGTAAAATTGTATTCTGACTGTCCCTCCTCCAGTGCAAACTGCAGCTCTTCTCTCTGAGCTGTGCCACAGCGTTTTGCCTGGGTGCACACACATACATATTCAGGGGGAAGAGCTGCAGAATCTTCTCTATGAGCCCAGTTTGCAGCAAATCCCCCCAAGAATATGTTGTGTGCACCCAGGCACCAAACGTGCCCGGGTTTTTGCCTTTCCGGGCTCAGAGAAGAAGAGCCTTTGCAGTTTGCCCCTTGAGGAGGGACCACAGTCAGAATACTTCGGTTTGAATTTTACCTCTTCTTATACCCATTGTTATTACTGCTGTATATTGCATGTGCATGGAATGTAGGTATATGACCAGTTGGATTACTTATAATATTAGGCACTTACAGTAGCATTCATTCTATTATACATTAGGTTGGTTTCTCCCCAATACTCTTTGATGCTTTAGATCCTGGCAGGGCAGGAGAGGCAGGAAATCCACAAGGAGGGCACTTCATCCAAAGTGCCCTCCTTTGCAGATTTACTTCTGAGTAAACCTCTCTGTTTACTTTTTTTCCGGGTTTCCAGCCAAAAGAAGGAGCGAGTTTAGGGCTTGCCTTGCCATAATACTTATTGGCAAGGGAGGCGGGAGGGTGGGGTGAGAGAAGGAGGGTGCCCCCCCCCTTACGACCTAATAACTTTACCAAAAGGTTGCAGGTTCGAATCCAGGGAGTGGCGTGAGTGAGTAGATCAATAGGTATCACTCCGGCGGGAAGGTAACAGCGCTCCATGAAGTCATGCTGGCCACATGACCTTGGGGGTGTCTACGGACAATGCTAGCTCTTTGGCTTAGAAATGGAGATGAGCATCAACCCCCAGAATTGGACAAGACTGGACTTAATGTCAAGGGAAAACTCTTACCTACCCTTACCTGACATCAACTGGACATCCAAAAGGAAGACATTCTACAAACTGGATGATAAACTAGAAAGGGTCTTCTCTATATCCTTCTACAGTGTTGCTCACATATGATTCCCCCACCCCACCCCGGGCCAAAGAGATCAAGATATAGTGCACTGTTCTCACTTTTTAAAACATTTCTTTCTGGAAACAACGTGGTTGCTCCTGATCACACTCATCTACATTGGATATTTCTTTAAGTTAAGATAGAGGAAGGCAGTGGGGTGGACGAAAAGAGTTCGGCAACTGAACAATTTTTTTTGGAACAGAGATTACTCTAGATTAGACCTGCACATTAGGGGTGTGCAATTTTTTTCATTAGTCATCATAAATTCGTTAAATTCATACTTTTGACACAATATCTGGGGCCAGGCATGTAGCCGGGGGGGCTAAGGGGGCTTCAGCCCCGAAATTCTCAGGGTGGTCCGCGAAAAGGCCTTACTGGTACATTATTTAAACTGTCATGTTTATTCATATCATGATCTGATCACCATGCTCATTATATTCCACATTAATGGGGTTATTGGGATAACAATACAAAAGGTTTGCTAGGGTAGACCCTCTTCCACCCAGTCTCAGCCCCCCCGAACCAAACTCAGCCCCCCCCCCAATCAAAATCCTGGCTACGGCCCTGTCTGGGGCCAAAAGCTTAAGAATCTAAACTTACCCAATACTTTGTTTGGATTTTGTAAATCTCAGAAGACTTCCAAAGTCAGTTTCATTTTCAGCACAAACAAGCCAAGCCAAGCCAAAAGGACTGCCATTCCTCTTTAAATTAATGGCCTCTCATCATTAGGAGAGGGAAGCAGCAGGGAGAAGGTAGAGTTCACTGGAAAAGAGACTGAGAAAGTACAGAATTCTGGGAAATGTAGCTTGGGAAGGCGAGGAGTCCTATGCCAGATAATTCAAAAGGCCCTGCCCTAAACTATATTTCCCAGAATTCTGCTCAGCATCAAAAAGCCTCAATTAGGATAGGGGAGAAATTTGTTTCTCCATAGCAGCAGCCAATCAGAGTTCCAGTAAACTGATGAAACTGCAAAGAATACGACTGACTGATATTTCTAGTAAGTACATCTCTGTGGTGGGCTGCGAAGAAATCCCTAAATGGAAGTTCCGTTGGTTAATATAAAAGACAGTAAATGAGATAGCTGTTGTGGCTTTTAAAAAAAGTTTTTCTCAAAACTTTGAAAACTTCCCTAAAATCAGTAAATGTATGAATATATCTGAAAGTTGGGGAGAATTATCCCCTATTATCTTGTGTTACTGTATAGAAAATTCAAGGAGATAGTTTTTGCAAGTTTTTTAAAAAAATATTGTTTATAAAAAATGAAAATTCTCCCAAAATCTGTGTATAAGTGAAACGTTCTGAAACTTGATGGTCTAACAGTGGTAAATGTGTCCTACCACTGTAGCAAGTTTCACCCCAATAGCTGTAAAAATGGGGAAGAAAGGAGTCCCTGAAGTTTTCCCATTTGCACAATTACTATAACAAAAAAGTAACTAAATTTCATTACTTTCATTATAGTAATAGTTTTTCACTAACGATACTTTAGAAACACTTTAGAAATGAATAGCCAGTGCCCCCTAATTTTGTAATGAGTTTTGAAACTTTTTTTCATTGATCGTACAGCCCTACTGCACATCATACTGCCTGCGGGTTGCCTGCAGCCCTTATAAGCTTTTGGTGCAGCCCAACAAGGACTGCCCACCCTCCTTGCCACTGCCATACGCATTCCCCATTACCAGCCTGCTACTGTTGCCACTGGGTACTCCTTTAGATGGACTTTGGATCTCTTCTAACAATGATATTATAGCCAGTCAGCCACATACATGGGTTGTGCGTCCAGATTCAACCACCCATAAACTGTCTATTCTCATTTATGGGTCTGAAACATGGGTCACCTTTCGCCAACACCTACGACTCCTCGAACGCTTTCATCAGCGCTGTCTTTGCTCAATCCTAAATGTACACTGGACTGACTATGTGATGAATGTTGCTGTCCTTGAGCAAGCAGGGATCACCAGCATTGAGGCTATGCTATTGAGAACACAGCTGCGCTGGGCAGGGCACATCTCTAGGATGTAGGACAACCGCCTCCCAAAGATACTACTCTATGGTGAACTCGCGCAAGAGTCAGCGCAAGAGAGTTGCCCCCAAAAATAGATATGAGGATCCCCTGAAACAACATCTCAGGCTTGGCCAGATTGATCACCAACAATGGTCCACCCTGGCCTCACATTGGGAGGCATGGAGACGAACTATCCACAATGCTGCGGCCTCTTTCGAGAAGACACGCCAAACGGGTCTCGAAGAGAAACAACAACGCAGAAAGAACCGCAGCTTCGAAACAATATCACCCAAGGAGACTTTCTGCTGTCCTTTCTGCAACCGGACTTGCCTATCTCGAATTGGCCTTTTTAATAATAATAATAATAATACTTTATTATTTGTGAGTCGCCCTCCACCCCTGGTGCTCCGGGCGACTTACAACAATTAAAAACCCCAAATACAACAGTAAAGAACATAGGTATAAGCGCCGGCGAGGCTCAGTCTCCGGACGGCCGGTCAGACCCCAACTGCCTGGCGAAAGAGCCAGGTTTTCCGTTCAGACAAGATTCTGATTGGGGACGATGTGGCCCTGAGAGCAGGCGGGAGCGCCAGGCGATGGAGCAACATGTCGTGATCAAAGGCGCGCGGTTAGGTCTCAGGAGAACCAAGACTGGTCCAGCTGGCGGCGGATGTCATCTGTAATCGCTACCAGCTTGTAAAAGCGTGGGATGTGTCCTTCCTAAGAATCTTCATTCGCGAAGTAATGCCAGAGAAAACTTTTTGTCTGACTTGGCTCTGCTTAACAGGTCTGCTATGATTTCATCAAGTTTGCAGCTATATAAGTCGAAGTACATTAGGGATCAGATGATATATTATGTCTAGCTTTTCTATGATTTGGAGGTTTCTATGAAAAATGACCAGTCTTGAAGGAAGAACTGAGAATGCTTAACTCTTTCCCCATATGGTCATTATTTCTCTTTAAATTATATTCTATCTCCTGCAACTTTTTATCAAATAAGGGAAAAGATACAAGGGTAGATATTTCTTCCACATGAGCCAGGTTCCCACGAGTATGCGGCTACCATTGCCTTATGATTTCAATCTTCTGTGGTTGCTTCTTATTTTTAAAAAGTTGGGCAAAGCTGCACATTAAATGTAATCAGCCCCTGAAAGAGCCTCTTTTATCGTTGTTTAAATATAATAAAATTGATTCCCAGTTTGGGACACTGCAATTTAATTTTTATCACTGGGTAAATATGATAAAATTTGAGTTCCAGCCTGGGAGAAAGATGGGATATAAATCCAATCAATCATACAATTTCACATTGTTTTGGCAGGGACAGCAGACGTAAAGACCTTTCATTGGGGCAGGGTAGATTTAGCAAGGTGTTGAGGCAGGCCCGGATTACCCATAAGGCCACCCTAGGCCAAGGCCTAGGGCGGCAGCTTTTGGGGGGCAGCAGACCCGGAGCCCCCCAAAGTTTTTAAAAATTCAAAAAATTTCAACAAAATTTCAAAAAATATTTTTTTTTCAAAAAAATTTCAAAAAAATAAAATAAATAAAATTTCAAAAACATTTCAAAAACATTTCAAAAAATGGCGGGGAAGGCGCCTCTTTCTCCTCCACGCTGTGCCCCACCCTCCTTCCTTGATTGAAGGAAGGAGGGCAGGGTGAGGAGGAGAAAGAGGCACCCTCCCACCGCATGTCCTGCGCACCGCCCACCCGTTATCGGTGGGGCTGGCACGACGCAAGGGAGGAGGGCCAGCGGCGCGGCTTCTCTCCACCTCCTCCCTGGCTTGCCGTCCCAAGGCAGAGAGGAGGAGGCGGAGAGAAGCCGAGCCGCCCCTCCTTCCTTGCGTCTTCGGCCCCTCCTTCAGTGAGGAGGAAGGAGGGCCCCCCCCGCAAGGGCCCCCGCCCCCGCAAGAGGCCTCACCCTCGGGGCGGGGATGGTGCTTGCAAACTGTGGCCTAGAGCGCCACAATCAGTTGATCCGGGCCTGTGTTGAGGAAGATTTAACAGCCCGCATCTAGATACACACAAGTGTTGCACAGAAATAAATCTCCAATACGTTTTAACAGCAAATGTTCATTTTTAACACGTGTGCTGCAAGGGAACATGATGATAATGAAATTGTTGAAAGTTTTAGTAACAGCAAGATCTGTATTTATGCACAAACCACTGGAAAACAAAAGCGTGAACGTTGTACTGGAAATAATGCATGCGTGCCAATTTCTCTGAAACTATTAATCCAAATGTAACACTATTACGCCACCAGATTAATTCTTGCTGCATGACTGGCACCATTTCTGTATTTCTAGGTATTGCATAATTTTAGAAATGAAGCAGAAACAAAGTGCAGTCGTCAAGCTCAGATACGGGATCACGGAGTGCCCGAAATAGTTTTTCCAAAGTGAATTTGATGAATGGATGAAAAATGGTGCAAATACATTAGCTATGAGTGGACACTATTTTGAATAGTACCACACTATAGTCTTAAAGAAGGATATGTAAAAATTCGACGATATATTTCATTTTTTAAGGCAAAAAAGTCTATTTAGGGTCCTGGGCCAGCACAATAATCACGCAATAAATTATAATTATAATTATTTTGTGTGTTTGGTGTGGACTTGGCTCAGACCTTTAAGTGGACACAATGATAAAAACATTATTATTGTTTTTGTTGTTGCTATTAGTTGTTATTATAATTATAAAATTATAAATTCTCTGGTGAGATATAAAGGTTGAAGCTGATATCCACCAGCATGAAAACTAATATTTTGAACATGCATACCTTTTACTCCCAAATTTGTAATTATCTTTCTCTTCTCTCAAGGTAGGAGGTGCTCAAAGGCAGTATGTAAATATCTTTATAAATAAATACTTAAATTAAAAAAATAGTTGCCTTGCACATGCATGTAGTTGTTATGTCTAATATTAATTAAGGAATGATGATCTGATAGGAATTACTTTCAGTACAACCTTTGTAATTCCATTTTAGAAAGAGTAGGTGCCAACCTCACCTCCCCCAGTATAGAAATGGTGAAGCTGACTGACTTCCCATCACATTCAAACATCATTTCCGATTAATGTGGTCCTATCTAAAGTTACATTACCCAGAGAATTGTAAGCACAATCAACGTAGAGAATGTATTAACTTTGCATTGAAACACGAATTATGGGAGTGGTGTTGATATACTGTAAGTTATTTTAGAAATACATGTGCATATTTGTTTATCTGTTTTAGGTCAGATTTGAACTTAGCCAGACCTACAACACAAACACTGGAAAACAATTTTGTCAGAACGTTTAACTTATCTGCACGCAGGTAAATGGTCTTGCTAGGAATCTGCTAGGATTTCTAGGCATTCTATGGTATGCTTCCCCCTGAAGTTACCGTAGAATCACATTGGAAGATCTAGAAAATTTGTCGAGGTCATTCAAGGGAAACTTCATAATATGCTGGGACCAGAAGTCAGATAATTGATTGGCATTTGATCCTATCAGTTTCAATTTCAGGTAGCTGTTGTCTAGCCAGGAATGTAGCACCCAAGGATATGGGGGTCTTATTGGATAGCTACATCTGTATTTAACTTTGTAAATAGCTACATACTTTAAAATTACATATTAACATTTGATATTATTATATATTCAATGGCTAAAGCAGTGTTTCCCAACCAGTGTGCCGTGAGCGATCATCAGGTGTGCCGAGGGAAATTGGAACCTCCAATACCCTTTATTCCCCCTTCTACCGAACACTTTTTCTTCTCTACTCGGGCTCCCTTCTTCCCAGCCTCGCTCTGCTGGCTTTGCCTCGCTTTACTCTGGGGCGAGTCTGCGCAGTAGCGCCCACACGGGCCACGTCTTCCTCCCTCCCTGACCCCTCCCCTCCTGAACACGCTCACGCTGCCCCCTCGGATCAAATGATGGCAGAAGCGGCAGTGTAGAAGAAAAAGTGTTCGGCAGGTGGGGGAAGAAGGGGGGGAAGGGGGAGGAAGAGGTCTCTGTCGAAAGCTGGCATGGGTAAACTTAGACCTTCCAGGTGTTTTGGACTCCAACTCCCACCATTCCTAGCAGCCTCAGGCCCTTTTCCGTTTTCCCCTTCAGCCATTTAAGCAGGAAAGGGTCTCAGGCTGTTAGGAATGGTGGGAGTTGAAGTCCAAAGCACCCAGAGGGCCAAAGTTTTCCCATGCCTGTTTCAGGAACCTTAAAGTAGTGAGCCTCCTTCCAACATTGTGATTCTGGATAGAAAACAAACAACATAACATAACATAATTTGAGTCCACAGTGCTCTCTGGGTGTAGGTGAACGACAACTTCCAAACTCAAGGTCAATTCCCAAGCAAACCCTTTCAGTACTTTCTGTTGGTAATGAGAGTTCAATATGCCAGGTTTGGTTCAATTCCATTGTTGCAAGAGTTCAGGATGCTCTTTGATTGTGTGTTAACTATAAATCCCAGAAACTGTAACTCCCAAATGTCAAGGCCTATTTTCCCCAAACTCCATCTGTGTTTACATTTGGGCATATTGTGTATTCATGCCAAGTTTGGTCCTGATCCAATATTGCAGGGCTGTCAACTGCCGGCCCTGCAGGTGTTTTTGCCTTCAACTCCCAGAAATCCTAACAGCTGGTAAACTGGCTAGGATTTCTGGGAGTTGAAGTCCAAAACACCTGCAGGGCCGGCAGTTGGACAGCCCTGCAATATTGTTTCAGTCCACAGTGCTCTCTGGATATAGGTGAACTACAACTCCAAAACCCAAGGTCAATGCCCACCAAACTCTTATAGTATTTTCTCTTGGTTATGGGAAGTTTGTGTCTTTCTGCCATTCCTGCCAGGATACCTATGTTGTGTTCATCGAAACAGGTCCAGGTTTCACACTGAGTGTATAAATACATTTAAAACCATAGTAACTATATGTATTACTGTGTTAGAGTGTCATTTTGTGTCATTTTGGTTGGTGGTGCGCCCCAGGATTTTGTAAATGTAAAAAATGTGCTGCAGCTCAAAAAAGGTTGAAAAACACTGGGCTAAGGGACTTTTAACAAAGAAAGGTCTTACAGCCTGCTCAGTAGCTGTAAAATTGTAAACTGGATCTGAGACCTTATAACTTTCAATTTAAAATATGTTTTAATAGTTTTTAACCGGGAATTTTTTAAATACTTTTAATATTTATTCCTGCTTTAATGCTTGCATATTTGCATATTTTAAATTGTATACTGATGCTTTTATGTTAAGCTGCTTTGAGTCTCCTTCAGGAGAACTAAAGTGGGGTATAAATAATAATAATAACATAAATACCATCTGCCAGCGACAAAGAACTGGTGGGATCACAAGCCTGAAAAAGTTACGGAAAGTGAACACGCCTAACTACTCTGGGACTTCCGAATTCAAACTGACAGAGTTTTGGAGCTCAAAATTGTGGGAGAAAAAATATGCATCAACAATGTTGCAATCCCAGACGACAGCAGGATTGACGAGAAGCAACTGGAAAAGCTTACACGATATGAGGATTTAAAGACAGAACTGCAAAGACTTTGGCACAAGCCAGTAGAGGTGGTCCCAGTGGAGATTGGCACACTGGGTGCAGTGCCTAAAGACCTTGGCCTGCACTTAAAAACAATCAGCACTGACAAAATTACCACCTGTAAGCTGCAAAAGGCCACCGTACTCGGATATGCTCACATTATTCACGGATACATCACACAGTCCTACAAACTTGGGAGATGTCCAACGTGTGATCAAATACAAAAGCCAGCACAGTGATCTTGTTTGCTGTGTATTAATCTTGTTATGTATTAAATAATAATAATAATAATTGCTGTGGTCCTTAAAAACAAAACATGGTCCTCCAAGCCCATCTTTTCAACTTAGCTGTGCCACAACGTAAAGTTTTCCAAGGCATTGCAAAAAGGGAGCTGGGAAAGGACCTCTGAAATGTTCTCCAGGTGATAGAGTATACTGAGCCAAGCAAAACCCAAGGGGCTTCTGTAGCGCCTATCCAAAACATTCCCGGTGGCCAGAAAAGTACTAGAGGCATGATTTGTAGATGTAACTACAACAATGGAGCTCCGTCAGGATGCTGGACCTCAGCCAGCTTTATTTTTAAAGCCTCATAATAACAGCGTTCTCAACACAGCCTCTTTTGTTACACGTTGAACAGCTCAGCTGGTTTGGCATGCTGAACCGCGAAGAAGGTCCATTTGAAACACAACTGTATTCTTTTATTTTCTTTTTCTTTCTTTCTTTTTTTTTTTTTGGTTAGAGATAACTCCCACTGAGTTACTGAGTTCAATGCAGATTACTCTTAGGCAAGTAGGTATTGGCTTGCAGCCTAAATCATTCAGTGAGATGTCTAGAAATAGAGATGTTCCAGAGTCCTGATACATGATCACATGTTATCTGAGACACAGCACAGGGAAAGAACTGCCCCTCAGTCTAAGTGAAAAGACTGAGCAAAAAATCAGGTTCGAATAGCTTCCCTGTGGCATTAGGATTTTGGCTTCGCTCTGCCTCTTAAACCATTATATTCAACAAACTGTATTCCAAGTAACTGGAAAAAACGATGGAGTATCAAAACTGTGCGTGGGTCCTCTGACCTCATGTAGAAACTTCTGACTTTAACATTTCTTCTTCTTCTTCATCTTTTAAGCAAGAATCCCATTTGATTTCTAAGTCCTGGTTTTTACCTATGGAAACCAGTTCAATACTTAGCCAAGCACTGGAATATTTTATATAGGCTTAACATAACTATTAGTATGCAACTTTAATTAGGCTTGTGTGTGCCAGCTGAATAGCAGGATATGCATTGAAACAAAACAAACAATAGGAGTCCTTCTTTTAAGAATGAGTTTGCTCTTTCCCAAATTAGGCCATAGTATTGCGGGAATCTTGAGAGGGTGGAGGAGTGAGTTAAGAGGATAGGAACAGGTAAACACTAGCCTAAACCAATGGAAGCTTTTAAGGCTAGACTTTCAAGGAAAGTATTGAGGACTCTACAATCCATGGATCCTTCTTTTATGATAGTAATGAGGTCACTATGTTTATTGAGGGTCTTATCTTTATTTTATGGTTAAATGTGTGGTTTGTATTATTACGTTTGTATTGTGTTAGATGATTAAATGTTAGACAGACCACAAAGGGTTAACGGGCAATATTATGTGCACAGCATCTGATAAGTTCAGTTGCTATAGCAACAGGAGGCGGAGCCTAACACTAGCTTTAGAATGTCCAGATTTGAAATTCTTCAGTTAGTCAGGAGCGGTTAGACTAGCTGGTGGCAGTTTGAGAAGCTGCTATTGTCTTTTCTGAGGAAAACAGAACAGGCTGTGTTTGGATACTGCAGAAAGGCAGTTAGGTTTAGAAAGCCTATAGGAACCGCTGTTTGTAGGTTAGGCTGGAAAGCCTATTGGGGCAGAATATCTATAATAATATTGAGTCAGTGTTTGAAGAGATACAGTCAAACATTGTGTTTAGAAACTTAGTAATCATAAGACCTGTGCCTCTAAGGAGATATTGTAACCACCTAAGCTCTGTGTACTTCAAAACTTCCACGCTTGGAACCTTGTTAACCAATAAACAGTTAAAGTTCTTTATTCATAAATCTCTCTCTGTGAACTCTTTTTAGTGCAAGATTTAGAAATATCGGGTGGCCACATAACTTGGTGGCAGTGATTGGTAAGTGAGTAATTGGTCAAGAATTAGTCACTGGTGACAAAGGTTATAAAGTAAGGAGACTTCCCATAAATAGGTGGGATAGCCGGCCCTGCCATAGTTCTACACAGTTAGATTGAAGAAAAAGATCTTCATATAAACTGGTGGAAAAAGATTCCTCACATAAATTGATGGCAACGAACCTGTTACAGTTTTGAGTTCCAACCATTACATAAATTGACACTAGCTGTATGTGGCGCTTCTACAATGACCTTCCAGAGAACAAGTGGGAAGGTAGAAACATCATAAGCATACCAGGATCAACCTGGATCGATGCTACTGCTTTTAGAAACTTTTCCTTCTTATTACAGTAGGCCCTTCCCTTTCATGGATCAGGGCGCAAGACCCTGCGAAAATGGAAAACGAAAAACTGCTCTCTAGGAATCTTCTGACAGAAACTAATCACCAAATCACATTACAGCATAAGTTGACCATAAGACTCATGACGGAGGATTTAAGAGATTCTGGCCCTTTCTATACTGCCATACAATCCAGATTATTAAAGCAGGTAATCCACATTACTGTGTACTGTGTACGTCTATACATTGAATGTTTGCCTTGTATGTGTACTTGTGATCCGCCCTGAGTCCCCTTCGGGGTGAGAAGGGCGGAATATAAATGAAGTGTTGCTATTATTATTATTTGCTTTGAACTGGATTATATGAGTCTACACTGCCATGTGACGCAGCTGGCTAAGTGTCAGCTGCATAAGATCTCTCTGACCAGTAGGTCATGAGTTCGAGGCCCGCCCGGGTTGAGGTGGGTGATCAACCTTTAAGTGTAGCCTGCTGTCAACCTTTGCAGCCCGAAAGACAGTTGCATCTGTCAAGTAGAAGATAAAGGTACCACATTAAGTGGGGAGGCAAATTTTGACTGAATTATGAGGCCATTAAAGAACTCCAGGAACACTGAGGAATATAGAAGGAACAACAAGGGACGCTGAGAGATTAGGAGTGTGTCAGCTCCCCCTGGTGGCCAGAGTTGGCCTCTGTTCGTCTATATGTGTGTGTTATGTGGAAAACAGCAGGAATTGTCTGCTAAGTATGTGTACCTGCAATCCGCTCTGAGTCCCTTCGGGGTGAAGAGAGCAGAATATAAATAAAGTAAATAAATAATAAAATAAATATAACCCAGTTAAAATCAGATAATCAGGATTTCTTATGTTCTTATGTTCTTATGTAAGTAGAAGATAAAGGTACCACATTAAGTGGGGAGGCAAATTTTGACTGAATTATGAGGCCATTAAAGAACTCCAGGAACACTGAGGAATATAGAAGGAACAACAAGGGACACTGAGAGATTAGGAGTGTGTCAGCTCCCCCTGGTGGCCAGAGTTGGCCTCTGTTCGTCTATATGTGTGTGTTATGTGGAAAACAGCAGGAATTGTCTGCTAAGTATGTGTACCTGCAATCCGCTCTGAGTCCCCTTCGGGGTGAAGAGAGCAGAATATAAATAAAGTAAATAAATAATAAAATAAATATAACCCAGTTAAAATCAGATAATCAGGATTTTATATAGCAGTGTAGAAGGGGCTGGAATCTCTAGCGAGAGTATACTAATAAAATCTGTGAATAATCAAATTTGCAAGAGTTAAGCCCGCAAATGCAGAAGACCAACTGTATTTTAAATTAATTTGGGGTGGGAGAAAAGACAACCTAATAGGCATGTGCATGGCTTCTGATCCCCCTTCTGTTATTTTCGCTGTGAAAATATATTCTCCTTTTCTGCACTAGAACAGGGCTTTATGCCCAAGTTAATGAAGCTAGTACCTAGGCAGCAGAAGCATGGGCGAAACGCCAGGAGAGAATGCTTCTGGAACATGGCCATACAGCCCGGAAAACTCACAGCAATGCAAACTCTATTTTATTTCTTAGTAGCAAAAGCACCTACTTTCACAAGGATTTGTAGTAGAAGCACCTACCTTCACAAGGATTTTAAAATTGATTTGTTTCCCCTCTACCATGCCTATGCGCTTGCCCTTCTCCCCACTTCTGTTTTGATTGTTTGAGTTTCTAATGCAAAATTACCCATGCTCAGAACATGCCCTCATTTTAACAAAGTTGGCAAACAATTTTCTGTACAAACACGAGGATAGACAAAGCGTGGACTTCCAAACGTTTGCTCAACCATAGCTCCCAGCAATCCGCAGCACATGCTGGTGAAAGTCCAGCCGAAAAAAACATCTGGAAGACTGTTCTTTGCCCATTTCTGCTCTAACATACCTGGAATGTGGAAGGCGCTGCAAAATATGTGCTGGGTACAGAGAAGAGAAATGACGTATACCTCACAGCTGAAGTATATATGGCTATGTAAATTCTATTCCCTGTGGGAGAATAAGCTCACTGGGTTGTGAGTTTTCCAGGCTGTATGGCCATGTTCCAGAAGCATTCTCTCCTGATGTTTCACCTACATCTATGGCAGGGGTGCCCACACTTTTTCAGCATGCGAGCTACTTATAATAAAACCAAGTCAGAAAGATCTACCTTCGCACCGTCCACGTTTGCTTCTGGGCAAGAGAGAAGCAGGGCAGAATAGGGGGAGGGGGAGGGGCTTGGCGCAGTCTGGCTCCGCCCCCTCTGGCTTCAGCTCTAGCAGCAGCTGCTCCATCCTTGAGGAGGGCAGGGCCAAGCCAGTGGTGGTATAGCTAGCACAAGGCTGGCTTGGCCCTGTCCTCCTCAAGGCTGGAGCAGCTGCTGGGAGTGCCGAAGCTGGGGAGGGGGCGAGGCTTGGCACGGCCTGGCTCCGCCCTCTCTGAGAAGCACCCCATCTGGCTGAGATCAACCTCCTTTGGTCCCGCGATTGACTGGTCGATCGCAATCGACTTCCTGGGCAGCCCTGATCTATGGCAACATCCTCTGAGGATGTCTGCCATAGATGTGGGTGAAACATTGGGAGAGAATGCTTCTGCAACATGGCCATGCAAACTCACAAGCAACCCAGTGATTCCAGACATGAAAGCCTTCGACAAAACGTAAGCTCACTCTTTCAGCCTTTGAGGAAGGCATTGGCAAACCTCCTCTCAATACCTCTTGTCAAGAAATTCCTATTATAGGATTTGCAAAAGTCACGTTCAACTTGAAAGGCATACCAAGTAGATGACGTTAACTAGAGTGTGGCTATGAAGTGCAACGAACTAGGAAACTTTGAACTTTAAGTCAGCTGACAGAGCTTGTGTTTTCCATTCCTAGTCAGCACAGGCAACTGCTGGGAATGCTTGGTGTTACAGTGCAAAGTTAGGAAGGACTGGGCTGGAAAAAGTAATCGCCTGATTTGATGCATATCTGTGTCCTATGTCCCTGTGTTCGTAGTTCCCTTATCCTGTCACCACTTCTGCCCACTCATAAGGCATGCATCAATCCACCCTTCCAGGTTGCTACAGAAAGTATGGCAAGATGTCACGGCGTAGGACATCCCACAGAATTGAGTCCAATATATGTATAGCATGCCAAAAGTCAGGACTGTTAACAAAGTATTGCACTTGTCTGATCCTCGACTTTTAAAGCACAGCTTCAATTGTGATCATGGGAGGTCTCTTTGGACTTTGGATGGACTGTTACTCTAGTTACTCAACTGGGTTGAAGGACAGAATCTAAAATATCTGAAAAAAATAGAAACATTAACTATACCCTGACAAGGAGTTGAGAAATGGGGCAGAGGGCAGTTATAATTTGAATTCCAATCCTCCCCTGAAAGGAAACAGGGACAACATATCAACAACCCACAACAATGGGTCCCTTTTTCATCCACTCCTACTATCTTGTTTTCATAGGCCCTTCTTAGTTGTTGTCACAGGATTATAATTAAAGATGATGATGAGCTCAATGTCCCTTCTCTGTCTCTCCTCCCCAAATTCTTCCAAATTAGTATGTAAAGGTAAAGGTTTCCCTCTGACATTAAGTGTAGTTGAATCTGATTCTGTGGGTAGTGCTCATGTTCATTTCTAAACTGAAGAGCTGGCATTCTCCGTAGACACCTCCAAGGTCATGTGGCCGGCATGATTGCATGGAGCGTCATTACCTTCCTGCTGAAGCAGTACCTATTGATCTGCTCACATTTGCATGTTTTCAAACTGCTAAGTTGGCAGAAGCTGGGGCTAACAGCGGGAGCTCACCCCACTCCCTGGATTCGAACCTCCAACCTTTTGGTCAGCGAGTTCAGCAGCTCGGTGGTTTTGAAAAAAATCAATCTCCGGGGGCGGGCGCGCGGGGGCAGGGTCGCTTGCAGGGGCAGGGCCACTCGCGGGCATGCGCGGCAGGGCGGGAGCGGCTCGGCGCCCTTTGCCATGTTTCTGGGTGCTGGATCGGCTTCCCGGGAGCTTACCTTCCTTTCTCTTCCTTCGGAGAAGGAAGGTAAGTTCCCGGGCACGGCCGTTGCAGCAGCCAGGGACATTGTGGAGGGCGCCTCGCCGCTCCCCCAGCCCACCTCCCACCCTGCCACGCATGCCCGGTGTCCTGTGCGGCCCGCCTCTTTTCAGCGGGGCTGGGTGATGTCAGGCGTGACGCCGGCGGCAAGGAGGAAGAGGTGGAGGCAGAGGCCCCAGCTTCCCTCCACCTCTTCCTCCTCGCCGCCCTGCCCCCACGAGCGACCCCGCCCCCTGCGAGCGACCCCGCCCCCTGCTGCAGCCCCCCAGGTGATCAGTGACCGGAATTCCGGCCCTTGGGCTGGTAGAAGTTGGACAGCCCTGTCTTATAGAGAGGGTGCCGAAACTTCCAATCTGGACTGGAGAATCTATGGTTGCCTCATATGGTGGGGGGAGCCCAAAAATGGCAGTGGCCACGTCCTTGCCGTATGCAGCGACTGTATGAAAGCATTAAGGGCGGTACGGTAGAAGAAAATCCATTCAGCAGGATTTGTGGACTTAATGCGGTCCCAATGGTCAGGTGAAGGGGCGCCTCACCAGGAAGGTGTAAGTGAAGGGCTGAGCAAGCTGCAGGCATCCGGGGGACTCGAGGTATAAAAAAAGAGATAGAGTGGCTCTGGGCCCAGAAAAACACACCTCTTTTACCTGTCTGGCCCGCCCTTGTATCCTATTACCGTACCTCCTCCTCTGCCTCTCAGATCTCGCTCCTGAAGACTGCAGCGAAGCGGTGCAGGTGCGCAGGTGCGAGATCTGAGAGGCAGAGAAGGAGATACAGTAATAGGAAAATTACCATATTGAAATTTTATTTGGTGTGCATTGGAAGTGGGGTAGTCTTATACGGTGAGTATATTCCAAACTCTATATTTTAACTGGAATAGTTGGGTCCGTCTTATACGCCCAGTCAGCTTATACCCCAGAAAATATGGTATATGATATGTAGGATGTATTTTCATTCACTGGACCAAATTTGGCACAAATACCTGATACGCCCAAATTTGAATATTGGCGGGTTGGGCGGAATTGATTTTGTCCTTTAGGAGTTGTACTTGCTGGGATTAATAGTTCACCTACAATCAAAGAACATTCTGAACTCCACCAACGATGGAACTGAACCAAAGTCAGCACACCGAACTCACAAGACGAAGAGAAAATACTGGAAGCGTCTGGTGGGCATTGACCTTGAGTTTTGGAGTTGTAGTTCACCTACATCCAGAGAGCACTGTGGACTCAAGCAATGATGGATCTGGGTCAAACTTGGCATGAATACTCCATATGCCCAAATATGAACACTGAGGAAAATAGAGCTTGCCATTTGGGAATTGTCTTCCCTAGGATTTATAGTTCATCTACAATCAAAGAGCATTCTGAACCCCACCAACGATAGAATTGGGCCAAAATTCTCACAAAGAACCCCCATGACCAACAGAAAATACTGTGCTTTCTGTTGGTCTTTGGTAACCTCTCTGACATCCCCTCCCGACCCCTCAAGGGTCCTGACCCCCAGGTTGAGAAACACTGTTGTAGATTGACTGATTTTTCAACCTTCCTTTACATCAGGGGTTGAGAACCTTTTTGACTCAGAGAGCCATGAAAGCAAAATATTTGGAAATTTATTTCAGTGAGAGCCATATAATATATAATATATTTTAAGACTGAATTCAACTAAATGTGAACATACATACTATGAGTATACATACATACTATGAGAAAAGGATTCCCTCGGCAGAGGAAATAAAGGAAGGAGGGGAAGAGGAAGAAAGAAAAGCAGAACGAACTATGGAAAAGGAAGAAAAGAAAAGCAGGAGAGAGACAAGGAGGGGAAAAGAAAGAAGGAAATGGGAAGGAAGGAAAGGAAAGGGTGGGGGAAAGAAAGGAAAGGGAGTGAGGAAAAAGTAAAATAATGAAGGAAAAGAAGAAAAGAAAGAAGGGGAGAGAGAGGGAAGTGAAAAGGAAGGAAGGAAGAAGAAAGGAAGACTTGGGGAAAAAGAATAGAAGAGGAAGGAAGGAAGGGAAGGGGGAGGGAGGGAGGGAGAATGGAGGAAAGAAGGAAGGGGAGAGAGGGAGGGAAAAGGAAGGAGAGAAGTAAAGGGTGAAGGGGAGAAAGAAAGGAAGGAAGAGGAAGGAAGAGGGAGAATGGTGAAAAGAAGGAAGGGGAGAGAGGGAGGGAAAATGAACGAGAGAAGGAAAGAATGGAAGAGGAAGGAAGGAGGGAGGAAAGAAGGAAGGGGAGAGAGGGAGGGAAAAGGAAGGAGAGGGAAGGAAAGAATGGAAGAGGAAGGAAGGAAGGAAGAGGGAGAATGGAGGAAAGAAGGAAGGGGAGAGAGGGAGGGAAAAGGAAGGAGAGAAGGAAAGAATGGAAGAAGGAAGGAAGGAAGGAAGAGGGAGAATGGAGGAAAGAAGGAAGGGAGAGAGGGAGGGAAAAGGAAGGAGAGAAGGAAAGAATGGAAGAGGAAGGAAGGAAGGAAGGAAGGAAGGAAGAATGGAGGAAAGAAGGAAGGGGAGAGAGGGAGGGAAAAGGAAAAAGAGACGGAAAGAATGTACGAGGAAGGAAGAGGGAGAATGGAGGAAAGTATGGAAGAACCAGATGCAATCATGAAAAGAGCCACATCTGGCTCCTGAGCCCTGCTTTTACATGGTCCTCCCTGCAAGTAAACAACTAGCCCATTCTAGCTCAGTCCAAACCTCATGTGCTAATTTTCTACTTGCTTCAAGTTTATTTATTGGCTTGTTTATCCAACAGTGAAAAAGATCTAAATGTTGCAAATTCCATTAAAAGCTCATCTCAGAATCTTACCACTTCATTCTTTTCCGAAACAGATCCAGCTCAATCCAATAGAAGTATGCATTCACCGAGTCAGACAGGCGCTTTGCCCAAATCCACCCTCCATCTCTCTTTGCAGAGTTGTTTGAGAAGCTCAGAATGTGACCAGTCTCTTGCTTATGAAACTCCAACAAACTGTTCCCAAAATAAATGCCTCCTGCCATATATAGTTATCTTTTGTTCTGCTTCGCTTTGAACAGAAAAGTCCAAATAACATTAACGCATTTGCAGCAAGGCTCCTCTGCTGTTTGCCTCATGTGGATTCTCACCACTTCCAGACTTTGACTGCAAGGTTTTGCATAGAAATTGCAAAGTTTGTCCCCAGATTCCCCTCATCTATAGCCTTATGGGAAAAGTCTAACTTGGTCTGATTCACTTCCTCCCTCCCAAACCTAAACCATTTCAGTCTTAGCCTACAGACGAGAAACCTCTGGTCCTCTGGATGTTGTTTGACTACAACTCTCACCTCTCTGACCACTATCCAAACTGGTAAAGGGATAATGGGCATTGTAATCCAATAACTTTTAGTCTATTGTATAATACAAATCCACTGGGTTCTATTGTGTCTCTCTCTGAATTACTTCATGAACGAAGATTCTTTAGGAAGGACTCATCCCACACTTTTTACAAGTGCGTTGATAACTATTGTACATAAGCATTAAAAGTCAGAATAATGCAGTCCCTTTATAAGCTTCCTCTAACTCCCCCCCCCCCCAATGGGAAAAGACATGGAAGAGATGAATGAAATAAACTGCATGCCAAAACCTAAAATAAAATGTTTATAAAATGCACCCGCGATGGTATCTCTCTCCAGAGAGACTAGCTAAGATGTATAATTTCTTCAACAAATGTTGGAAATGTGGGAAAGAAAAAGGTATGTTCTACCACACATGGTGGACTTGAAGCAAAGTAAACAATTACTGGAAACAGATCCATGTACAGTATTCCCTCACTTATTGCTGGGGTTATGTTCCAGGACCAACCACAATAAGCGATGTAAGGATACTCTTATTTCAGCGGTGCTCACACTTTTTCAGCTTGCGAGCTGCTTATAAAACAACCAAGTCAAAATGATCTACCTACCCACTACTCAGAGAGCCAGAAAAGCAAAATATTTGGAAATCTATTTCAGTGAGAACCCTATAATATATTTTAAGACCGAATTCAACTAAACATGAGTATAATAAGCCCCTGAATTTATTATTAATAATAATGATGATAATATTCATTCAGCCTCTGCTACTACTACTAATAATAATAGTAACAACAACAACAGGTTCCTAGAGTAGAAGGAGACCTCCAAGGGCCATCCAGTCCAACCTCCTTCTGCCATAAGGGAAAAACACAATCAAAGCATTCCTCACAAATGGTCATTCAGCCTCTGATAATAATAATAATAACAACAATGGGTTCCTAGAATAAGAGGAGATCTCCAAGGGCCATCCAGTCCAACCTCCTTCAGCACCTGGGCGGCGTCGGGAGCCTGCGGGGCAGGACTGAGCCTTCCTCCCACCCTGCTTGCGATCTACTAGGACGCCCTACGTGATCTACCAGTAGATCGCGATCTACCTAATGAGCACCCCTGCTCTATTTATTTTAATATTTATACATTATTTTAGTAGGTATACACTATTTGAAGTCTTTATAAACTTAAAATAAAGTGAAAGGAAGGAAGAAAAGGCCCTTCAAGGCTGGAGGGAGGGAGGACTGAGGAAGAAAAGCGCCTTGGAGAGTGGTGGTGGAAAACCCCCACAAAACAGCGAAAATAATATGCTATATGTTTTAAATTAATATTTTTTTGAAATCCATGAAACAGCGAGTCTGCAAAAAGTAGCGAGGAAACACTGTATATCTCGAAAAAATGTTAAACACAAATTTCCAAATGACACTGCAAATGTACCTTTTGAATATGCCCGACAAAGAATTAGAAAGAAAATTGTTTTATACAACATTTTGTTTTATACGACAGTGGCAGCTCGAATAGTATATGCCAGATATTGGAAAACCCAGTGATACCTTCTTTAGAAGAATGGGAAAAATATATTACAGATATGCTGATAATGGATTAAATAACTGTATTATTAAGAGGGAAACTATTAGATAACGTTGTTAATGAATGGCAACCAATGATTCAACACCCCAATGTAAAATTAAACTAAAATGTATATAGATAGAGGATCCTATAAGACTATAGACAAGGAGGAAGCAGATGTCTCTGGTACTTTTATATGTATTAGGTACATAACAGACTGTGCCCCCTTAAAGGAAATATATTATCTGAGAAAAGATTATGAGAAATGATTATACATGGATTATGAGAAATGATTATACATGGATTATGAGAAATGATTATACATGGAAAGTATTACACTGTATACAACAAACACTTGTAAATGTATGTCTATTTGAATAAATAAATAAATAAACAATTAAAATTGGTTTTTTTCTTGGCAAAACATGCCCCTAAACAATCAAACTGCCATGAAAACATGGAGGCCTGGGCTCTATCCGAACCTACTCTGCCCTGAAGAAGAGCAACAATTGCTTTATAGCAAAAAGAAAAGAAAAACAGAAGAGACATTGCATTAATCCTGGCCTGCAGGACACAATAGACCTCCTCTTTCCCACAACCTAATATAGCCCTTTGGATGCAACTGTCCACCAAATCTCATCACCTCTGACTTCTGGCAATGCTGGCTACGGCTAATGGGATCTGCAATCTAACAGCCCTTGAAGGGCGACGCATCGCAACATCTTTGTGCTGAAAAAAGAAGCTCGGTGTACAGGGACAATGTTTAACTTTTCCCAGAAACTTCACAAGAATTGTTGGCCAGATGTATCAGAACATGAGAAAGCAGTGAGCCTTCACTGGCTTGAGATCATGAATTCTGTTCCATCCCTTGAGATTAGTAAAATTAAAGCCAGATTGACAAAGGGTGATGGAGCAAAAACTTCCGCCAACATCTCAGAAATAAATAAAATGGTGTGAGGGTCAAGAACATTGTCAATGCTGAGGTTTCTTAAGTTTATATTCTAGGCCAGTGTTTTTCAACCTTTTTTGAGCCGCGGCACATTTTTTACATTTACAAAATCCTGGGGCACACCACCAACCAAAATGACACAAAATGACACTCTAACACAGTAATACATATAGTTAATATGTTTTTAAATGTATTTATATACTCAGTGTGAAACCTGGGTCTGTTTCGATGAACACAACACAGATATCCTGGCAGGAATGGCAGAAAGACGCACACAAAGGTCTTGCTCAACAGCTGGGAGTTATAGTTCACCCGCAATCAAAGAGCATTCTGAACTCCACCAATGATGGAATGGAATCAAACTTCCCACACAGAACTACCATAACCAAGAGAAAATACTATAAGAGTTTGGTGGGCATTGACCTTGAGTTTTGGAGTTGTAGTTCACCTATATCCAGAGAGCACTGTGGACGGGAGGGAGGAAGACGTGGGGCGAGTCTGCGCAGTAGTGCCCGCACGGGTCACGTCTTCTTCCCTCCCCCCTGAGCAAAGCAAAGCAAAGCAAAGCAAGCAGAGCGAGGTTGGGAAGGAGGGAGCCCAAGTGGAGAAGAAAAAGTGTTTGGCAGGCGGGGGAAGAAAGGGTATTTGAGGTTCCAATTTCCCACGGCACACCTGATGATCGCTCACGGCACACTGGTTGGGAAACACTGTTCTAGGCTAAGTGGTTTTACACTGGGAGGGAGGCATTCTTTAGCTCAAAGTGCAGTCTGTGGGTCCTTTGAACCCCTAAATGCAGCATTCAAGACCCCCCCAAAGTCCCGCAAAGTATTATTATTATTACTGTTATTTGCTATATTTCTATTCCATTTTCCTTCCCAATTTTGGCAACTACCAAAATACTCCCATCAGACTGATTTTGGGGTGGGGTTTTCAAAGTGCAATCTGTGGGTCCTTTGAACCCCTAAATGCAGCATACAAGACCCCCCAAAGTCCCGCAAAGTATTATTATTATTACTATTATTTGCTATATTTCTATTCCATTTCCTCCCCAATTTTGGCAACTACCAAAATACCCCCATCAGACTGATTTTGGGGTGGGGTTTTCAAAGTGCAATGTGTGGGTCCTTTGAACCCCTAAATGCAGCATACAAGACCCCCCAAAGTCCCGCAAAGTATTATTATTATTACTATTATTTGCTATATTTCTATTCCATTTCCTCCCCAATTTTGGCAACTACCAAAATACTCCCATCAGACTGATTTTGGGGTGGGGTTTTCAAAGTGCAGTCTGTGGGTCTTTTGAACCCCTAAATGCAGCATAGAAGACCCCCTCAAAGTCCCGCAAAGTATTATTATTATTACTATTATTTGCTATATTTCTATTCCATTTTCCTCCCCAATTTTAGCAACTACCAAAATACCCCCATCAGACTGATTTTGGGGTGGGGTTTTTCTTTGCCCCCAAACCGCCTAAAATCTCCCAAACAGGGAAGTTGACTTCCCTGAATTTTCTCATCTCCCCAAACAAACAAACAAAACAAAAAAAATCTAAAGCAGGAATGACAGGTCATTGCATCTTGTTTCAGTGTATCCAAAGAGATCAATTATTTACAGTACTTAATTCAAAAACATAATAAGCCACCCCTTTGTGTTTGGGTCCTACCTGCTTGTTTTCCTGAGAAGGCCCTTGGACTTCTGCTCTGATGGCAGAAGTCATCTGAGCACATAATCATCCGCTTCCTTCTGTATGTCCACAAAAGCTGGGTGTGCCAAGGAAGTCACTCATGTCCTCCACCCGACATGTGGGACAGCAGCACTTACTATCCATCCACATAATCACCTCCACCTACTTGAATACAACATGTGATGCTCTCTCTTTCCGTATGTATGGCAACACAGTGACACTTTGTGCCTTGCAAATCCTATAACGTGAAAATTCCTTTCCCAGTCCTTCTTATCCTTTTTTTTGGTAACCCTCCATACTGTTTTCCATCCATTCTTGGCTGTTCTTTATATTTAAGTTGGACAGATGTATACACTAAAGCAGTGTTTCCCAACCAGTGTGCCGTGAGTGATCATCAGGTGTGCAGTGGGAAATTGGAACTTCCAAAACACTTTTTCTTCTCCACTGGGGCTCCCTTCTTCCCAGTCTTGCTCTGCTCACTTTGCCTCGCTTTACTGTGGGGTGAGTCTGCGCAGTAGCACCCGCATGGGTGACATCTTCCTCCACCCCCCATCCTGAACACGCTCACGCTGCCCCCTCGGATCGAAATGGCGGCAAAAGCGGCAGTGTAGAAGAAAAATAGTTCAATATGCCAAAATTGGTTCAATTCCATTGTTGCAAGAGTTCAGGATGCTCTTTTATTGTGTGTTAAGTATAAATCCCAGAAACTGTAACTCCCAAATGTCAATGTCTATTTTCCCCCAAACTCCATCTGTGTTCACATTTGGGTATATTGAGTATTCATGCCAAGTTTGGTCCTGATCCAACATTGTTTGAGTCCACAGTGCTCTCTGGATATAGGTGAACTCCAACTCCAATACTCGAGGTCAATGCCCACCAAACTCTTATAGCATTTTCTCTTGGTTATGGGAGTTCTGTGTGGGAAGTTTGTGTCTTTCTGCCATTCCTGCCAGGGTATCTATGTTGTGTTCATCGAAACAGGCACAGGTTTCACACTGAGTGTATAAATACATTTAAAAACATATTAACTATATGTATTACTGTGTTAGAGTGTCATTTTGTGTTATTTTGGTTGGTAGTGTGCCCCAGGATTTTGTACATGTAAAAAGTGTGCTCAAAAAAGGTTGGGAAATACTGCACTAAAGTCACTGAGATGTAGTTCTTAATTGACTGGGATTTGGGGTGCATCTAAACCAGGGGTGCTCACACTTTTTCAGCATGCGAGCTACTTATAAAACAACCAAGTCAAAATGATCTACCTACTCAGAGAGCCATAAAAGCAAAATATTTGAAAATGTATTTCAGTGAGAGCCATATAATATATTTTAAGACTGAATTCAACTAAATGTGAGTATAATAAGCCCCTGAATTTATTATTATTAATAATGATGATAATATTCATTCAGCCTCTGCTACTACTACTAATAATAATAGTAACAACAACAACAACAGGTTCCTAGAGTAGAAGGAGACCTCCAAGGGCCATCCAGTCCAACCTCCTTCTGCCATAAGGGAAAAACACAATCAAAGTATTCCTCACAGATGGCCATTCAGCCTCTGATAATAATTATAATGATAACAATGGATTCCTAGAATAGGAGGAGACCTCCAAGGGCCATCCCGTCCAACCTCCTTCTGTACCTGGGCGGCATTGGGAGCCTGCGGGGGGGGACGGGACTGAGCCTTCTTCCCACCCTGCCTACAATCTACCAGGTCGCCCTACGCGATCTACCAGTAAATCGCGATCTACCTAATGAGCACCCCTGATCTAAACTATAGAACTAATGCAGTTTGATACCACTTTAATTACCATGGCTCCGTGCTATGGAATCCCAGGAATTGTAGTTTGGGGAGACACCAGCAATTTTTGGAAGGGAAAGCTAAAAATCTTATAAAGCCCCAACTCCAAGGATGCCATAGTATTGAGCCACAGCAGTTACATTAGTGCCAAAGTGCATTAATTCTACAGTGTAAGTGGAGTCTAGGAAAATCTGTGCTCTAATTCTACACAACATCAGAGGACTCTGGGCATTTTCCTTGCTTTGTCGGGAGGAAAGCAGTTACACCACCTTGAGTCCATTGGAAGAAAAGCAGGAGGTAAAGGCTACTAATAAAATAAAAATAAACCCTAGCGACAAAATACTTTGCTGGAGTTTTGAAGCTAAAATGACTCACGGTCCACAGACTCTAAATTTAGTCACTGGCTGTGACACGCAGAAAGAAGGTGTGCGTGCGTGTCCTCAATAGCATCCAGCCTTCGCTTCACCCTGGCGATGCTTTGGACTTTCCTATGCTCTCTCCCAGTTACAACTAGAAATTGAGAAGCGAAGAAAGGAAAGAAGGAAACACTGGCACTTTGAGCCGTAGCTTTAGGGAGTTGGGCAAAATGAGCACAACGTCCTCCCATGAACATTTCCTTCCATCCCAAAGATATTGAGGGAAAAATCACAATAATCCATAACTCTGTCTCTGGGTGCATCTACACCAGGCATGTGCAAACCTTGGCCTTCCCAGTGTTTTGGACTACAACTCCCACAATTCCTAACAGCCTACCGGCTGTTAGGAATTGTGGGAATTCCGGCTGTTAGGAATTGTGGGAGTTGAAGTCCAAAACACTGTGAGGGCCAAAGTTTGACCATGCCTGATCTCCACTGTAGAATGAATGCACTTTGATACCACTTTAACTGCCTTGGCTCAATGCTAGAGAGTCTTAAGATGTGTAATTTGATGAGATGCCAGTACTCTTTGGCTTTACTTTGCATTATTTTATAGCATTGAGCCTTGGCAGTGAAAGTGGTGCCAAACTGCCAAGGCTCAATGTAGATGCACTTCCAATTTCCCAATTTCTCCCTCCTACTCCCTCATCCTAACAGCTATTCTCTGTCCATGCACACTTGCTAGGGAGCAGCGACAATACATGTTCCATTTGCCACATCTCCTTTTATGGAGGCTTTGAAGCAGAGGCTGGGTGGCTATCTGCTGGGAGTGCTTTGATTGTGTATTTCTGCAATGGCATGGATGGCCCCTGTGGTCTCTTCCAATTCCATGATTCCATCCTTCCAAGACAACTCCATTGCTGGACCACTCCCCTTGTTTGGTTAGGTTTACATTATGCATCTCTTATCCTTATTTTATGATTCTATGACCTGCAAATGCTTCAAAACCAATCCTTTATCCTCAAATAAACCCTTGGGCCAGTAGTACTGCTGACCAAAAGGTTGGCAGTTCAAATCTGGGTAGCAGGGTGAGCTCCTGTCTGTCAGTTCCAGCTTCTCATGTTGGGACATGAGAGAAGCCTCCCACAGGATGGTAAACCATCTGGGCATCCCCTGGGCAATGTCCTTGCAGACGGCCCATTATCTCACACCAGAAGCAACTTGCAGTTTCTCCAGTCGCTCCTGACACGAAAAAAAAATCCTCAAATACTCCAAACCAGGGGTGCTCACACTTTTCCAGCATGCGAGCTACTTATAAAACAGCCAAGTCGCAAAGATCTACCTACCCACTACTCAGAGAGCCATAAAAGTAAAATATTAGGAAATGTATTTCAGTGAGAGCCATATAATACATTTTAAGACTGAATTCAACTAAATGTGAGTATAATAAGCCCCTGCGCATTCCTCACAAATGGCATGGGAGCCATACACACTGTGCCTGCGATCTGCCTGGGATCTACCAGGATGCCCTTCGAGATCTACCAGGACGCCCTTTGAGATCTACCAGTAGATCCCGATCTACCTAATGAGCACCCCTGCTCCAAACTATCCATACGTGTAGCTGAGACAGTGATGCCTTTGCTTACTGATTTATTTATTTATTTACTATACGTGTATACCGCCTTTCTCAGCCTTATCGGCGACTCCATGGACACAAACTTTGTTTCATGCATGCTATTGTAAAATAATACATAATCGGGTTATTTACTAATCCCTTATCTCAGAATCCGAAATACTCCAACATCAAAAATCCACATCAGTGGCTGAGAGAGTGGTTGGTATCTTAGCTTTCTGATGCTTCAATGGACACCAACTTTGTTTCATGCACAACATTATTTTGAAATCTAACATTTCATTTAGGTTATGCGCACAAGGGATATATGACATGCAAAATGAATATTGTTTAGACTTGGATCCCATCTCCCAAGAGGTCTCATTAGGGACATTTATGCAAATACAAGCAAATGCACATAGATCTTTCAGGATGTGAAATCCCAAACATTTCTGATCCTAAGCCTTTTAGATAAGGGAACCCAGCAAACCCAACCTTCCCCCTTCCCTGGTTGCACTGATGGCTTAAAGCACCATCTGACCCTCTCCCCATGCTCCCTTCCCTGATCCTCACTTACCAGTCAATAGAAAAAGGAAGGGAATCTCTCTCTCCAATGTGGATTAACTGGAAAAGCCAGGCCTTGGGCAATCGGGGAAAGGGGGGTCTCTTCCTCTGCTCTGAAAGACCCCCTCTGCTCAGACTTCTCTTCCCAAGAGCTGACAACACAGCAAGGAGCTTTCATAGCACCGCCCCCTTCTTAGGCGTCATCACTATCAGACACTGGAGCATGCTGGGACATGTAGTTCTCTGAGGGAGAGGCTGGGACTCTGGCGTAGATCACATTCTTTCTTTGGAATTGTCCAGACAGGCTGCAGCAGGGTGAATTGGATTTCCCTTTAAGGGCAAAATCGAATAATAATAATAATAATAATAATAATAATAATAATGGTGATCATTTATAATATTTTGCATGTGATGATGGTGATATAGATAGATGCATAAAGCTCCATTCTGACATCTGTTACATTTATATCCTGCATAATAAACCTCTATTCTGACATTTGTTACACTGTATTTTCGAAGGTTTTCATGGCTGGAATCAACCGGGTTGTTGTAGGTCAGGGGTGCCCACACTTTTTCATCATGCGAGCTACTATATGAACAATCAAGTTGAAAAGATCACCTGTTGTGCATGTGAGCATGCGTGCGCACACACGCGCGCACGCTCCTACTGCAAGCCTTCTGTCCACGCGGGGCTTCTTTCTTGCCTGCCCACGAACTCACCGCCACGCGCACCCGGGAAGTGGATCCTCCTTGCCTGCACGCGCTCTCTCTCTTAATGTCTTTGTTGCTTTCCTCCTTCCTGCTGCGTCCTTTCGCGAAGCAGGAAGTCCCCATCCCGTCCTGCTTCTTGCGTGCACAGCAGACCCCTCCCACACACGCAGCAGGAGGGTATTTATAGGCGCACCCACCAGCGCTCTGGCCAGATATGGCTTCGGCGGTGGCTCGGAAGGTGCAGGGCTGGGAAGAGGGGCCGCCTGGCTGCTGCCTGGGCCGGGAAACTCAACCGAGAGAGGGACCCATGTGAAGCTGGAGCCTCCCCCCCTCCCTCCTCCCTCAAGGCTTCCTTACCTGGGCAGGAGAAGGAAGAGTAGAAGAGGTGCTTCCCCAAAGTGACAGATGGAGGGGGGGGGGGCCTTCCTTCCTTTCGAGGGTGTCACTCAGAAAAGACGCTCAAGTGGATGGCTGGCAGGAAGGAGGAACCCTCCCACTGGTGGCAGTCCATGCCCGCGGGAGAGAGAGAGGGGGGTGGCTCTTCCTAGCAAGAACTCTCTCTCTCTCTCTCTCTCTCTCTCTCTCTCCCCTCTCTCTCCCGTGGGCCCTCGCCGCCTTTCTCCTTCGAGGGCAGGGGAGGGTGAGGCGGGGAAAGGCGGCAAGGGCACAAGCAGCAGCAAGTGGAGTCTCCATCCCCGCAGCCCCCTCCTCCTTGGGTTCAGCCCCAGGAACACGGCGGAGCCCTCCCTCCTCGCCCCAACCAAGGAAAGAAAGCAGCCCCACACAGCTAGCTCGCCCATGTCTCGGCTTGGAATGGGAGTCCCGAGGGCAGCAGCAGGGTTTGCGGCAGGGCTTGCTTGGCTTTGCCCCACTTTGCCCAGCCTCCTTCGCCTCTTTCTCTCTCTCTCTCTCTCTCTCTCTCTCTCTCCCTCTCTCCTTCCAGCGCCCGCCCGCCTGCCAGCCAAAAGGATCCGAAAAAGTTCTCCGGATTTCTTTCTTCTTTCTTCTCTCCTTGGCTCTCTCTCTCTCTCACACACACACACACATTCCCTCCATCCCTCCCACAGCCTCGCATCCTATCCGTGCGCGTGCCTTCACCTTGCTCCCCCCCCCAGCAGCAACCAATGGGCAGTCATGTCACCACACCGTGCATGGTAAGATACGCTCCAGGGCTTGCCCACTAAAGCCTCATTTTGGCAAAAGAAGCCCCGCGAAGGCGTCGGCGGGAGCACACGTGCGCGTGCATGGCAGGAGCGCGCCATCCGGCTGGTGAGGCCCAAAGATCACCTGGAAGAGGGCTGAAGATCACCTAGGTGCTCCCGATCACCATAATGAGCACCCCTGTTGTAGGTTTTTCAGGCTATATGGCCGTGTTCCAGAAGCATTCTCTCCTGATGTTTCGCCTGCATCTGTGACAGGCATCCTTAGAGGTTGTGAGGTATGTAGGAACTAGGAAAATTGGATTTATATATCTGTGGAATGTCCAGGGTGGGAGAAAGAACATGGTCATATACATTGGCCTTCCTTTGTTGGTAATCTGGAAACTGAAAATGGTGCAAAACGCTGCGGCTCGACTGCTGGCTGGAGTGACACTAACATGCCACATCACACCAGTCCTCCAGCGTTTGCACTGGCTTCCCATCAAGTACCGGATTGCCTTCAAAGTGCTGGTGTTAACCTTTAAGGCCTTGCATGGTCTGGGGCCAGTGTATCTGAAGGACCGCCTCTCCCTGCACATTCCCCAGAGACCACTACGGTCCATGGACCAAAACCTATTGGAGGTTCCATCACTCAAGATTTGCCAATTGTCATCGACTCAGCAGCGCACCTTTTCTGTAGTAGCGCTTACCCTGTGGAACGCCCTCCCGGCAGAGGCACGAGCAATAATGGAGTTACAGGCCTTCAGGAGAGCCTGTAAGACCACCCTGTTCCGCCAGGTGTTTAATCTCTAAGGTTGTGCTTTCCATTCTGGTCCTAATCTGTTTTTATTCTGTTTTTAACTACGTTGTGTTGTGTATTCATTGTTGTCAACCACCCTGAGCCTTTTCGGGAAGGGTGGTATATAAATCGAAATAATAAATAAATAAATAAATAAATAAATAAATATAGCCCGAAAAACCTACAACAATCTAGTGATTCCAGTCATTTTTATTTTTTATTTTGGTTGTGTCAGGAATGACTTGAGAAACTACAAGCCACTTCTGGTGTGAGAGAATTGGCCATCTGCAAGGACGTTGCCCAGGGGACGCCCAGATGTTTTGATGTGTTACCATCCTTGTGGGAGGCTTCTCTCATGTCCCCGCCTGAGGAGCTGGAGCTGACAGAGGGAGCTCATCTGCGCTCTCCCTGAATTCGAACCTGCGACCTGTCAGTCTTCAGTCCTGCTGGCACAGAGCCATGAAAGCCTTCAACAATACATTGAACATCCCTATGGGGAGAAACTGTTCCAAGACACACAAAAATCGGACACCACAGGCTCACTGGATCAAAGAAACCCAATTTCCCTAGTTCCAACAGACTTCACAACCTCTGAGGATGCTTGCCACAGATGCAGGCAAAACGTCAGGAAAAAATGCTTTTAGAACATGGCCATATAGCCCAAGAAACCTACAACAACCCATTTGTTACACTTATGTCCAATGTTTCCTGCATTAAGTTCCATTCTGACATTTGTTACACTTGTATCCAACGTTTCCAGCATCAAGTTCTATTCTCATATTGGTTACATTTATATCCAACGTTTCCTGCATCACCCATTCTGACATTTGTTACATTTATGTCCATTCAGCCTCACATCGATCCCTGGCAAGATTCTGCAAAAGATCATTAAGAAAATGGTCTGCAAATACTTAGAAACGAATGTGATCATTGCTAATAGTCAACATGGATTAATCAAAAACAAGTCGTGCCAGACTAATCTGATCTCTTTTCTGATAGAGTTACAAGCTGAGTAGATGCAGGGAACGCCATGGATGTAGCGTATCTGAATTTCAGTAAGGCCTTCGACAAGGTGCCCCATGACCTTCTGGCAAACAAACTAGTCAAATGTTAAGGCAAAATTACAGTTAGGTAGATCTGTAATGGGTTAAGCCAGTCTTTCTCAACCAGTGTGCCGTGACGGACCTCCTGCTGTGCCACGAGAAAAGCTCTCTGCCCCCCTTCCTCCCCCCTCCTGCCGAATTCCTGCTGCTTGGGGGCAGTGGCGAAGAAAAAGAAGAAGGGACTGGGGCGCCGCCTCCTTTGGCCATTTCCCCAGCCAGCCTCCAATCCGCCATGACTCCCACCATGACTCTCGCCCCTCGCTGAAGCCGCGTGGAGGAGGAGCCCCGCCCACTGAAGCCCATCCACCGCTCATGCTCCTCCTCTGTAGGAGAGCTGAAGCTGGGGGAGGGGGCGGGGCATGGCGCGCCTGTAGGAGAGCTGAAGCTGGGGGGAGGGGGTGGGGCATGGCGCGGCCTGGCTCTGCTCCCTCCCCTGGCTTCGGCACTCCCAGCAGCTGCTCCAGCCTTGAGGGGACAGTGCCAAGCCAACATTGTGCTGGCTCTGGTACCGCTGGCTTGGCACTGCCCCCTCAAGGCTGGAGCAGCTGCTGGCAGAGGTGAAGCCGGGGGTAGGGGGCGGGGCATGGCACAGCCTGGCTCCGCCCCTCCCCGGCTTTGGCACTTCCAGCAGCTGCTCCCAGCAGGCCACCAACCCCCAGCCGTGCTTTACTGTCTTAGAGTGTCATTTTGTGTCATTTTGGTTGGTGGTGTGCCCCCGGATTTTTTTAATGTTAAAAGTGTGCCGCGGCTCAAAAAAGGTTGAGAAACACTGGGTTAAGCGAATGTACACAGAAGATGATTCTCCCCAATGCTTCCTCTTCATCCTGGAAAGAAGTGATGAGTGGAGTGCCACAAGCAGGGTTCTGTCCTGGGCCCGGTCCTGTTCAACATCTTTATTGATGACTTAGATGTAGGGTTAGAAGGTGTGATCATCAAGTTTGGAGACGACACCATATTGGGAGGGTTAGCCAATACTCCAGAAGACAGGAGCAGAATTCAAAACAGTCTTAACATATTAGAGAGATGATTGGCCAAAACTAACAAAATGAAGCTCAGCAGGGACAAATGAATTTTTTGCAGAAAAAAATGAAATGCAAAGATACAGAATGGGGGACAATGCCTGGCTTAATATTAGTACGCGTGAAAAAGATCTTGGAGTCCTCATGGACAACAAGTTAAACATGAGCCAACAATTTTTGGGTTGTTTGCTTGTGTTGTATTGGAGAGCAGAGACTGCCTTGTGTAAAACGTCCCAAGTTGCCTTTGGGCTGAGAGGGCCGGTATAGAAATGTGACAAATAAATAAAAAATAAAATAAATGCCACGCGGCAGCTAAAAAAGCCAATGGGATATTGGCCTGCCTAAATAGGAGTATAGTGACTAGATCCAGGAAAGTCATGCTATCCCCTCGATTCTGCCTTGGTCAGACCACACCTGGAATACTGAGTCCAATTCTGGGCACTGCAATTGAAGTGAGATGTTGATAACCTGGAACATATCCAGAGGATGGTGACTAAACTGATCATGGGTCTGGAGAACAAGCTCTATGAGGAGCGACTTAAAGAGCCGGGCATGTTTACCTTGCAAAAGAGAAGAAGGCTGAAAGGAGACATTATGAGGGCCATATATAAATATGTGAGGGGAAGCCATAGGGAGAAGGGGGCAGGCTTGTTTTCTGTTGCCCTGGAGACTAGGACATGGAACAATGGCTTCAAACTGCAGGAAAGTAGATTCCACCTGAAAATGAGGAAGAACTTCCTAACTGTGAGAGCTGTTCAGCAGTGGAACTCTCTGCCCCGGAGTGTGGTGAAGGCTCCTTCTTTGGAGGCTTTTAAACAGAGGCTAGATGGCCATCTGTCGGGGGTGCTTTGATTGCAATTTTCCTGATTCTTGGCAGGGAGTTGGACTGGATGGCCCACGAGGTCTCTTCCAATAGATTCTATGATTCTATATCCATTTTTTCCAGCATAAAACTCTATTCTGACATTTGTTACATTTATATCCCATTTTCCCCTCATAAAGTGGGAAACAGAAGAAACAGATATGCTACCTTGAGCTTCTGGAGGAATTGGGGGATAGAAAATAATTCATTTATTTAGAGCAGTGTTTCCCAACCAGTGTGCCGTGAGCTATCATCAGGTGTGCCGTGGGAAATTGGAACCTCCAATACCCTTTCCTCCCCCTCCTGCCGAACACTTTTTCTTCTCCACTCAGACTCCCTTCTTCCCAGCCTCGCTCTGCTCGCTTTGCCTCGCTTTACTCATGCTGCCATGAGCGTGTTCAGGAGGGGAGGGGGGAGGGAGGAAGACGTGGGGCGAGTCTGCGCAGTAGCGCCCGCACGGGTCACGTCTTCCTCCCTCCCCCTTCTCTCCTGAACACGCTCACGCTGCCCCCTCGGATCAAAATGGTGGCAGAAGCCGCAGCGTGAGCAAACTGAGGAAAAGCGAGCAGAGCGAGGAGGGGAAGAAGGGAGCCTGAGTGGAGAAGAAAAAGTAAGTGTTTGGCAGGAGGTGGAAGAAAGGGCACAAAGGGGAAGGGGAGGAAGAAGTCTGTGTCGAAAGCTGGCATGTGCAAACTTGGACCTTCCAAGTGTTTTGGGCTCCAACTCCCACCATTCCTAGCAGCTTCAGGCCCTTTTCCTTTCCCCCCCTCAGCCACTTAAGCAGGAAAGGGCCTCAGGCTGTTAGGAATGGTGGGAGTTGAACTCCAAAACACCCAGAGGACCAAAGTTTTCCCATGCCTGTTTTAGAGACCTTAAAGTGGTGAGCCTCCTTCCAACATTGTGAGTCTGGATAGAAAACAAACAACAACATAACATAACATTGTTTGAGTCCACAGTGCTCTCTGGGTGTAGGTGAACGACAACTTCCAAACTTAAGGTCAATTCCCAAGCAAACTCTTTCAGTACTTTCTGTTGCTAATGAGAGTTCAATATGCCAAGTTTGGTTCAATCCCATTGTTGCAAGAGTTCAGGAAGTTCTTTGATTGTGTGTTAACTATAAATTGAGCAAGAGCTTCGTGTGTGTCTTTCTGCCATTCCTGCCAGGATATCTATGTTGTGTTCATCGAAACAGGCCCAGGTTTCACACTGAGTGTATAAATACATTTAAAAACATATTAACTATATGTATTACTGTGTAGAGTGTCATTTTGTGTCATTTTGGTTGGTGGTGTGCCCCAGAATTTTGTAAATGTAAAAAATGTGCCGTGGCTCAAAAAAGGTTGAAAAACACTGATTTAGAAGAGTACATATTGAGTATTCAAAATGCTTGAGACCAGAAGTGTTTGGATTTGGGATTTTCTTGGAGATGAGATATATGCATTTATATTTCATAGACATCTGATATACATTGACTGAAGGTAATTTTATACACAATATGTTTAATAATTTTGGGGTGTGAGTAAACTTTGTGAATATTGACTATCAGACAGAAAAGGTGCCACTATTTCAGTCATCTATATGGGCACTTTTGGAGTATTTTGGATTCTGGATAAGGGATGCTCAACCTATTTTTATATTTCAGCCTTTAAGCTAGAAAGGCTCCCAGAGTGGCTTACTAATTGTTAACTTGACAGCTCGCTGCCCCAGGGTTTGCAATCTAAATAAGACATGAAATATAAGGGAATGTCAGTCTGAAAGAAAATTGCATCCAGAATGAAACATCTATGCTTAGACTGCTCTTCTTTCCCTCAGAGATCAAATTTAACTAATTTTTAAAGTTACTCCTCTCTAAAGACCTCTTGAAAATCTATCACAATAAATGTCACATACTTGATTTGATATTGTCAACCAGTTTGCGATGCAGTTTACCTACAAACTTCTCCAAAGATCAACATTCAGGTAGAATATCTCTTATCCAAAATGCTTGGGACCAGAAGTGTTTGGAGTTTTGGACTGTTTTTAAACTTTGGAATATCTGTATTTGGTTATATGACCATGAAGAAATGTCTTGGAGATGGGACCTAAAGGGAGTTTGGCTGCATGGCAGGATGTTGATGGCCCTTGTGATCTCTTCAAGCTCTATGATTCTATATACAAATTTCATTTATGGTTCATATACACATAACCTGAAAATAATTTTATAGAATATTTTAAAATAATTTTGTGCACCATCAGAAAGCAAAAGTGTCACTTTCTCAGACCCCATGTGGACAGTTATGGATTTTGGAGTATTTCAGACTTTGGGTTTTCAAATAAGGGATGCTCATCATGCATCATGTATCACCAGGGGCTCATCATATGGAGCCCCCGGTGGCGCAGTGGGTTAAAGCACTGAGCTGCTGAATTTGTTGACTGAAAGGTCACAGGTTTGAATCCAGGGAGCGGCATAAGCTCCTGCTGTTAGTCCCAGCTTCTGCCAACCTAGCAGTTCGAAAACATGCAAATGTGAGTAGATCAATAGGTACAATTTCTGCGGGAAGTTGACGGCACTCCAAGCAGTCATGCAGCCACATGACCTTGGAAGTGTCTACCGACAACACTGGCTCTTCAGCATAGAAATGCAGATGTGCACCAACCTCCAGAGTCGGACACAACTAGACTTAATGTCAGGGGAAAACCTTTACCTTACCATCATGTATATGTAACTTATTGTTGCCATGTTGGATCTAGATCAGGGGTTCTCACACTTTTCCAGCATGTTAGCTACTTCTAAAACAACCAAGTCCCAAAGATCTACCTACAACCTACTCAGAGAGCCATAAAAGCAAAATATTAGGAAATTTATTTCAGTGAGAGCCATATAATACATTTTAAGACTGAATTCAACTAAATGTGAGTATAATAAGCCCCTGAGCATTCCTCACAAATGGCATGGGAGCCATACACACCGTGCCTGCGATCTGCCTGGGATCTACCAGGACGCCCTTCGAGATCTACCAGTAGATCACTATCTATCTAATGAGCACCCTTGATCTAGATGCTGTAGTACATTTTCTGTTACCAAATACATTATTTTCTACTTGTCCAAAACAAGGAACAGAAATGAACTACTCTAGGGAAATGCAAATGTACAAGAACACAGCGCAGGGGACGGGGGGGACGGGACGGGGGGACGGACACAATACCAATCACGTATAATCCAAAAGCATGTATTCATATATCGACATATATACATTGTATTGTTAGGTTCATACCCCCTCCGTCTGTGATTCCGTTCATTCGTCTATATATGATGAAAGCAAATGTAGAGTATAAATCCAAAATCAAGAAATGGCCAATATTGTAAAGTTCCAAAAACTCCCGATAGGAGTATATTGTACAGCTCCAATTGCTCCGGACGGGAGTGGTATGGTGACCGCAAATGCGGAGTTGTGGGGAGGACGCGGCAAAGGCGGAAATCAGAACCTCGCACGGTGTAAGGCTTAAAAACCTGCCTAAAAACTTGCATCGGCAGACCGTCGGCGTACAAAGCCTTACACCGTGCGAGGGTCTGATTTCTGCCTTTGCCACGTCCTCACCACAACTCCGCATTTGCGGACACCATACTGCTCCCGTCCAAAACAAGGAACACCACTGTGAAATTGTTTCTTCAGCAATAGAAATGCGAAGACAAAATCAAAGAGATTATTTATATATTGGAAAATTTCTTCTGCCCTCACTAATTCTGTTTATGTACCTTCCCAGTATTTTCCAAATAAAAAAACCTAATATTTGTGGTAGGACTATGAAAGGGGTAAAGCAAGAAAAATAAAGAGAAGAGATCTGTCATGAGAATCCCTGAAGTAACATTATCCAGAATTGTGCATCTAATGTGTCAAAACAACTAACTTCAATCTTGAAAAAAAAATGCTTCATTCTATTTCCTGAAAGAATCCCAGCATTCTACCAACATGTTTGATTTACAAAACAAGAATGCATACTTGGGGACTATCGTTATTGATTAAGTCGAGGATCAATGTGTGCGATCAATGTGAGAAGACTGGGAGATGACATGACAGTTATTATTAAAAATCCAAGTTATGCCACAAATATCTTAATGGCATGGAACAAGCCTGTTTTCTGTTGCTCTAGAGACAAGAACATGAATCATTTGATTCAAATGACCACAAAATAAATGCCAACTCAATACTAAGAGGAACTTTTTTATTTTAAGAGCTAATCAACAGTAGAATAGATTGCTAGAAATGTGAAGACTAAAAGGGGGGCGGGATTATTTTGGAGATCAATGCCCTAGTTTTGCCCCCCATAGCTATACCCATTGGTGGATGGGGTATTTGGGTAAAGGGGTCCAGAATCTAGATAAGCCAGTTAGACAAATAATATGACAACCATAGTCCCAGAACATGAGAGTGCAAATAAGTTTTCAGCAGAAAATCAGTAGCTATAGCATTTGTTACTACTGCCATTAGGTCTTAGATTACACATAATCTTTCCTAGAACCTCTTCACATGGAGCATTTTAGGCCCATTTTGCTATGTTTCGTTGCTTGGATAGGGTCTGCCATGCGCCATCACATGACACCGAAAGGCGCTTCCTCCACCACTACAGGGAGGAAAGTGTGTTTTGTGTAGCTCCAATGGAGCGACCTGCACTTTCCTTGCCTTTTCCCCATAAGATGGGGGGAAAGGTGGTGAGGCAATGCATGTTACTGCATGTTACCACCCTTTCTCCCACCTATGGGAGAACGCATCCTGTCCCATCCCTACTGTTTGATGGGGGAAGGAGAGAGGGCATGTGAGGAACCATGAACTGCTCCTCGTGCCTTCCCTTTTGCAGGCAACTGCTATCAAAGCGACACATCTCAAAAGGGCTGTGTGAAGACGTCTCTAGAGTCACAAACAGACTTTGCCTAACACTGGAAGGCACAGTGTCGATTCCCAAGGAGATTCCCCTGCTTCCCACCTCCTGTACTAATGTTGCCAGGGCTTGTGCCATGGAACAAGAATATTTTACAGTCACAGTGCTAGCACTTAGCATCTTGCCTTGCTCCAAATGGTATGGTGGAGACAAATGCTCATTAAATCTCTCTGTACTGAGCTAGAGAGCCTAGAGCAGGGGTGCTCATTAGGTTGATCATGATCGACCAGTAGATCGCGGTGGCAGAACAGGTCGATCGTGTAGCCTGGAGGAGGGATGACCGGGCAACATAGCCTGGAGGAGGGAGGAAGCAGGGAGGAGAAGGAGGACAGAGTGCAGAGGGAGGAGGGGGTGAGAGAAGGAGTGCCAGCCAGCCACGCCCCTATCGTTCCCGCCAAAAGAGTAGGGAAAATGGCTGCCGTGACGTCACGTGCACTCATTTTCCCTACCTTTTGGCAGGAATGAGAGGTGCTCCTTCTCTCGCGGCGCCCCCTCCTTCCCTCTGCCCTCCTACTTCTCCCCTCGCCTTCCTTCATTGCTTGCAGGCAAGGGGATTGGGCCTGGGCAGCAAGGGGTGTTGCACTGCCCCTCATCCGAGGCAGAGAAGGGAGGCTGCGAAGCCTCTGCCTGGGCGAGGAGGCCCTAGAGCACTTCCTGGCTGCCCTCCTCGCTGCCAGCTGGCACGGTGTGACTCTGCTCTGCAAGGTAAGTGAACTATATATCCCAGCAGCTCCAACTCCCAAATGTCTTGGTCTATTTTCCTCAAATTTCACCAGTGTTCACATTTGGTCATATTGAGGATTCGTGCCAAGTTTGGTCCAGATCCATCATTATTTGAGTCCACTGTGCTCTCTGGATGTAGGAGAACTACAACTCCCAAACTCAAGGTCAATGCCTAGCAAACCCTTTCAGTACTTTCTGTTGGTCTCATGAGAGTTCAGTGTGCCAAGTTTGGTTAAATTCCATCATTGGTGGAGTTCAGGATGCTCTTTGATTGTGGGTTAACTTGAAATCCCAGCAACTAAACTCCCAAAATGACAAAATCTTCAAACTGGAGGAACATGAGGAAAAACTTTAACTGTGAGAGCTGTTCAGCAGTGGGCTCAGAGTGTGGTGGACCAGGCTTTTAAACAGGCTGGGTGACCATCTAACTGAGGTGCCTTGATTGTGATTATGCTGCATCAAGGCAGAAGGTCCTTGGACTAGAGATGGTTGTTGTTATTATTATTATTATTATTGCTGGATGGCCATACATACAAAGAATCATCAATAAATTTGAAAATAGTTATATGTTTTACATTTTTGTAGTGGGTAGGTAGATCATTTTGACTTGGTTGTTTTATAAGTAGCTCGCATGCTGAAAAAGTGTGAGCACCCCTGGGCTAGAGAATGGGTAGGCACCAGTGTTTTAAAGACAATGAAAGCAATAGTCAAAACCAGACCTTTTCCTCCTTCAGAACTAAATGCCCTGAGTTTTGTCTCTCCATATAGAGACACAAGTTGGGCATACCATAATTACAGTACAGGACTTATCACATGGTGTCACTCCTCTCTTGTTGCTCCCCCAGTGGCAGGCCTGGATCAACTGTTTGTGGCGCCCTAGGCCACCCTTTGGAAGCCCCGCCCCCAGGGGCGGGGCTGCTTCCGCGCATGCGCGGCAGGGCATGAGCGCCGCAGCATCCTCCGCCATGTTCTTGGGTACCGGGCATGCGCGGCAGCGCCCCCGGGGGCTTTCCTTCCTTTCTCCTCCTCGGAAAAGGAAGAGGAAGGAAGGGAAGGCCCCGGGCGGCCGCTGCAGCACCCAAGAACATGGCGGAGGAGGCAGAGGTCACGGTGCTCGCGAAGAGGTGCTGCGGCTTCCCTCCGCCTCCTCCTCGCCCTCACCGCCATGCCTGACGTCACCCAGCCCCGCAGATTGGTTGCGGGAGACACGCTGAAAAGGGGCAGACGTCGCGTAGGATGCCGGGGCACTCTCCCCACCCCCACCCCCCTGTGGCGGTCCCTGCCCCCTCTCGGATGAGGGTGAAGGGGGAAGGAATGAAAGAGAGGGAGGGAAGGAAGAAGAGAAGGGGTTTTTTTGTTTGTTTTTTTGGTCCGTAATTTGGCACCCTCCTAGGCCTGCGCTCATAGGCCATGGCCTTGTTGGCCTTATGGGTAATCTGGGCCTGCCCAGTGGGACACAGCTTAGAAAGTATTTCTTTTACAAACACAATTAACCTGTTAATGGTTTCATGGTCTTACTCTTTCTAATTCTGCTGGAGTTGCCATCTGCTTGCCTCATGTGAAAAGGTGCAACATGACAATTCTCAAAGACCTAGGCAACTCAAGTGTCCTGTCCCCAAGGTTAGGCAGCATGTGAATAAAAACTTGGAACCCCCCATTGTTGAATACCTCGCATTTTTCTGCCCAAATGTTGGGGTCTTTTCTTCTCAATGCCAAAACACAAAGCATAATAAAACTAAACATGTACTGCCAGCAATTGCATGTTTGGAATTTTAATGTGGGGAAAGACGCTTTGGAACATGGTGCAGTCCGCAATGGTCCCAGGAGCAAAACAACTGGTCTGCAGCCTGTTGAAAGCTGCTCACAGCTGGTTCATGTGAAAACCATATTGGTTCTCACATGAATCTCCTCCAGCAGGCATGTAGCCAGGGGGGCTAAGGGGGCTTCAGCCCCCCCCCCCCCGAAATTCTCAGGGTGGTCCGGGAAAAGGCCTTACTGGTACATTATTTAAACTGTTACGTGCATTTAAATCATGATCTGATCACCATGCTCATTATATCCCACATTAATGGGGTTATTGGGATAACAATACAAAAGGTTTGCTAGGGTAGACCCTCTTCCACCCAGTCTCAGCCCTCCCCCGAATCAAACTCAGCCCCCGAATCAAAATCCTGGCTACGGCCCTGTCCTCCAGTCTGAAATGGTGCAGGCTAGACAAGTTTGCCATCTCTATGAAAACTAGCCTTCATCTTAATTGGCAAGCATGGTTGAGATGCTCAGGTGGCGGTGAAGGTAGTGTGGTGCTTTGGCAGAATTGCATGTTATGTAGAAACCATAAGATTCCCAGTCATGTCAAGTAGGAAAAAAATGAGCAGGACTTGCAGCAACACTGAACCTTCCTGTCATACCCTTACTAGGTATTCCAGAAGCTAACCTTATTGATGGAAAGTGAGAATCCCACACAAAATAATCTGGGAACAGCTTTTCCCTGTATTGTCGAAGGCTTCTGTGGCTGGACTCACTAGGTTGTTGTAGATTTTTTGGGCTATATGGCCATGACATTTCACCTACATCTATGGCAGGCATCCTCAGAGGTTGTGTGGACTATACAACCTCTGAGGATGCCTGCCATAGATGTAGGCGAAACGTCAGGAGAGAATGCTTCTAGAACATGGTTATATAGTCCGAAAAACCTACAACAACATAGCTTTTCCCTCTTTCAGAAATTGTAGTATCATCCCAATGCTGGATCTCAATGAAATCTTACCCTCAAAAAGTATGGAGGTATTTATGTATGCATCCATGGAAAGTGATTGTCATCTACATACATTTCCAGTAAACTTAAAATCAAAATGCTTGACGCTGATTTCAAAACACTGCAAGTTTTGTTCTTGAGTGTCTTCTGACTTATGGCTACCATAAGGTGAACCTATGACAGGGTGCGACGTGCCTAGGACAGTGTTTTTCAACCTTTTTTGAGCCGCGGCACATTTTTCACATTTACAAAATCCTGGGGCACACCACCAAACAAAATGACACAAAATGACACTAACTCAGTAATAGATATAGTTAATATGTTTTTTAATGTATTTATACACTCAGTGTGAAACCTGAGCCTGTTTTGATGAACACAACATAGATATCCTGGCAGGAGGGCAGAAAGACACACACAAAGGTCTTGCTCAACAGCTGTCAGTCTCTTATGCATCAATAAGGAAGGAAGGAAGGAAGGAAGGAAGGAAGGAAGGAAGGAAGGAAGGGAAGAGAGAAGGAAGAATGGAACCAAAGAGCAAAGAAAGGGAGAAAAGAAACAGGTAGAGAAGGAAGAAAGAAAAAGGGAAAGAAGAAGGAAAAGAAAAAGAGGGAAGGAGAGAAAGAGGGAGGGAAGGTTGGCCACAGCAACGCATGGTGGGTACAGCTAATAAATTTATACAGCTTATATATGAATGGTGGGAGTTGTAGGCCAAAACACCTGGAGGGAGGGCCCAAGTTGGCCCACGCCTGCCTTAAGTGAGCAAACCCTGTTACCCTGCTTAAAGGTGCCTCAACCCTGTGTCCCGAACGCCCCTTGACCCGCCTTGGCTGAGTGCGAGGGAATCACGGGAGTGGTAGTTTGACACCATCCTGAGCCTCCCCAAACTACAAATCCCGGGATTCCCCAGCCTTGAGCCCTGGAAGACCAAGGGGTGCCTCACTGCATGAATACAGATCTACGGTGTAGATCTGCCCCCAGGCAGCCGGGGGACCTGGGGAAGTCCCATCCCAGGATCTTCTCTCTCTCTCTCTGTGCGGCTCTTTCTGCCTGATGCAGTCCCCGCCTTTTGGCTCAAACCCTTCTGAGGCTGAGGAAAGAGCGGAGGGGAGGAGGAACCCCAAGAAGGCAAGTGGTGAGTAGAGGCTGTGTTTGCGGGACTCAGGCAAGGGATCGAGCCCCGGCTAGGGCTTCCCGGTAGGACAGGAGGGCTCTCTCTCTCTCTCTCTCTCTCTCTCTCTCTCTCTCTCTCTCTCGCTCTCTCTCTCTCTCTCTCTCCCTCTCCTATCTCCAATTTCCCATGGCACACCTGATGATCACTCACGGCACACTGGTTGGGAAACACTGGCCTAGGATCAACCAGTGGGTTTTCATGTTTCAACAGGGGGTCAAACTCTGGTCTCCAGAGTTGTAGTTGTAGTAAGAAACTGAACTTAGTTGAAGACAGAAAGGAAAGGGGGAAGAGGAAATAGTAATGGGAACATTTTAAAAGCAGCTTAACACGTGAGGCAATCAGGACACTCTCTGTCAACTTAGGATAGTTGGAGGCCATGCATTTACTGTTCTCTTGTAAACCTGGACTATGCAGTTTAGGAAGGGGTGTTTCTCAACCAGAGGATTCTCTAGTACTCTTGAAACTGCAAATACCATATTCCATTGAATATTATCATAGCAGTTAAAGTGGCATCATAGTACTATAATTGAGCAGTTTGAAAGAGCCCATGGGGAAAACAGGTATAATGCTTGAGCCATAAAGTATAGACATCCATTGCTTTTCTTCTATTTCCTGATACATATAAGTTATCCACCAGGTTGACCAAGGCTATTCAACCTACCTAGCTCTCTACCATGCTCTAATCCAGGAGGAAATTTAAATCAGTCATAGAGCAGTTCTCCATTATTTTTCTTTGGCTGCTACTGTGAATAAACAGTAATCCAAAAACAGTCAAGAGGAAAATGCAAGAGCAAGCCTTACAAAGCTTACAAAGTTTTAAGAGTGCTCTAACTTTGGATTTCTCTGACCATGACTAGTTCTCCTATAACAGGGGTGTCCATGGACAGAGAATCAACTGATACAGGCGGTCATAGAGGTTGGTGCTCTTTAGTTTTTACCCATTTCGGGTTCCCAGATGTTATTGAATGACAGCTCCCATCACTTTTGAGTATCCATCAGGTGGACTGGAGACAGGCATTGGTGTTCTTTAGTTTTGGTACATTATTTAAACTGTTATGTTTATTCATATTTTGATGCTCATTATATCCATTGATGGGGTTATTGGGATAACAATACAAAGGTTTGAGGGTAGACCCTCTTCCACCCAGTCTCAGCCCTTCAGCAAGAATCAAAATCAGGCTGGACTGGAGATAATCAGAATTGCAACCTAACAGCACTTGTGGCTCCGTGGTTGGGGAAAGGTTAAAGGACATTTTAAAATCAGACATTTTATCCACAAGATTTGTATCTAAACTGAGGCCTCTTCTACAAAGCACTATATCCCAGGATCTGATCCCAAATTATCTTCTTATCCCAGATTAATTGGCAGTATGGACTCAGGGCCCTTCTACACTGCCATATAAAATCCAGATCATCTGCTTTGAATTGGATTATATGGCAGTGTGGACTCATATAATCCACTTCAAAGTAGATAATGTGGATTATTTGCTTTGATAATCTTGATTATATGGCAGTGTGTAGAAGAGGTCTCATATAATCTAGTTCAAGCAGATAATCTAGGATAGGATCCTGGAATATAGGATAGTGTAGAAGGGGCCTGAAACCACATTAACCTGATTTGGAACCCTTCTACACAGGCCCGAATCCTGAGAGGAACTGGGTTTTCATATCCCACTTTCTTTTAGGATTGAGGCCACACAATTGGCCCAAACTCCACACTTTTGAACAGGGAGGCCCCTGTTTGCCCCCTAAAACTCCACACTTTTGAACAGGAGGAAGGCATATAGTCACTATATGCCTTCCCCCCTGGGTTCTTAGAGCCCAAAACAAAGAGGCTTTTTTGAGGGAGAATGCAGCCAATCCAGTAAGTTTAGGGGGGCAAACAGGGATCTGGGGGATTTGGCCCCAAAAGGATCATGGAACACAGTCCCGGGAGTCAATCCTCTCAGCACTTCAACAGATTCAGACCTTTCAGTAAGGGCTGGATCTGTTGAGTTTTTGTATTAATCCAAAGTTAACTGGGAAATTTAGATGCTGCAGGTTAACCCATGATGGGTCACGGATTTTGGGCATGTGTAGAAGGGCCCTAAACAAAACAAATCACAGCTTTCTAGATGTAATTGTAACACAACTCCCACCAGCTCTATTCATGATGTCTAATGATCAAGAATACAAGCGTTGTCACCCAACATCTGGAGGACCACATAAAATGACATGGTGTCCTGGATTCAGATTGGGGGCTTTTACTTTGACACATGTGTTCTATGACGCTGAGTGAGGCACCAATCTCAAGTGACTCAGTGCCAGGAGCTGTGAATCACACACACACACACACACACACACACACTGCCATTTTCAAGGGCCTTTCTTTCCAAAGGTGGTAATGTCTGAAATGCCTTGTACTATTCTGAGAGGCCCTGAGTGACTTCCTTTTGTCATGGTGGGTGGCACGGATGTTCTTCCAAGACTTCACATTAACAGTATTTGGCCCTGAGGAGGGACACCAAAAAGGCAGACATTTGGCCCTGACTGGTTTTTTTGTGTAGGACACCACTGGACCTTCTTTGAAAATGTGGCGGCTCTCTAGAGCAGGGGTGGGCAAACTATGGCCCAGGGGCTGGATACGGCCCTTTGGCCGATTCTATCCGGCCCTCCTAAGGGGCCCAGGAGGCAGGCAGGCAGGCAGGCTCGTTCGCTGCTCGCCTCGCCCGCTTGCCACTCGCCCCACCCGCCGCTCGCGCCGGCGACAGCAAGGCCAGGCAGGGGAGGCAAGCCACACCCTCTCACCCTGCCAGCTCGCTGCTCGCTCGCCGCTCGCCTCGCCCTCTCGCCCGCGTGCCCTCTCGCCCGCTCCAGCTCTTCCAGTGCTAGCAACAGCAAGGCCAGGCAGGGAGCTTGCCTCCCCTGCCTGGCCTTGCTGTTGCTGGTCCTGGGAGAGCCGGAGCGGGCGAGAGGGCATGCGGGTGAGAGGGTAAGGTGAGCGGGTGAGGTGAGCGGGTGAGCGGTGAGCTGGTGGGGCGAGAGGGCGAGGCTTTCCTCCCCTGCCTGGCCTTGCTGTTGCTGGTGCTGGGAGAGCCGGAGCGGGCGAGAGGGCATGCGGGCGAGAGGGTGAGGCGAGCGGGTGAGGTGAGTGGGTGAGCGGTGAGCTGGCGGGGCAAGAGGGCGAGGCTTGCCTCCCCTGCCTGGCCTTGCTGTCGCTGGGAGAGCCGGAGCAGGCGAGAAGGCGCACGGGCGAGAGGGCAAGGCGAGCGAGTGAGGGGCGAGCTGGCGGGGCGAGAGGGCGAGGCAGGCAGGCAAGCAAAGCGACCGACAGAGAGGGAAGGAGGGGGGAGAAGAGGAGGAGGAGGACGCCAGGGAGCATCCTTAATAAGTGAACTATACATCCCAGCAACTCCAACTCCCAAATGTCTATTTTCCCCAAATTTCCCCAGTGTTCACATTTGGGCATATTGAGGATTCGTGCCAAGTTTGGTCCTGAGTTTCCCATCCTTTCAATGGGGTTTGATCTCTTCCTTTTCCATCAGGAATCTCAAAGGCTCGCTGTCAGGAGGTTTTTAGAAAGGTGGGAACAGGAAGTCATCGAGAGGAAAGGGACCCCAGGGCTATCCAGCCCAACCCCCAGGGATACACAATCAAAGCACCCCCGACTGATGGCCATCAAGCCTCTGCATAAAACTCTCATGAGAAGGGAACTACAAGGAAGCATTATTTTATTTTAGTGGATTTTATTATTATTGTATAATAATTTTATTATAATAATAATATAATAAATAATATAATATAATGTTATATTATATTATAATTTCAATATATTATAATGTTTATATTTATATACTATAATATAAAAATTTTGATGTTAATACTAATAATATATGAATATTTCTTGATATATTAATATGTTAATATTAATGATGTGTAATATATAGTAAATATAGTAAGTGAATAAATAAATAAATAATGTAGATTAGCATGTAGGTGCGGCCCTCCATAATATTTTTTGGCTCTCATGTGGCCCCTTGGAAAAAATAATTGCCCACCCCTGCTCTAGGGAGTGGGATAGGAGAGTGGGATGGGAGGCAGTAGCTGTGGCAACTGAATATGGTGGCACTGAAGGGTGTTAGTGTCTTTCCTCCTGCCTCAGGCACTAGGAGAACTTCAGCCAGCACCAACACCAAGGCTCCAACATATATTTAAGATTGTTCATCCCATTTTATAGAGCTCATCGGATTTTATGTCATCTGTATTTTATGTTTTCACTCTGTACTTAAGCTGCCTTGGAAGGAATTTGTCCCTTCTTCTAGTGGTCTCTGGTCCTACACTTTAAACAGGGAATAATAAACCTGTGATCATTAACAGAGCGTTGTACTTCATCTTGGACCATTCAAAGTTTCATCTGCCCAATAGAACCACTATTAAAATATAAGAGCAAACCAGCTTGGTTTGTCCACATCAACTTGGTTTGTCCACATCAGTACCTTACCCAACCTCTTCTGCAAATATTTTGAGGCATCAGAAAACAATCTTTACAAGAAATTGGGAGCACATTGAGAACATGGAAAAGTTATTTTGTAGATGACAGCTACAAAGTGTACATTTTTTGTGTATGCAATTATGTGTTGCATCTCCTACTCTTTTATTTCCATTTCTTTCATCATCATTCAACACCTTCAAAAATTAAAACTGTAAACATCGCAGGAGCAGTTGTCAGCCCATCAAACAAACAAACAAACAAACAAACAAATAATTGTGTGTGTGTTCTAGAAAAAAACCATTTGTTCTACATAACATTTTTATACTCAGAATCTACTAACATGAAAAAAATATGTAAAGACTGTTGAATGGAAGACGGAAGAGAAGAGTAGTGCCATGATTTCACTTTGCCTGCAAAGTGTGCAACAATTTATCAATATAAATAAGGACATACATAGCATTTTAAATCAGAGGATGATAAAAAAAAGTATTAAGGAAGAAGAACTGATTGGTAGGAAATGCTGCAGTAGTTTGCTTTTGGCTGAGCTTACCGGGAAGTGGCGCAACTGGCTAAGTGTCAGCTGCATAAGATCTCTCTGACCTGTAGGTCATGAGTTTGAGGCCTGCCCGGTCAGTGCCTGACCTTAAGTGTAGCCTGCTGTTGACCTTTGCAGCCCGAAAGACAGTTCATTTGTCAAGAAGGAGATAAAGGTACCACATTAAGTGGGGAGGCGAATTTTGACTGATTTATGAGGACATAAAGAACTCCCGGAATCGCTGAAGGAATGCGGAAGAACAACAAGGAAGTTGGAAAATGCTGAGAGAGATGAGGAGTGCGTCAGCTCCCCCTGGTAGCCAGAAGTTTACCAGAAGTTTGCCTCTTTGTTCGTCTTTATTCGTCTATGTTCGTCAATATATGTATATGTTGAACTGCAGGGATTGACTGAAAGTACATGTACTGTAATCCGCTCTGAGTCCCCTTCGGGGTGAGAAGCGTGGAATATAAATGAAGCAAACAAATAAATAAATAAATAAATAAATAATAAGCTTACTAGGAAGAGCAAACTCTGTCCCCTTTTTTGTGTCCCCCCTCCCGCTTTTGTTCAGAGCAAACTATTTTTGCAGCAAGCGGAGCAAATGCTGAGGACAAAGGGGGAGAGGAAGAGAGTGAAACTCAGACATTTAAAAAAGAGTTGAAAAAAGTGGGATGACTGAGATAAATTGGCACAGTCCCTGCCAATTTGGGACAGTTAAAGTGTATGCACCAGCAGCCCTCTCAGTGGTTTTTTTTTGGCAGGGCCAAAAGTTCAACCCTGCCCTGAAATGAGTCAGGTTAAAAAAGAAACTTGGTTTACTCATAACTTGGTTAACCAGTTAAAATTCTTGCATAAACCAGGTTTTGGGGGGGGTGGGGTTAGAACCCTTAACCACCCCCACCCCCTCTACAGTCCTACTTTTTGGCTCTCGCCCCCAAGGCTTCGTTTAGCAAATCATTCTCTATCACCAGCCTCTCATTCTCGAACATAATGCAATTCCAGCTCAGTGGTTCTTCCAGCAGTCTTCGTTTACTGGAATTCATGCTGTGGGAAGAGCGGTATTTTGAAGAGAAGCAGCTATGTAAGATTCCCCCTGCTATCTTCCCAGCTGTTCTTTGACATTTGATTCCCCTCCTGTGCTATTGTCCTTTCTCCTCCTGTAGCCATTGGCCTGTACATATGGTGACTAAGCCATCAGCTAAATCAAGAGTAGGAACTTGGGGTCCTCCATATGTTGCTGGTTTGCAACTTTAACATAGCCAGCATACCCAATGGAATGAGATGAAAGAAGTTCCAATCCCACCCTGATATAAATTCATACAATAGTAATGTCACAGGACTCTGGATTTCAGCATCTACGTCTAATGATAGGAAATAGGTCACTGAGGGTATCAAGAATGGAAAGAATTTCACGAGACCTGCCAGTTTCCATGAAGGCAAACCTCTGTATTCTTCCACAGATTTGTAATAGGGTTTGGAGAAATGCACCAAACTTGAGACTAGGAACATCTATACTTGCCAGAGTAAAAATATGTGGGTAGTAATTTCATTAGGGTCTGAGTGGTGGAGTGATTTTAGATATCAACATCCGCAGCCCTACTAAGCCATAAAACACAATGAGTGAATTTTAACAAGTCATACTCTGAGCCCATCTACCCTGGCCACATACCTGCCAAATTGTGTCAAATATTATGGGGTTCTAGCCTTTACTATGTGGTAAAATTGGATAGCCTTATTTTAACCTGCTTTACAGAAGTTGGGAGTGCTCTGGAGCATCTGGACTGATTTTAATTCAGAAACGGTCCTGCTGTTCACACAGGCCATTGTCACCATCCCGTTTTCCCTGAGCTCAGCAATATGGCGAAAAGGAAATTGTACTTACCTTGTCTGTTGTTTGTTGCTGTATCATTGGCCACAGAGCTTTGAAGAGCCCCTAGTCATTGCTGGTCACCTTTGGACCAAGGCAGTGACATCTTTGACCCATCTTCTGTTTGGATATCAACCAGCATGCCATTGCCTTAAATCAAGAAATAGTTTTCTACGATCTACAGAGATACTCGCAGAAACACCTCAGCAAGTAAGAGTCCAGAAGTGGCAGGCTAAAACCCGGAACCTCAAGCCATGAGTGATACTGAACAAGGGATTCCCCCCTGGGCACACAGAAGACTGGGTGACTTGGAAGGCGTTGAACAGACTGGGTTCTGGCACCACGAGATGCAGAGCCAACCTTAAGAAATGGGGCCACAAAATGGGGTCCACAACATGCAAGTGTGGAGAAGAACAAACCACAGACCACCTACTACAATGCAGTCTGAGCCTTGCCACATGCACAATGGAGGACCTTCTTATAGCAACACCAGAGGCACTCCAAGTGGCCAGCTACTGGTCAAAGGACATTTTATATAATGCCAAGTTTTTAAACTTTGTGTTTTTAAAATACATTTTCAACTATACCCTTGGTTTGCTTCTGATACGATAAATAAACCTTTGGCAATGTCAATGAAAGTGTTCATATGACCTAGAGCAGGGGTGCTCATTAGGTAGATCGTGATATACTGGTAGATCTCGAAGGGCGTCCTGGTAGATTGCAGGCAGATCGCAGGCACAGTGCTCATTGTATGGCTACTGGTGCCATTTGTGAGGAATGCAGGCACAGTGTGGGGCTTATTATATTCACATTTAGTTGAATTCAGTCTTTAAATGTATTATATGGCTCTCACTGTAATAAATTTCCTATTATTTTGCTTTTATGGCTCCCTGAGTAGTGGGTAGGTAGATCTTTGGGACTTGGTTGTTTTATAAGTAGCTCGCATGCTGGAAAAGTGTGAGCACCCCTGACCTAGAGACAGGAAGGGCATTTCACGACAATGGCAAGAGGCACCCAGCAATGTCTAGGCAGTGCTCAGCAATGGCCAGGAAGTCTCCAGAGCTTCACGGCCATTAGTGCAATGTCAAACAACAGACAAAATGAGTGTGATTGTCAAGAAGAGCAGAAAAAGCTTTGGCCTGACTAGATGGTCACAATTCTGTTCCCACTGCTGTCACAGTTCCGAGAGGTCCTGGATTTGGATGTCCACTAAGATGGGCCCTCTCTCTGGCTGCCTCTCTTCTGGCCATAAAATGCTGTTTGCATTACTTCAGACTGCATTATATGATCAGTGTAGAACCAGCCTCTGCTTCAGAGAAAGGCAAGGGCAGATCTTTTTAAAATAAACATTGCCAAGAAAACCTCATAAAGGATGTCACAGGTTGGAGATGATTTGAAGGCATGCAACAACAACAAAGTAATATCACACAACAAAGTACTGCATTGGGTAAGGAAGTATTGCAGAATTATGAACCACCTCCAATAAATTGCCTCCTACCAGCAATTTGGATTAAATAGTCAGGCCAGAAAGGTGTGGGTAGCAATTTCATGCAAGGAAGTATTAGGAAAGCGGTTATTACAGAACCATAAGCTACCTTTAGTAAGTCGCCTCTCACCAGCCAATATCCCCTTTTCCCATTCTTGTAATAAACTGTGCTTTCCCTAAAAACTGCTCAGGGAATAAAGAAAAATAAATAATGGAAGGGATTCAATAAGCTTTCATATTTTCTGTCCCTTTCTCATGAAATCTCCCCATTTGCTTTAGACTTGATGGGTGCCATGGCTACTACTTGACTTTGATCCTACTTTAACAACAGTGGGCCCATCCAATGGAATCCTGGAATTTGTAGTTTTGGGGTGTATTTAGGATTCTCTATGTAGTTCAAATACATAGGTGAACTAAACATTTTAAGGTCCCATAGTAATCTCATGTAGCATTTAAGTTGGGATCAAAGTGCCATAATCTGTAGAAAGCAAAACGAACAATGGGTTGAACCATTTCAATATCTCAAAAAACACTGAAAGGCAGTAAGAAATTATATAGTTTATATAAGTCAATTAGGTTATTCACAAATATTATTCAAAAATGCTTAGTGCAACTGTATATCACTGAGGACATGCAGGCATATCATAGCACAGTAAACAGTGCCAATAGCACACTATTATAGCAGATTGTTGCACCTAAGGTGAACCACGTGAACAGTATAAACAATATAAGTTTGCCTACATACAAGAAGACTTCCAATAGTCCCGTGTGTGAGCCAGGGGCTCAGAGTACTATTATAGTCCGGACTATTTCCGTAATCAAAAGTTCAAATAATTAGTTCCCAAATGGGAGAGGAGTTCAAGAGTTACTTGCGGTAATCCCACGAATTGAAACTGCTCCAGTGGGTGAATGTGCTCCACCAGAGGGAAAAGCTGCACTATTGGGGCGGAAACCTTCCCAAGCGAAGGTTGGCAAGACGAACACAGCTGCCAATGGCAGAAGCGCTATACCGGTGCCGTCTTTCTGGGCCGTTTCGAAGATTCTTCCTTAGGGCTCCCGTATATACAAATAGTTGTCCCCACGATATAATCCATCTTTAAGAATCAATAATTACAGACAATAATTAATATCAAGCTGAACAGAAAAACGGTGCAACAATCTGCTATAATAGTGTGCTATTGAACACTGTTTACTGTGCTATGATATGCCTGAATGTCCTCAGTGATATACAGTTGCAATAAGCATTTTTGAATAATATTTGTGAATAACCTAATTGACTTATATAAACTATATAATTTCTTACTGCCTGTCAGTGTTTTTTGAGATAATCTGTAGAAAGGCCAGTGTGAATATGGGTATATTAATGTATGTCTGTGCATTTTATGCATGTGTATAAAAAAACAAAAGCAGACTTTTTTTTAGCAGAAAGATCCATAAGTTGTTTTCATTTATTTCAACATAGTATGTGTGGGCAAATTAAAGACTGTCTCTGTGGAAGTTTTGAAAGTGCTTGCAAGTACATTTGTCAACTTGTTTTGCTCTCTTGTTTGGAAGAAGCAGGTGTGTCTCTGTGTAATTGCGTCCTTTGCTCCACCGCATGTTTGTTTAGGTACATCAGGTCTCTTTCACCTGTCAGGAGCTTCTTGGTTCTGGGTATAGATCTATATATTTACTGCCCAGCCAGGTTTTTAGTGATTAAATATTGATATCATGACCTTTTATCATGGGCTTTCAAGATGGCATGCTGATAAATGGTTTCAAAACATTTCCAGATCAGAACAATAGTTTAAAATGTATTAAGAATGAGAAAAAGTTAAAGCAACTTAGAAGGATACAACAAGTGAAACTGTATACATATGCATTTAAGTACAAACATATTTTGCAGAATTTGGCATGTATTTATGCAGGCAATCATTTTGTTAACCTTTGTCCAGTTACCATAGGCCATAATTGGTCAGATGCTTTTGAATGGACCAGAGTCCAATGAGTTCAGTACAGGACACATAGACCAGCAGTTTTTGTGAAATGGTATACCCCTTCAAAGTTCCCAGTTGTATGCTTTCTATGGCATGGGCAAACAAGTGTTTCCAATTGCTGCTTTTTCTTGTCCCTGAGAGAATATTATACCCCTAATTTGGTTGCTGCCAGGCACGATAGCTTCCCTGTCCTGCTCCTAGTGCAATGATTTTCTGAATTATTCACAAGAGATTTTGTAACCTGAGGCCAAAGGTAGGTGGGTACAGGCACATGCACACACATACTGCATGTGCCAAAGTAGCTTGGGACATTATCAGACCTGCTTGTGGACTTGCAACAATTGCATTGCGTGTGCAAGCGTGACACACCTCGCGCCAAGAAATATGCAGACACAATTGGATGGATAAAAATGGCCACAACTCATTTATTGAAAACAGGAACGAAGGGTTGGCGGCCATGCTTGGGTCCTGGATCAAGATAGAACAGCCCCAACAAATGTCCAAAGGTGTTAGCAAGCCTGGGGTGGAAGCGGCCCAATGCCTGTCCACGGAAACTCAGCACCCCAGGGGGCCTGAGCATTATCCCCCTAACAACCAAGGGGCAATAAGCCAACCTGATCCAGGGGCCAAGCCACACGCCACACGCCAAACACGGAGTTGTGACAAAGAACATAACAAAATATAACACACTGAACAGGGTAACAAAAAAAGCAGATAAATGAAAAGAACCCAACAAGCAATGCAATAAGTAGGGAGGGTGGGAGGCAAAACAAGCCTGCCTCTGAATGAGGCCAGGCAGTCCCGGGCAGCCTACAAGAGCTGCCCAGGTGGAAGTGCGGGCTGGCCGGAAACAGGGAGGGGGCAGGGCGGGGCCAGCCCCCTCATTGGCTGGCCAGCCTTGATGGCGGGAAGCCTTCCCACCACACAGGGGACTTCTGGGGGAAAGAAGCCCCCTCAGGCAACAAAGATGGCGGGAGGGCAACGCTGCCCCGCAACCAGCTTGGCTGGTGAGTCAGCCAAGGCCATTCTTGAAGCAAATGGAAATATATCAGTTTTAGGTAAAGGTTTTCCCCTGTCCGACTCTGGGAGGTTTGTGCTCATCTCCATTTCTAAGCCAAAGAGCCGGCGTTGTCCGTAGACACCTCCAAGGTCATGTGGCCAGCATGACTGCATGGAGCACCGTTACCTTCCCACCTGAGCAGTACGTATTAATCTACTCACATTTGCATGTTTTTGAACTGCTAGGTAGGCAGAAGCTGGGGCTGACAGCGAAAGCTCACGCTTCTCAAAAATCATAGAGTTGGAACAAATGTGAAGAACTATAGACCCATCTCTCTTTTGAATAATGATTATAAAATATTCGCGTCAATAATGTCAAACAGACTAAAAACAGTGCTGAACGAGATAATCCATGAAGATCAAGCAGGATTCCTGCCCAATAGACTCCTTAGAGATAACGATAGGACAGTGATTGATACCATAGAGTACTACGAAAGTAATAGACAAAAAGAGTCTGGCTTACTGTTTTTGGATGCCGAGAAGGCATTTGATAATGCCAACTGGGACTTCTTGATGCAAACAATCAAAGAGCGAGATATGGGGGGTTTTTTCAAATGTGATTCAATCAATATACACAAGTCAATCGGCGAACATCTTAATAAATGGCCAAAATGCAGGTAGCATTAACATCCAGAGGGGTACCAGGCAAGGGTGCCCCCTGTCTCCCCTCTTATTTGTTATGTTATTAGAGCCTCTACTGGAAGCAATAAGATCTGACCCAGAGTTAAAAGGCCTAAGAGTACACAGGGAGGAATACAAAGTGAAGGCCTTTGCCGATGATATCGTATGTATTATTGAAAACCCTCTGGAAACAATACAACAATGGATAAGGAATATAAAGGATTTCGGGAGAGTAGCAGGCTTGAAGGTCAATCAGGAAAAGACAAAAATATTAACAAAAAATATAAAACAGGAAAGAAGAGAATTGTTTCAGAAGATTTCAGGACTTAATCTAACAAGGAAAGTCAAATACCTGGGAGTATATTTGACAGCAAATAATAATCAACTCCTTAAGAATAATTATGAAGAAACTTGGAGAACTATTAAGAAAAAATTGGAGAAGTGGAAATATTTGAAACTAAGTATACTGGGCAGAATTGCCGTCATCAAGATTAATGTCCTCCCCAGTATGATGTTCCTTTTCCAGACAATCCCAATAATAAGAACAAACCACAGTTTTACAACATGGAAGAAAGACATCTTGAAGTTTGTCTGGGAAGGAAAGAAGGCAAGGATTAAGCATAAAATCTTGACTGATAAGAAAGAAAGAGGAGGACTTTCACTCCCCAATCTACAATTATACTAAGAGGCGGCGGCATTAAACTGGACGATAGATTGGGCGACACATAGAAAAAAGAAATTACTTATATTGGAGGGTCATGAACTAAGAAGGGGTTGGCATGCATACCTTTGGTATAGCAAAGCCAAGGTTGAGAAGAATTTTATGAACCATTATATCAGAGCCGCCCTTTTGAAGGTTTGGAACAAATATAAAGATCTATTTTATCAAAAAAAAAACAAAACCTTTATGGATCTCTCCAACAGAAGCCCAACAGATGAAAGAGATCTCTGCAAGTAAGGGTAGTTAAAAATGAAACTGATTGTAAAGAGCTCCAGAAAGATCTCTCGAAATTGAGTGAATGGGCAACAAAGTGGCAAATGCATTTTAACCTAAACAAGTGTAAAGTCATGCACATCGGGGCAAAGAACCCCAACTACACCTACAAATTGATGGGGTCAAAGCTTTCCGAGACAAACCAGGAAAGGGATCTTGGGGTCTTGGTGGACAGCTCAATGAAGATGTCAACCCAGTGCGCAGCAGCAGTGAAAAAAGCAAATTCTATGCTAGGCATGATCAGAAAGGGAATCGAAAATAGGTCAGCAAATGTTGTATTACCTCTCTACAAATCGATGGTAAGGCCACATTTGGAGTACTGTGTACAATTCTGGTCTCCGCACCTTAAGAAGGATATAACGGAACTGGAAAAGGTACAGAAAAGGGCAACAAGAATGATCCAAGGGATGGAGCGGCTCCCTTATGAAACCAGGTTGCAACGCCTTGGTCTTTTCAGCCTTGAAAGACGGCGTTTAAGAGGTGACTTGATCAAAGTGTATAAAATCATGCATGGGATAGAAAAGGTGAATAAAGAAAAATTATTTTCTTTGTCTCAAAACACTAGGACTAGAGGGCACTCCCTGAAGCTCCAAGGTAGGAAAATTAGGATCAATAAAGGGAAATATTTCTTCACCCAGAGGGTCATTGGGTTATGGAACTCACTTCCTGAAGAGGTTGTGACAGCTGTCAGCCTGAACAACTTCAAGGCAGGATTAGACAGATTCATGGATACCAAGTGTATCGGCAGTTACTGAAAAGGACATTCAAGTGCCACCTCGGAGTTGGTTGAGGTAGGCAGGATTCCCTGGGTACTGGTTGTGGGGGGTCGGGAGCAGGTCAGGGTTTTGCCCTCCCTTCTGCTCGAGATCCCCGTGTACAACTGGTGGGCCACTGTGTGATACAGAATGCTGGACTAGATGGGCTGAGGTCCGATTCAGCATGGCTCTTCTTATGTTCTTATGTTCTTATGTAAATGGCTAATATATAAAGTTCTAGTACAAAAAGACAACAAAACATGGAGGCTCAAATCGTTAGAAGAACTAAGAGAGCAGGAAGAATCCCTATCATGGTTCCACTATGCACAAATAAGGGAATACTACAAACAGGATGTGAAGAAAGACTTTTGTACTCAAGAAACAACTTGGGATAAGGCGATGAAATCGGGAAAGAAACAAATTACCTTATTATACAACCAACTCCTACAGTGGGACACGGAGGATGAGCTAATAAAAGAGACGATGGTAAAATGGGCACAAGAACTGGGACATACCATCCTATTAAAGGAATGAGAAACCCTGTGGAAGAAAAAAAATCAAATATTCTGGCTTTACCAACGTTACCGAAAACTGGTATAAAATGTTTTTTCATTGGCATTTAACACCAGCAAAATTGGCAAAATTTTATAAGAACTTAAAAGATAAATGCTGGAAATGCGAAGAACACAAAGGAACCTTTCTCCACAGCTGGTGGTCTTGTAAAAAAGTCAAGAATTTCTGGAACTCTGTACATCACCACATGGAGAAAATACTAAACTACAAACTAGATTTAAAACCAGAATATTATTTACTCAATATAATGGATTATGAGATAAGTAATAACGACGACAGGATCTTCTTTTATATGTCGACGGCGGCCAGGATTGAATTAGCAAAGAAATGGAAGAACAAGGAACCCCCAAGCATAGAAGACTGGCTAATAAAATTAGGAGAAGTCATGGGTCTAGACAATTTGAAAAATTTGATATTTGATCAAAACAAAAAAAGTAGCACAAACTGGAGCCAAGTAAGAGACTATCTGAAAGAAATAAAACTCAAAGAAAGAGATGGAAAAAAAAGGAAAAGACCCAAGGAACTAAGGAGATACTTTGGCAAACCAGAGTTCACCGAAGTGGAAGTGAACGTTTCAAGTAACCAAAATGTACCCTGTGACAGAACTGGAAGCTGACATTTCGGGACTTGCCCTCTATTTTAACGCACTTGCTATCAGCCTAATCTTCTCCCCTTCTCTTTTTCTCTCTCTCTCCCTATCTCCCCTTCCTACTCTAGCGCTTTCTTTCTTTTTCCCTACCCTGTCTGTACCACTACCCCCTTTCTTTCCCCCCACACTCCGCTACTAACTCCTATTCTCACCCCAACTACCCTATTTCATTTTACTGTATGTAAAGAAAAAATGTTGAATAAAGATATTTTTTTAAAAAAAGAATCATAGAGTTGGAAGAGAACTCATGGGCCATCCAATCCAACACCCTGCCAAGAAGCAGTAAAATCTCATTCAAAGCACCCCTGACAGATGGCCATCCAGAAGGAGCCTCTACCACATGCTGTGGCAGAGAGTTCCGCTGCTGAACAGCCCTCACCGTCAGGAAGTTCTTCCTAATGCTCAGGTGGAATCTTCTTCCCTGAAGTTCGAAGCCATTGTTCTGTGTCCTGGTCTCCAGGGCAGTAGAAAACAAGCTTACCCCCTCCTCACTATGACCTCCCTCTCACATATTTATACATGGCCATCAGGGCTCCTCTTAGCCTTCTCTTCTGCTGGCTAAACATGCCCAGCTCTTTAAGCTGCTCCTCATAGGGCTTGTTCTCCAGACGCTTGATCATTTTAGTTGCCCTCCTCTGGACACATTCCAGCTTGTCAACATCTCCCTTCAATTGGGGTGCCTAGAATGCGACAGATGTGGTCTGTTATATAATGAACAAAAAGATTTTTAAAATCCCATTAGAGGCGTATTGCTTCTTTTTGTGCCAACAACTACCACTTTACACCTGAGAAGATCAGATTAAAAATGCATCAGATTTTCCAGATATGGAGCAAGGAGCATTTAGGAAGTAACTTATTATGTACTTCCACTGTTTAGTCAATAGATGGTGCCACATCCTACCAATCTTTGGCTCCAGCTGTGAGCTGGAGTGATGAAGATGCTGTGAAATACAGCTTGGCTGTGAGCGCTAGGCTTACGTCACCATTTTATTCCAGTGCAGAGAGAGGGGGTCCCTTTCAAAGAGATTTCCTCACTGCTGCAGTTGGCAGCCCGAGAGCCAGGGGGCTGCCAGGCTATCATATGGGTCTCTTGTGAGATTATCAAGGGCTCCCGCTCTAAACCCATAGCAAGAGCCAAATTTGTGCTTGTATATGGTTTCTTAATTGCTACGCTGTGGCTTTGCCAAGGCAAAGAACAGCTAAGGAGCTGTTTTTAATAATATCCAGCTGTGCCAGCTCAAGACATTTTGCTATCTGAATCAAAGGATCAAAGGATACCTCTTTCCGTCCAGTCATGGAAATAGTTCAGAATAGAATAATGTAGCCCTCCAGAGATTGTTATTTAACTCCCAGTTGTCTTCACTATTGGCTATGCAGCCTAGGATTGATGGGAGTTGCAATCCAATATCATCTGGAAGGCTAGACGATTCCAAGATCAAGGGTCCTCAAACTTTTTAAACAGAGGGTCAGGTCACAATAACTCAAACTGTTGAAGGGCCGGATTATAATTTGAAAAAAAATAATGAATGAATTCCTATAATCAACACAATAATCAAAATGAGGAATAATTTTCACAAATATAAACTTACTAGCTTGGGGACCCGGCGGTGCCCAGGTTATTTGAGAAAGGCATTGTGTGCCAAGGTTGGTCTTTGGTACTTCAAGTCCCATCGTCCACGATCCACCCTCCTCCAAACTGCAGTAGAAGATAGTGTGGGCCACGGGGGCTCTGTGTGTCACGTTTGGTCTTGATCATTCATTGGATGAGTGTTGCAGCAGTCTCGGAAGCTGAGTGAAGGTACTTCAAGTCCCATCATCTGTGGTCCATCCTCCTTGAAACAGCACCAAGGTGTAGAATGGGTCAAGGGGGCTTTGTGTGCTAATTTTGGTCTGTATTGGTCATTGGATGAGGGTCGTGTTGTTTTCAGGAAGGGAGTGAAGGTACTGCAAGTCTCATCATCCATGGTCCATCCTTCCTCAAACTGCACCAGGATGTAGAGTGCATCTTGGGGAATTTTTGTGGCAAGTTTGGTCTTGTTCCGTCATTGGTGGGGGCCTAGTCAGGAAAATCAAGTTGAGGAAGCCTTGCTGTCAATTTTGGGCCTGGTCTGTGATTTATAGGTGCTACAGTGTTGTTTGAGAAGTGAATCAGGTGAAGGTACTGCAAATCCCATCATTCGTGGCCCCATCCTGCCCTAAACCACACCAGGATGTGAAGTGGGCCATTGGGCCCCTGTGTGCCAAGTTTGTTCCTGATCCGTTATTGCTGTGGGCCACAGTGACTGACTGCCTGAGGCCTTTACTTTTCCCTCTGCGTCACTGCTGAGAATGTTGGAATGTAGATGGCCAATCAGAGTCCTTTATGCAAATACCATTTCAGTGGCAACCAATCCCCTTTGTCTGGTGTCTTAGAATGTTGGAGTTCTGAGGCTGTCCAATCAGAGTCCTTTATGCAAATAATCCCACAGTGGCAACCAATCGAAACGCTGGCACATATTCCTCCCTCCGCACCACCGCCCGCAAACACTGACTTTTATTATATACATAGATAGATAGATTAGTATTTCAATGTTAAGTGTGGGCCTGCTTTTGGCTGATGAGAAAGGATTGTTGTTGGTGTTGTGTGTTTTCAAGTCATTTCAGACTTAGATTGACCCTGAGTGAGGGCCAGAAAAAATGACCTTGGAGGGCCATATCTGGCCCTCTGCCCTTAGTTTGGGGATCCCTGGTTTAGATTGTACCATTAACCTCAGGACTAGGGTTTTGAAGCCAAGTCTCCACTTTCTCATAATAATAATAATAATAATAATACAAATAATAAAACTGTATTTATACACTGCCCTATCTACCTGAGAGGACTCAGGGTGGTTTCCAACATAAGGCAAAATATTCAATTGCTGAATGACAAAATCTATACAAAAATGAAACATTATAAAACATAAATATAATCCTATTAAAACAATCACAACATTTAAAAGCCAGTTCAATTTTTTTTACTCCATCAGACGGGTTTCAAAATACCAATGGCCAGAATTATGAGGTGGACCTTATCAGCTATGCAAGGGCTAGTGCAATGAAGTAGCATAGGGTCGGGGAAGTGGATAAAGTACAGGGTCCTAGCTGATGGCCAAGGATGGGCCTGGGGCTAATCATTTTCAAAGGCCTGCTGTAACCACCAAGTTTTCAGGTCTCTGCAGAAGGAGAATAATGACAGGGCTTATCCTTTCTCTCTGGGGAGGGTGTTCCAAAGCTGGGGGGCCACCACCGAGAAGGCCCTTTCCATTGTCCCCACCAACCATGCTTGTGACGGTGGTGGGAGCGAGAGGAGGGACTCCCCGACAGATCTTAGAGCCTGCATCGGTTCATAGGAGGAGATGCGATCATGGAGATAGGCAGGGCCCGAACGGTTAAGGCTTTGTAGATCATAACCTGCACCATGAATTGGGCCCGGCAACTTATTGGCAACCAGTGGAGCTGCTTTAGTAGGGCCGTTGTATGTCATACTGCTTATGACTTCATCAGACACATTGTGACAAATCCGGCAGTGGCAATCTGGATATGTGGGGAACCCATTGCCCCACATCGTTTGACTCACCTAAGTATCCATGCCATGGGGGGAAGCGTCGGCTACCCAGCTTCCCACCCCCACCAACTTCTATTCAACATGGGAAGCCTCTTGTGTTGCCGCAGCGCCAGCATATGCTGGTTTGCCTATCCTTTTATGATATAACCAGAAGTTGCTCTATATCATGGGATGGCAGCCAACAGATTCCATCGTAAAAAAAAGGTGACCTGGTGCATGCTGCCGAAAAGGACCTTGTGATGAGGCCAATTGTTATAGTACACTCTATAGTAATATCCAAAACTCAAACTATTACGCCATCCTCACATCCTCACTGCACTGTTTAAAAGCAGACATTTGAGAGGCAATATGTTAAATGATATCAGGATAACTTCTCTCGTGAAAGAAAATGTAAAACATATGGATCTCCTGAGCTTGAAGTATCCCGAATGTCTTCATGCAAAGCCTGGAACTAGAGCTGTTGAATGAGATAGTCGTACTTGCTGATGACAATATATTATTTAGGGTAGTGAGAATAAAATGAGATTGTGCAGAGTTCCAAAAGAGTTCCCAAGAACAGGTGTTAAGAAGCAAAATGGAAACTAAGTGAAAATAATGGCAAAGAGGTGCATTGTGGTGATAGTGGGGATAATGGAGAAATTGTGCATGATCTGAGAAATCTCAATTTCACATATTCATGGGATGTGAACTGGCAGACACTGACCATGGTTAAGTAAAGTAAAGGTTTCCCCTGACATTAAGTCTAGTCGTGTCCGACTCTAGGAGGTGGTGCTCATCGCTATTTCTAAGCCGAAGAGCCACCGCGTTGTCCGTAGACACCTACAAGGTCATTTGGCCAGCATGACTGCATGGAGTACCTATTGATCTACTCACATTTGCATGTTTGGATTTGAGCCACCAAACTTTCAGTCAGCAAGTTCAGCAGCTCAGCTTTTTAACCCGCTGTGCCGCCAGCCCCCCCCCCCCCCCGGACCATGGTTAGTTACTCTCAAGTAAATGAGTTCAGATATCACACAATCTTTGTTATTGTTAGGCAGTAGGCATGGTTTCGAACCCAAAAATCATGATTCTAAAATCAAATTGGGGGGGGGGGATTTTTTTGATTAGTAATAGAAAGACTTACAAAAAAATTTCCAAAAATTTCTAAAATGTAACGTAATAACTAATGAAATTTGTTAGTAGTTCGTATGCCAGCGCATGCGCATTCCAGATGGTTTTGGCCTACAACTCCCAGAAATCCTAACAGCTGGTAAATTGGCTGGGATTTCTGGGAATTGTAGGCCAAAACCTGAATAAATCACACTGAATTCTAGATGGGACTCTCCAAATAGGAAGGAGGGAGGAAGGGAAGGAGGGAGGGAGGGGGTATTCTATTCTTGGAAGCAGCAAAAAAGGAGGAGGAGCCCCCCTCGCTCCTCGCTGCCTCTCTCTCGCCCCAATCCTGAGGAGCGAGGGCCCAAGTTTGCCCAGGCTGGTCATATACCTACATTCCATGCACATGCAATAATACAGCAGTAATAACAATGGGTATAAGAAGAGGTAAAATTCAAACCGAAGTATTCTGACTGTGGACCCTCCACAAGTGCAGCAAACTGCAAAAGGCCCTACCCACTGAGCCCGGGAAAGCCAAAAGCCCGGGCACAGCGTTTGCTGCCTGGGTGCACACACATACATATTCTTTGGGGGATTTGCTGCAGAATCTTCTCTATGAGCCCGGATTCTGCAGCAAATCCCCCCCAAAGAATATGTATGTGTGTGCACCCAGGCAGCAAACGCTGTGCCCGGGCTTTTTGGCTTTCCGGGCTCATAGAGAAGAGCCTTTTGCAATTTTCACAGCTTGAGGAGGGACCACAGTCAGAATACTTCGGTTTGAATTTTACCTCTTCTTATACCCATTGTTATTACTGCTGTATTATTGCATGTGCATGGAATGTAGGTATATGACCAGTTGGATTACTTATAATATTAGGCACTTACAGTAGCATTCATTCTATTATACATTAGGTTGGTTTCTCACCCCAATACTCTTTGATGCTTTAGATCCTGGCAGGCAGGAGAGGCAGGGAAGCCTGGAAAAAATGTAAACAGAGAGGTTTACTCAGTAAATCCACAAGGAGGGCACTTCATCCAAAGTGCCCTCCTTTGCAGATTTACTTCTGAGCAATCCTCTCTGTTTACATTTTTTCCGGGCTTCCAGCCGAAAGAAGGAGTGAGTTTAGGGCTTGCCTTGCCATAATACTTATTGGCAAGGGAGGCGGGAGGGTGGTGAGAGAGAAGGAGGGTGCCCCCCCCCTTACGACCTAATAACAACACTTAAGAAAATCCTGGCCCCCGAAGTTCTATAAAGAAAGTCCACTTCCTGGTTGGCGTTCCAGATGCGGAAATACTCAAAAGTAGCATTTCTTACGAATTTCTTACGAATCCTTTCATTTTCATAACTTTTTTCTCATGCCTATTAGGCAGATTCAACTAGAATAGTTATCTTAATGATTGCTGTGTTTCTGAATAGAAGTACACTTTGATCATTCTTGAGAGGAAGAGGAGAGAGAAACAATGACATTTACAAAGCAGCTAAAAAGTGGAACAATAGAGAATTAATTAGGATTACCCCTGTCAAATGGTGAATGTTGGGGAGTATGTTGGTAGTCCCATTTTGCTTGGTCCTTTTGGAGGTTCAAGCCAAGTCTTAGGAGAAGCTTGAGCCCCTCGTCTATGTTTTATGCTCCATGCTCCTTTTGCTTTCTAATAAGCACTCCCCAAACATGTGCTTTTCTGATGCGCTGCACCACACTGCAGTACGATAGAAATCTGAAAGCCATCTTTTCTTGAGCTCCAGCCCCTTCCCTGCTACTGCCATGCAATTACTCTGATTGCTCTGCATCATCATGATTTCCTTATACTGAGGCTGAGCATAATGAGTCACCCTATAGTATAACCAACAAAATGAAAACATTCTGGGACTGGGAATTAGAAATCTGACAATTGGGGTTCTTTATTTCTTATTCTGGAGGTTGAAAGACTAATATGGGTTAGAGCAGTGTTTCTCAGCCTTCCTAATGTCGCAACGCCTTAATACAGTTTCTCATGTTGTGGTGACCCCCAACCATAAAAATATTTTTGTTGCTACTTCATAACTATAACTTTGCTACTGTTTTGAATCATAATGTAAATCTCTGATCTGCAGGATGTATTTTCATTCACTGGACCAAATTTGGCACAAATACCCAATATGCCCAAATTTGAATACTGGTGGGGTTTGTGGGGGAGGGCGGTTGAGAGATTGAGTTTGTCATTTGGGATTTGTAGTTGCTGGGATTTATAGTTCACCTACAGTCAAAGAGCATTCTGCACTCCACCAACGATGGAATTGAACCAATCTTGGCACACCCATGACCAAGAGAAAATACTGGAAGGATTTGGTGGGCACTGACCTTGAATTTTGGAGTTGTAATCCAAAGAGCACTGTGGATTAAAAAAATGATAGATCTGGACCAAACTTAGCACAAAAACTCAATATGCCCAAATGTGAACACTAGTGGAGTTTGGGGGAAAATAGACCTTGACATTTGGGAGTTGTAGTAGCTGGGATTTATAGTTCACCTGCAATCAAAGAGCAGTCTGAATCCCACCAATGATAGAATTGGGCCAAACTTCCCACACAGAACCCCAATGATAAACAGAAAACACTGTGTTTTCTGATGGTTTTTAGTGACCCCTCTGACACCCCCCTCACAACCCCCCCCCCCGGATCCCACCCCCAAGTTGAGAAACACTGGGTTAGAAAAATGGCAGTAGTGGATGAGAAGTTTCCTCCTAATCTTGAATGAGGGATGACAAACCTTGAGAGTAGAAGACTGGAGAAAGCAGCAAGAAAATGCCTCTGTTAGAGATATTGTTTTCATGTTACATGCCCTCCACATTGATTCTAAAGAAATTTGCCACTGCCTTCCTCTAAGGCCGAGAAAGACATTTTTATGGCTGATTGAGGTTTTAACTCTGGCCTCCCAGTCTCCTAATTCAGTGCTCAAACCACTGCAAACAGGAAATGGTTCCTTTATCTTTCATCATTGTGTAGAAGAGAGGATTTCAGGTTATGTTGCTTATTACTTGGTTATGTGACAAGGAATACCTGTTGAAATTCCCTCTCCAACACCACCATAACGGAAATAGGAGCCTTTGCCAGTTTTCAGTCTGGTGATCTTATACCACACTGGCACTGCCGTCATTAGGGTTGATGTCACTTGGTGCAATAATTCCTGGTGTAACCTGCATGAGGCCTCTCCTGCACCAAACTATACGACAATATAATAGCTAAGATACCAGAAAAAAATCATAAAATATTAAGAAACCTTAACATCTTGTTTTGGATGTAGCAGCCGCTTCGAATTTTAAATGGTTTCCAAAAAAATTTTCGGAAATTGGGGAAATGCTTCATGGCCGCACTCCAAACTTGGTGTTTAAATGTTTGGGTGCCCCCAGCGTCAAAGGAAAACTGCATGGTGCAGCCACTTTACATGGCTGTTTGGGTCTCCCCTCATGCGTCAGGAAGGAAAACCGTGTCCAAAGTGGCTTAAGCAGCCAGTCTGGATGCGGCTTGCCTCCCCCCCCCCACTTCAGGAAGGAAAACTGTGTCCAAAGTGGGTTAAGCAGCCACTTTGGACATGGCTTTCCTTCCCCCCGGGGGCCTTTCAGATCCGGAGGGAAGGCATGGGCTTGGAAACCCATGCCTTCCCTCCGGATCTGAATGGGGCCATTTAAGGCTGCTTCCGACCCAGTTCTCAGGCAGAGAGAAGAAATCTGCATGGAAGGAAAGGCCAGGGAAGGGAAAACCCTTTCCCAAAAATGGCCTTTCCTTTCCGAAAATGGCGGCGGAGGCTTCAAATTGGTAATTTACTTCCGGGTTGCTTAAAGCACTTCAGAAATGCTTCAAAAGTAATTTAGAATCGAATTTAATACGAATTTGATTAAGATACGAAAAACCTAACCAGGCCTAGTAATGGCAACAACTCTGACTAGAGCACATGTGTGTTAAAATGTTCAAAAAGTAAATTAGCATTAGTCAACATCAATTGGGATAAGAACACAGATAAACTATTTGTCTACTTATTCTGTTAGCTAGAGTTTTGAGACAAAACATAATACCAGCAAAGGAAGAGTGGATAGAAAAGATACTAGACATTATGAATATGGATCACCTGACATATATACTTGCAAGGTCACAGAACACACATATTAAATTAACCAACTGGACCCCCATTAAGGAATGGATAAAACAAAACAATATCAAGATACTAATATGAATAGAATTTAGGAACAGAGAATTACCGACAATGAACAACAGGAAAACGAAGAAGGAAACTTAAAGCTTTCCATCTTGGCAATTTCTCCCCCCGCCCCCTTGAATACCATTATAGAGAAGAGTGGAAGTTCAATAATACCACTCTCTTTTTTCCTTTCCCCCCTTCTTTTCCTCTCCTCCCAATCCAAATCCCAACCCCAGCCCAACCCCAAATCCCCCTTACCCCACATCTCTCCCTTTTTTTTGAAACCCTTGATTTTATAACCCACCTTTGTAAAAACTCAATAAAGATTTATTTATTTTTTAAAAGTAAATTAGCATAGAGTTTTAGCTAGAGAGTATGTTGATACAGATATATGGAAGTTGGGCTTAGGAAAAAGGTTTTTGTGGTTGGGAGATTTTGAGTAAAACTCTGGTCAAATATTTTTAGATAGCCATGTTGGTGTCATCCGTTTTGGTGATGGTGCTACCTAGTGTGGTTCTCACCACTTCCATCCACCCTAATGATGCTAATGACTGGCTCTCTTTGCTATTAATACCCGGGATATAATACTTTATAGCTTATTTATATTCATTCATTTCCCGTGCAATTATTTCCTAAGAGGTAGCTGAGTGAGTCAGGTGCAGTAAAAAGAGCCGTTTTTGCTGAAATGACGTATGCAGGACACCTTGGAAATTTGTTCCTGCCTGTGGGCGATGGATAGCCATTCCCCAATATTGCAAGAGGGTTTGTGTGTGTGTGTGTGTGTCTCATGAATTTCATTATTTATCCTCTCTTTGTTGTGCCAATCTGGGAAAGCGGAGTGATTGCTTTGGTTGGACCTGGGTTGCGGCACAAAGAATGGATTCTGGTGAGGTTTCATGGAAGGAGCCTGAAAGTCATGGAGTTGGTTCGGCAAGGGGTTCAGAATTGCTGGATGAGGGCAGGGGCTGCCCTCTAAGGAGAAGCCAGGGCTTCTCAAGGAGATAAGCCCACAACACACATACACAGAGAATCTATTTTTATCCCAGCTGCTGCCTGAATGAGCAGCATCCCTTCTCAGTGGTGACATCCAATTTAGCAGCATCCCTGCTGGCTCAGCACGCAAGGGGGAAACCGAATGCCGGAGCTATTTTCAAGCCCCATAAATATTCATCTCCTTCAAGCAGGCAGCTCTTTCCTCCCCCTTCTCTCCCTGTGTGAGAAAACCAGGAGGCGGTAAGGGTAGGGGGAGGAGAAGCTGTAAAGACCGGGGATTTCTCTTTCACTCTGCCTTCTCCAGCTCTTTCGAGGAAGGAGAAGATGCTCAAGGGTTCGCTCTATCGTTCCCATTCATGTGCGCATCTGTGTGATTTCCCCTCCAGCCTTCTGTATCCTTGACTGTGCATTTTAGATTGTAAACAATCTATATATACATTTTTGTATTCACAGGGTGTTCCCCCATGTATACAGCAAATCCAGTAAGCCCTTTGGATCCATGGATTCTGTATCTAGTGAGTTAACAATCCACAGCTTGAAAAATACCCCCTCCCCCATTTTCAGCGCAAAAAAAATCTTGATTTTATATAAAGGGCACAGTTTTACTGCTCTGTTGTACATACAGGTTGCATATCTCTTAACCTGGCATGTAGCGGGGGGGCTTGACGGGACTTGAGGGGCTTCACCCCCCCCCTGAAATTCTCAGTGGTCCATTATTTAAACTGTTATGTGTATTCATATCATGATTTGATCACTATGCTCAATATATCCCATATGCATGGGGGTATTGGGATAATGATACAAAAGATTTGCTAGGGTAGACCCTCTCCCACTCAGACTCAGCCCCCCCCCCCGAATCAAACTCAGCCCCCACCCTCACCCCCAAAATCAAAATCCTGGTTACGGCCCTGTCTGTTAACCAAAATGCTTGGCGCCAGAAGTGTTTTGGATTTGGGGTGGAGGGTGGGAGTTTGGAATTTTGGAATACATATATAATCAAATTTTTCAGAGACAGGACCAAAGTCTAAACATGAAATTCATTTATTTTTCATGTAAACCAAAACCTAATAGGAATTTTAAAACTTAAAAAAATAATTTTGTATATGAAAACAAGGGATACTTGTACAAATAATGCCGACTAAAGACCTTGCAAGACTACAACTCCCAAAATTTTATAACATTGAGCCCTAGCAGTTAAAGTGGTGTCAAATGCCATTAACTCTGCAGAGTAGGTGCATAGTGAAGAATTGTGAAATCACACTGGCAATGAAGGTTCTCATAGTAAAAGCAATTGTATTCCTTTGTAGTAACCTTTGGATGTGAGAGCTGGACCATAAGGAAGGCTGAGCACAGGAAGATAGATGCTTTTGAACTCTGGTATTGGAGGAAAATTCTGAGAGTGTTGTGGACCGCAAGAAGATCAAACCAGTCAATACTCCAGGAAGTAATGCCCAACTGCTCACTGAAGTAAAGGATATTAGAAGCAAGGATGAAGTACTTTGGCCACATAATGAGAAGACAGGAAAGTTTGGAGAAGAGAATGATGTTGCGGAAAATTGAAGGAAAAAGGAAGAGGGGCCGACCAAGGGCAAGATGGGTGGATGGTGTCCTTGAAGTGACTGGCTTGACCTTGAAGGAGTTGGGGGTGGCCACAGCCAACAGGGAGCTCTGGCGAAGGTTCGGAAGCCACTGAATGAATAAACAACAAGATGCACTCCTACTTTGTGTATATTGAACAATCAGAAAGCAAAGGTGTCACTTTCTCTGCCATTCATTCATGTGACCGATTTTGGAATTCCAGGTAAGGAATGCTCAACATATAACAGGACTTGAGGATCCACAGATTTTGTGATCCCTGGGGATGCCTGGAACCACACTCTAAGTAGACACCAAGGGCCTGCTGTAATAGCTACTTTCATATTGAAGAAGAAATGTTACACTAATAATTTAATCAGCTTTACATATTCCCACTTGAATTATTTTATGTATTGTGCTCAAATCGTTGTCTCTGCACAACAATATTGCAGAGTTGCAAACCTCACTGAAATTTTTCTCTTGTGTCTTCATAACACTACTATACTATTGCAATATTTAATTTTTGGTGAAGAAAATTCCACCCCCCATTATGCACTATAAGCTATTAGGGGTGTATACATTTTTGGGATACCCTGTAGATTTTTTTAAAAATAACATATGTCATGTTGATACCATGGAGGATTCTGCCTCCAATTGAAATTTTCCTTCAGTCCCCAAATAGTAGAATTGCAATAACGCAGGGGTGCTCACACTTTTTCAGCATGCGAGCTACTTATAAACCAAGTCAAAATGATCTATCTACCTACTACTCAGAGAGCCATAAAAGCAAAATATTTTAACATTTATTTCAGTGAGAGCCATATAATATATTTTAAGACTGAATTCAACTAAATGTGAGTATAATAAGCCCCTGAATTTATTCATAATAATAATGATAATATTCATTCAGCCTCTGCTGCTACTACTACTACTACTACTAACAACAACAACAACAATAGGTTCCTAGAGTAGAAGGAGACCTCCAAGGGCCATCCAGTCCAACCCCTTTCTGCCATAAGGGAAAAACACAATCAAAGCATTCCTCACAGATGGCCATTCAGCCTCTGATAATAATAATAATAATAACAATGGGTTCCTAGAAAAGGAGGATACCTCCAAGGGCCATCCAGTCCAACCTCCTTCTCCATCTGGGCGGCGTCGGGAGCCTGCGGGGCGGGACTGAGCCTTCCTCCCGCCCTGCCTGCGATCTACCAGGATGCCCTACATGATCTACCAGTAGATCGCGATCTACCTAATGAGCACCCCTGCAATAACGTATAATGTTATTTAAGAATTTAGGAATTAAGCATCCAAAAAAGTGACAGGCAGAGTTGGTCCTAATAAAGATATTGCTTGTTTGTAAATTCTGGATTGTTTTGTTCTTCTGGATCAACATAGCTACTATCATTTCTGCAAACATAGCACTGTGATTGTACACCATTGACTTTGTGAAGAATCAATCATTTGGATCAGTATTACTTAATTTGCTATTTTCCTAATACGTTGTTGGGTTGTAACTCCCCTAATCCCTAGCAACAGGAGCTAAGGACTTCTGACTTTTAGGCTTCCAAATTCTATCAGTCCCAATTCTCATGGGCAACCGTAAAGATGATGGGGATTGAAATGCAACAACATCTGGAAGGATATAGCTACCTCAAACCTATTTTAGAGCCCTCTCAAGGCAGCTTACTACTAAAAATGAAAACATGATTGCAATAAAATAGAATTGTATTAAAAGAGCAGTTAAAATATGACAGCAAAGCAGATGGTTGAAATGTGAAAGGAAAGCACAATACTTAAAAGGAAGGGAAAGCTGCAGGCTGCTCTGTCTGCCTTACTTTACATACCACACTTTGTGGTGGTCGAGCATTGCTGTCGACATGTGATCCCCCACTTCTATTTTGGGCTAGAAAAGCAATTAACAGAAAGAACCCGGGATTGGATCGTTGTAGGGTTTCGGGTTGTATGGCCATGCTTCTAGAACATGGCCATACAGCCCGAAAAACCTACAACAACCCAGTGATTCTGGCCATGAAAGCCTTTGACAATACATTAAACAGGGATTGACGAGATGGCCACGGTAGTCCACGCTCTGGTTTCATCCTGTACAGACTTCTGCAACACTCTCTACGTGGGGTTGACTTTGAAAACTGTCTGGAAGCTCCAAATGGTCCAACAAGCAGCAGCCAGATTGCTAATGGTAGCAGCGCTCAGGGAGCACACGACTCCTCCATTGCGCCAGCTCCACTGGCTGCCAGTCTGCTACCTGGCACAATTTAAAGTGCCAGGTAGCTTTTTAGCCTATAAAGCCTTAAATGGTTCAGGTCCGGCTTACCTATTAGAACATATCTCTCCTTATGAACCATCAAGGACTTTAAGATCATCTGGGGAGGCCCTGCTCTCGATCCCGTCTTCCTCGCAGACACGTTTGGTAGGGACGAAAGACAGGGCCTTCTCTGTGGTGGCCCCTTGGCTATGGAATGCCCTCCCCAGGGAGATAAGATCGGCTCTCTCCCTTCTAACATTCCGCAAAATGGTTAAGACATGCCTCTTTGAGCAAGCTTTTACTACTGGAGCATAACTAGACGAAAACAAATATGGAATGACTGAGGATGCAACTGTTCAACGATTTTAGTAAGGAGACGCCGAGGATTTTTTTTTACAGCTATTACTGTTTTTATATTACATTATAAATGCTGAATTTTTTAATAATGGTTTTAACTGTATTCTGATATTGTTATGGCATCAAATCGCTGCCGGCTGTGAACCGCCTTGAGTCGCCTCTGGCTGAGAAAGGCGGTATACAAATGCAGCAAATTAATAAATAAAATGGTTTCTGGAAGGATTGTGTGACATTTTTAGGGTGGGGGAGCACTTGGAGAGGCCTATTACTCTGGGATGGAGAAACATGAGCGTTACAGTATGAATCAATGCTTATCCTTTTACTTTTTTTATGTCAGGAGCAACTTGAGAAACTGCAAGTCGCTTCTGGTGTGATAAAATTTGCCATCTGCAAGGACGTTGCCCAGAGGACGCCCGGATGTTTTGATGTTTTACCATTCTTGTGAGAGGCTTCTCTCATGTCCCCGCATAGGGAGCTGGAGCTGACAGAGGGAGGTCATCCATGCTCTCCCTGGATTCGAACCTCCAACCTGTCGGTCTTCAGTCCTGCCAGCACAAGGGTTTAACCCACTGTGCCACCGGGGGCTTCATATCCTTGGACTAATAGCGAAGTCTTGAATGGAGGACAGAAAGCAAGACCTAGAGGACTTTTCCAAGATCGCTCTGGCAAGGATATGGCAGACATTGCAGCAATAAAGAAGTCCCTCTGGACCTTCCCAGCAGCCCCATGCCAGTCCTTGCAGTGACATTGCAGATTTCTCCCTGGATGAATTGGAAGCATCTCTCCCAATTCTGTATGCCACCCCTACATCTACCCAGCCAGGGCCTGCTGTGCTGTGGTCCTCCTTCCCCCTCTTTCTCTCTCCGCAAGCTCCCAACACCCCCCACACCCAGAGGTCAATGCTGCTCCAACTGCTCTGCTTTGTAGTCTGGGTCAATACACCCCTTTCTATATTTAGCAGGAGCTGCTTCAGCGCCATCGACTATTTATAAACCTCCCTGCCAGCCTCCCACGCACTCCCACCCCGTCTGAATGCAGAATGAGTGTGCCAGGAGGTGGGGAGGGGGAAACTCCTCGACTGCGAGGGGGGAAGAGATCTAGGTGTGCGGCACAAGCAGATACCGCACTGCAGCCTTGCTTGGTGGGGGTGGGCGGGGGATGAAAGCTAAGGGTGAGGGGAGAGGGAGAAAGAGATGGATTTATCTGTGGGCAGTTGCCAGAGGGCTTCCTAGGCCCAGGAATGCAGGTAGCCAGCCATCAAGGAAAATAGAACCATGTTGAACTAAGGTTAATTAGCACAACAGGCCATGCAGCAAGCAAAAGCATGTGCAGTTGACAGGCGTTCAGGGAGGGTGTGTGTTTGTGTGGTGGGGAGACAAGAGAGACAGAAGGGAGGGAAATCCTCCAAGTCTGGCAGAAGAAAGCGTCTCATGGAGAAAAGACACCCAAGCCATTGTACTAGAACGCAGCTAGGATATTGTCTGATGAACTGCTTTCTAGTAGAAATAAAGATGAGTCAGTACTTGGGGAGGGTGCATGCAGAGCAGGCCCGGATTAACACCTTTTTGCGCCCTAGGTCACACTTTGGAATTACGCCCCCTTTAAGCCAACCTCTCCCCCGCCCACACACACACCACTCAGACCCACACTTGGCTGGCTTTCGCTATGGTGCCTCCGGAGCAGAAGAGAAAGGCGAGTAGGCACCATCCCACCACCTCCAAGGTCCCCATTCCCACTGGCTGGAAAGCCCCGCTGTGCGCGATGCAAGCTGAGGCGGCTCTGAAGGTCTCCTCGGGAGGCTTGGGGAGAGCGCAGCGGGTGCAAACTCGCTCCAAAGGCACATATGAGAGAGAGAGATGTCTGCTTAGTGTGTGATCCCGCGTACTGAGGGAGGATTCAGGCTGGGGTTTGTGTGGCTTTTGTTCAGCTGCTCCCGAAGGCAGGAGAGCCAGACCCTGGCCTTGATCCTTCCCTCCCTCCTGCGGCTCACTTTGGCCAAGCAGGCTGCCCCGGTTTGGTCTGAGAGCGCAGGAGTGAGCCTGGGTTGGGGTGGTCTCGTGCTGGGGACCTGGGAGAGGTCCACCCAAGCAACACCCTTTCTCTCCCCTCTCCCTCCCTCCCTCTCTTCCTTCTTTACTTTCTTTCTTTCTTTCCTCCTAGTTGCCTCCTACTCCTCCTTCTCCCCTCCCTCCCACTGCCCTCTCCCGGACTCTGCCACTCGGCTTTGGCTGCAGGAATTTACAGTCTGCCGCCAGGGGAGCCGGGTGAGTCGCTATGGAGACGGCTTCCCCGGGAGCCAGGAGGTCAGGCCAGCCAGAGACCCGCGGGCAAATCAATGGATCAATGCGAGGGCCCCGCCGCAGCACAGAGAGCGAGAGACGGAGGGGATGGAGCAGAGACTTTGCCGGGAGAAGGAGCAAGGAGGGGCATGAGAAAGGGGGAAAGAGGGGCACGGACCAGTTTATTATTATTTTTTTAGCCCGTGATCTGCCCCCCCCGGCTTGCGCCCCCTATGGCCTAGGTTGGTCTTATGGGTAATCCGGGCATGATGCAGAGGAAGGGAAAAGCCACAGGATGGGGGTGGAAGATGGGCGGGAGTAAGCAGACTCAAGCCGTGTGCCTGGATGTGGCCCTCTGAGGGTCCTGGTCGTCCTCCCAGGGAACATTCTCTATTTTGGAATAGGTTAGCCTAAAACAGCAACTCGAGTAGGGTAACTCAAATTGTGAGACTGAATCCAGTCTTCTGATTATGAAAGGGCCAATGATACAAACAATAAAGGAGCTTGGCAGAAGGTTGGACTGGATGGCCCACGAGGTTTCTTCCAACTCTATGATTCTAATCCGGAGAGCGGTGTGAGCTCTGCTGTCAGCCCCAGTTTCTGCCAACCTAGCAGTTCGAAAGTATGCAAATGTAGGTAGATCAATAAGTACCACTTTGGCAGGAAGATAACGGTGCTCCATGCAGTCATGCCGGCCACATGACCTTGGAGGTGTCTATGGACAATGCCAGCTCTTCAGCTTAGAAATGGAGATGAGCACCAACCCCCAGAGTCAGACATGACTGGACTTAATGTCAGGGGACAACCTTTACCTTTACTATTCAAGGGATGGAACTCTACTTCCAAATAGGTTCAGCACATGGACAGCGCCCTTAAAATGGTGATTTAAAATGTGAGCAAATGCACCGATTCGACCATGATGATAATAATAACTTTATTTGTATACCGCCCTATCTCCCCTCAGGGCGGATTCCAACATGTAAGGCAAAACATTCAATAGCCAGAAAGAAGCCATACACACAATTACATCAAAATAAACACATTAGATAATATAACAAACCTAATTAAACTTGACAAAGTAACAATAACTAAACATCATAAAATGCAATTTTTTGCTAAAACACATTAAAAATAAAATATTAAAAACCATTCATAAAAAAATGAATGCATTTGATGTCATCTGAAGACATGCACTATTGTGAAAAGTCCATTCTGTTTGCAAGACAGACATTAAATATCCCAAATTGCTTGAATGCGATCTTGCAAGTCTGGAAAGCTGTATTACACATTCTCCTAACAAGTTGGACTTTTGCAAATAGCAAACCAACATTTAATGTTGCAGGTAACTATCCAGGATAGGGAAAGGGAATCTTCAATCCCAAGACTGAATTTAGCTTGTAGACCAGGGGTGGGCAATTACCGGCCCTCCAGGTGTTTTGGACTTCTACTCCCAGAAATCCCAGCCAGTTTACCTGCTGTTAGGATTTCTGGGAGTTGAAGTCCAAAACACCCGGAGGGCCAGTAATTGCCCACCCGTTGTAGACCTAAATCAAGGGTTTTGCAAAGAGAAGAACGGCAGTGACACCCAATGAACTGGAAGCAAAGCCGATAGGAAAGGAACCAACAGCCAACAGTAGCCATGGAGATCACTGGTACAGGCATACCTCAGTTTACGAAACAAAACCTCTGATAGGAAAGCTCCTTGTTGCCCAATCCCTGCCCCCTTTTGAGCCCTATCCTCTCTCTAGCTGGAGTTTTTTTCAGCAGCATCAACATTGGGATGATTGTGAAGAAGAACGTGAGTAATGCTGACTTCTGATGTTGTACTGCAGTAACATTCCTGCAGCAAGCAGTGCAGTAGTTTTTTGCTGGGAAAGAATGGAATTCAGCTCTAGCCAATCCCCATGAAGCTGTGTATGCTTCCCTACATCAGAATCCCTTCCTGAACCTGCACGAACAGCAAAACAGAGAGAGGAGGGACAGCAGATAAACCTGCCTCAGCATGTTCCCTTCAGCATGTTAAAAATACTAAAATTTATAACTTTCACCCTTGGTATTTTTGAAAGATGTTTTTAAGTGGTTTATAGAAGGTTCTATGATGCTTTTTGTTTATTTATGCAAGGCCCACTTGACCTGGCTGTTTCATTTCACATGTGCATATTCTGTTTTTACTTTTTAAAAAATGGGTTCGAAAACAATGAGCTTTTTTTATTTATCATGCTGGACTCTACCCTGTTCTTTCCTTGCAATTTTTGTCCCTTGTACCACCTTTCAGGTTAAATAAGGAATGCCCGGGAACAGGCACGTAGCCGGAGGGGGGGGGGCTTAGGGGGCTTCAACCCCCCCCCCGAAATTCTCAGGGTGCTCCGCGAGAAGGCCTTACTGGTACATTATTTAAATTGTTATGTTTATTCATATCATGATCTGATCACCATGCTCATTATATCCCACACTCATGGGGTTATTGGGATAACAATACAAAAGGTTTGGTAGGGTAGTCCCTCTCTTACTCAGACTCAGCCCCTCCCGAATCAAACTCAGCCCTCCCCGAATCAAAATCTTGGCTACGGCCCTGCCTGGGAACATATCTACAGTGTTCCCTCGCTATTTCGCGGTTCACTTATTGCGGACTTGCTGTTTCGCGGATTTTAAAAAATATTAATTTAAAATATATGTCATGGTATCTTTGCTGTTTCTCCACCGCTGCTCTTCAAGGTGCTTTTCCTCCTCAGTCCTCCCTCCCTCCCTCCAGCCCTGAAGGGCCCTTCTTTCCTTCCTTCCTTCCTTCCTTCCTTCCTTCCTTCCTTCCTTCCTTCCTTCCTTCCTTCCTTCCTTTCCTTCACTTTATTTTAAGTTTATAAAGACTTAAAATAGTGTATAACTACTAAAACAATGTATAAATATTAAAATTAATTGAGCGTCCCTACATCACAGTTTTTCACTTATTGCAGAAGGTTCTGGAACATAACCACAACAATAAATAAGGGAACACTGTACTTCATTAACTAAGGTATAGCCATAGTTTAGCAGATTCTCCAGGTTTTTCAGAGAAAACTACTCAGCTCAGCTGACCTAGAAACATGATGTAGGTCAAGGAATTGACCTATTAACCTGAATTGTTCTGGTTTATTAAAGCAGGGAGATCGGCAGCAAGACAGAAATGTGAAAAAGTAACACTATACCTTCCAGCTGATATTTGGAGGTGGAATCTTGCCCTTTCCAGTAGGCTTAGGTTACTTTTTTAAAGGTTACTTTTAAAAGGCTAAAACCCAGCACTTCAATCAATGGCTGAGACTGGATAAGAAACTGCTCCTGGGCACACAGAAGATTCAGCAACCTGGGAGACTCTGAACACACTGCGTTCTGGCACCACGAGATGCAGAGCCAACCTTAAGAAATGGGGCTACAAAGTGGAGTCCACAACATGCGAGTGTGGAGAAGAGCAAACCACAGACCACCTACTACAATGCAGTCTGAGAGCTGCCACATGCACAATGGAGGACTTTCTTATGGCAACACCAGAGGCACTTGCCAAGTTTGCAAACTTTGTGGGTTTTAAAAAAGTACAATGCAACTGTTTGGTTCGCTCCTGATTCAATAAATAAATACTTTATAAAAAAAACCACTTAAATGGCAGAGAGAGAGAGAGAGAGAGAGAGAGAGAGAGAGAGAGAGAGAGAGAGAGAGAGAGAGAGGAGATACATTTTTCCAGGCTTTATGCCACCCTCACCTCAACAGTTCATATTCTTTAAAGTTTTGCTTATTTGAATCAGAATTGAAAGAAAACAGATGTACTGGATCAATGGCAAAACTCAATTAGACAGGTTTTTATCATGCTTTAAGACAGCCTTTGTCTAATCTGGCTCTTTCCAGATGGTTTAGACTACAAACCCCATCATTCCAAGACAGCAATCAGATCTGTGACATTTTTATGCATCTGGAAAGTACCGTTTTGAGAGAAACAAGGCTCCCTAAACAGCATTTTGAAAGGAGTTAACTCTGACTTTTAGTTCCTGACTTGACTACATATGTGTTTATATGTATAGTCAACCTCTATATATTAGGCATGGTTAGGTCCAGTCGAAATCTTCATATTTCATATTAAATTAGGATCAAATTCCTTTTTGAAGCGATTTCGAAGTGATTTGGGAACCCTGAAGTATCCTTGCCCCTTTGAAGCCACTGTTGCCATCTTTGTTCCGACTCAGGAAGTGATTCGGAAAAGACTCAGTGTTTGGAGGCAAGCAGCAGCTTGCATGCTTGGATGCTTGCCTCCAGCCAATGAGGGGAAACCATGTGGGGAGGGGAAGGGTTCTCACATGGCAGCCAGGGACACGAATGGTCAGGGACTAGGCAGCTTGGGTGGGAAAGGTGCCACGCCACCACCTTGCAAAGGAACAATATACCCGGGGAACCTAGTAAAATGCCCCCCCTCCATGTTTTCCTGAACGGGCTGGGATTTGGAGGAGAAAAGGAAAGGGGAAGGGAAAAGAGATAAGGAAAGAGGAGAAAAGAAGGGAGAAAAACAGCAGGAAAAATGTCAGTTTAAACCAGTGTGGATGGATTCCTTTCCTTTCTCTCCCGCATCGGTTTAAACCAGTGTGGATGGGACAGATCCATGTCAGTTGGATGGAGGCAGGCAGGATTTTCCCCGGGTACTGGTTGTGGGGGGTCGGGAGCAGGTGAGGGTTTTGCCCTCCTTTCTGCTAGAGATCCCTGTGTACAACTAGTGGGCCACTGTGTGACACAGAATGCTGGACTAGATGGGCTGAGGCCCGATTCAGCATGGCTCTTCTTATGTTCTTATGTTCTTAGTTTAAACCAGAGCGGATCGGATGGATTCATGTCAGTTTAAACCAGTGTGGATGGATTCTTTTCCTTTCCTTTCCCAGAGGTTTTAACCAGGGTGGATGGATTTCTTCCCTTTGCTCCCCCCCCCCCCCTCCCGGGGTTCTGGAGTAAAACAACTTCTTTCAAAGTGAAGATCACACAATGCAACAGGAAATAACACTTTGAATCTAACGTGAGCCCTGCTACATGCACAATGGATGACCTTCTTATGGCAACACCAGAGGTACTCCAAGTGGCCAGCTACTGGTCAAAGGACATTTAATAGAATACCAAGTCTGCAAACTTTGCGTTTTGTTTGTTTGTTTTTAATGCAATACAACTGTTTGGTTCACTCCTGACACGATAAATAAATAAATTCTTTATATCATAAGAACATGGAAAAACATTTATTAAACTGCAAAAACTTTGTTTTTGTGGGACATCCTGCAGCACATTTTGCTGTAATTTTTCAGTGAGTGTCTCATTGAGTCTCAACCAATTCAACATAGTTTGTGGTAGCCACAAAAACAAAGTTTCTGGATTATAACAACTACTTTGAGAGTTAAGAACTGCACAGTTAGAGAGGAAATACCGGTAACACTTTAAAACCAGGAACAGATTTTTTCACAAATTTTGTTACATAGTGTTTATTTATGGATTAGATCAAAATATTCTCTCTAGAAATCTCTAGGTCCTGCAGTGTGATTCCAGTGGATGTTGACCATAGGGTCATGCTATATGACCTAGGAATTCCTAGACAGGTTTTCTTTCAAGTAAAAAAGTAAAATTTCTTAATTTGCAATGTTTCACTTTCATTGGGATCCTGTGCTTCTAAACTCAGTAAATGTGGAGTGTTGTCTGCATAGGACTATACTTTGCATCTAACCTTGTCTTGCCCTTGGACCACATCTAACCTCATGATCCTACTGGGTGATTTCACACAACTTCAATTCCTTTTCTGCCTTCACCCTCAGACCTTCCTGGCACCATGTGCTCAGCCTTATGCTTCCCTCATGATTGCCTTTCAAAAGCTGGCTGCTCTTTGACTCTCTCTTTGAAGCCACTCATGACCTGACATCCTGGCACCAGCTTTGAGATTTTCTTTTGGCATGGCTGCTATTTTGAAAAAATGACAATGTCATAATTTCTTCAGAGGGAAAGGTGACTACTATTGTCTTCCACTTCAGCTTTTTAATATTATCTCCCATGTGGTCTCTTGTTTACACTGCCCTTTCTTCAACCCAAGAATTCCACTTTTTTGACTTTTATGATCACTATTGTCAGAGGAAGCTTGAACTCATGCCAGCTCAGGGGCACAATAGTATTTTCCCTTTTTCTTTCCTGGCATTCTGGTTTTGAATCATGAGTGGTTACAAGAGATCTTTTCTCGTGACTTCTGCAGGCATTTGTACTTTTCCCCACTCCCTCCCATGTCTTATGACTGTGCCCACATTGGAAAGACCATTGCCTTCCCACGGAAGTCGAGATGTTTGACTCTCTCTTTGAAGCACTGGTTGTTCAAAGCGAGGACTTGTTGCTCTAAGAATAAAACTAGGAATATATCAAATGGAGTAATGAGAAACATGCAAATCCCCCCCCCCCCCCAAACCATAATGAGAAAGGGGAACTGTTTGATCAGACTCATACAACCTGTGTATCACCAAATAGACTGCACCAACATACTGCAATTCCACGTTAACATCTTAGATCACCTTTCCATAAACTGCAAAAAGCATGTGTTTGTATGCCTCTGTTTGTATTTTTGGATAAATGTGTGTCTGGCTAGCAATCAAAAATATATTTGCATTAGCCATTTTAAAAATGCATTTACCCAATTCATATTCTGCACTTATCTTTTCACTTCCAAGCAGTGGAAAGAAACCGCAAGTGACAAAGCTTTCCTCAGCTTTTGAAATACATGCAAGTAATATCAAAATACTCTAAAGTCACTAGATCTGGTCTTGAATGCTAAATAGGGTAAAGCTTGGTTAGTACTTAGATGAAAAATCCTCAACAAATACCAGTGATGTAGGTTATATTTCAGAGAAAAGGACTAGCAAAACTATCTCGGAGTATTACAGACAGTCCCTGAGTTACAAACATCTGACTTACAAACGACTCATAGTTAAGAATGGGGCTGAGACAACAAGAAGTGAGAGAAATCTACCCCAGGGAAGGGAAAAATCACGTCTGAAAGAGCTATCATGGTAGTGTCTCAACTGAAGCTTTATCACCAATCCTTGTTTCCACAACAAGTCTTTTTTTCAAAATCAAATTATCACAAGCAGAGAAAGTGAGGGGAAATATTTTGAACAGGCATAGACAGCAAATCTTCTGAACACAGGCACAGAACTGTGCTGCGGGTACTCTGGCCTGTTTTATGGCAAAAGAGGCCTTTTTTTTTTTTAAAAAAAGGAAGTGATTGAGAAGTTGCCTTTTAGTTTCCAAAACAGCCTTCCCATTCTGGATCTGAAAAGGGGAAAGAGATGGAGCCATCTATATAATCTCAGATGGATGGATGGATGTGGCATCAAGGCTTGAGGATCTGCAATGTTGTTCTTGTTTAAGGCAAACCCATTCCAGAAAAAAGAACTCCTCCGGGCAGGCATGTAGCCAGGGGCTAAGCTTCAGCCCCCCCCGAAATTCTCAGGGTGGTCCGCGAGAAGGCCTTACTGGTACATTATTTAAACTGTTATGTTTATTCATATCATGATCTGATCACCATGCTCATTATATCCCACCTTCATGGGGTTATTGGGATAACAATACAAAAGATTTCCTAGGGTAAACCCTCTTCCACCCAGTCTCAGCCCCGAACCAAACTCAGCCCCGAATCAAAATCCTGGCTACGGCCCTGCCTCTGGGGCCCTCTTTGGTGTTAGGTTACATGCTGACACTGGGCTTGATGATCTTATGCTGCATGTTTTCACTTCCAGATGTGTGAAGTATCTTTATTCTTGTTTGACTAGAAAATAATCCGCCCTTCTATTGTACACAGAAAATGGCTGATTGCCTATCTTCCAAATGTCCCAATTTGGCAGGGACACTCCCTATAAAGCCTCTTACCTCTTTTTTCTCCCAACTGCTTTTAAAATGTCTCAATTTCTCTCTCCTACTTCCACTTTCTTCATCCTCCTTAGCTTATGTCCATTACTGCAAATTAAGTTTGAAGTGCAAAGTAGTTTGCAATAGGTTAACTTGATGAGGAGAGATGGGGGAAAGTGGACACAATCTTGCTCTTTTCTGAAGCCTCAGTCTGGGTACTGTTATCGAACGGCCGCCAACCCCCAGCCAGCGATTCGACAACCGGGCAAGCCCGTGGACCGACCACGAGGCAGAGACCGCGAGGGTTCAGTTAACCTGGCGAGCCCGGAGCGACTAGGTCCTCGTAGCCTACCCACCTCCCGGAGATCCAATTATGCTCACCAATCTGCAAGGTAGATGCCACGAAATTGTTTTATTCTGCTCAGCTGAGAGGATGCGAACCGCAATACCCTGATTCCCGGGGACGCATGCATATACATTCAAAACATTGGTTTTAAAGGTTACAGAACTGTCAAAACAATTGAATTTCCGCCTGCCCCTTCTGGGCCGGCTCCGCCTATGATTGGCCGGAACGTCGAAACCAGCTGATGGGCGGGAAGTTGACAGGCTCCGGGGAACCTATCAGCGCTCACTCCCATTCACCCTCCTAGCCAATCAGTGGTCCGTGGCCATATATGGTATGTCCGGGAAGGGAAGCTTAGACGGAAATTGCTGTCAATAATGGCATGTGGACATAACAAAAGAATCCCTTTCGGGTAAACGACCCGAGTGATATCTGGAGTGATAGGATTAGTGGAGTTGACGTTTCACTCATGGGAATGAAAAGGAAAAAGGGGAAGAGGTCTGATGACAGAAACTCACTCAGACCTTTGGGTGACAAAAGGATTATTTTGGGACACACCTGGGTTCCGAAGCCAGCTGTGAGACCCACTATGAATAACAAACTTGTATTGTCCATGTTCCAAAGGCGGGCTAAGTTTGACGACTCAGACGGACGAAACCCCCCTTGGGCTGACGGAAATGTGGGGCATAAGACTAGTGCTCAGCTGATCCATAACAAGACTTTCCATCAGAATAACGCATGCAATATGAATATGGTGATCCACAAAGGTTTTGGGAAACAGGCTTCAGTTACATTTCCTCTTGGCGAAACACAGTAAAACATTCTCAAGGCAACCTTTCTTAACCAAGGCAAAAAGGGGGAGGGAAAGGTTTACATGGGGTCAGGGGGGGGACAAGGGAACAATATTGTACAGATGTACAGACACAGGGGTGAACCTTTATTATGATTTATGATCTTCTGATTCCTGATGTCAGCCCAACATAAACAGAGGTGGCCTCCTGCTCCATAGGCCAATTCCTTTCTCAAAACTTTCCTTTCTGAGTTCAGAGGCATCCCAAAAGTGAAGGAAGAGGAAAAGAGGGGAATGGAGACAAAGAAATATAAAGTAAAAGACATAGCTTCTTTTCCTCCTTTGGGGAGTCTCGAACTCGGGACTCCCATTCCCAAGCAGCCTTGGCTCTGCCGCCTGAGCCACCGCATCTTTCCCTTAGATGTGGCTCTCCTCGCAGTCTTAAGGCGCCCGGGGAGCGAAAAGAGAGAAAAAAATATAGAAATTCAGGAAAAAATAGGGGGGAAGTCAGAGAGGGAGGAACACTTCTGGACAGACTCAGCGGGGCTTGGGGAGAGGATGTGTGGGCTTTCACCTGGGAACAGGCGTGCGTGCTGAAGTTGGGACTTGTTCACTCGCGGAACGACCTGCAGCTTGAGAACTGTTGCCCTCGGCAACAGTACTATAGAATGAATGCAATTTAATGCCATTTTAAGTGCCATGGCTCAATGCTATGGAATCTTGTGATTCACAATTTTACAAGGTCCATATCCTTCCTTGCCAAACTACAAATTGCAGGATTCCATAAAACTGAGCCATAGCAGTTAAAGTGATGTCAAACTACATTAATTCTACAGTGTAAATCTAGCTTCAGACAAAAGCAAACTGCTGTAGTCTCTTCTTGCTTATGTGTTCTTCCTCATTAAGTACTTGCCATCTTCACTACACTCTGATGTTGTTCAGTCACACAAGTTTTCCCCCTGTAAAATGGCTGAGTATATTCCTATCTTCCACTCTCCCAGCTGAAACCTTAAAAGAAATAATCTTTATTTCGGTTTGGTTATGGAATATCATAATCTTCTACTGCACACAGAAAATAGGTGATTAATGACAGGATGGAGGTGGTTTAGATGCAAGAAAAGAAACAAAGCATTGAAAAGCAGTGACTTCCCTGGTTTGTAAGGCACGCAGTGTGGAGGAAGGATTCCCCGCTGTCACTTTGAATCAGAATGGCTAGAGATCACAGCATGAAATTCCCATGTACCTCTCAACTCCCCATTGGGAAGCTAGTAGTGTGCAAGGAATGAGAGCATGTGTGACTTGAGGAGCTCCCCCCCCCCCCCAAACCACTGGGAGTGTGAATGTGAAACTTTCACAAACCAGATTGGATCAATAGATAGAGGTCCTCATTTCTGTTTGAGCAGGTTTTGTGCATGAGTGTGTGTGCATTCCCTTCCATGCACTCTCTTGCACTGACCAGAGCTGGGCCCTGCCATTAGATAAGTGGGAGACATCACTTCAGGTAGGTATTATGTTATGAGTTTATAGATAAGGAAGTGGATTGTTCAGTGGAATTACCCTATCTTCTCATGGATGTGTCTAGAAAATGTAGTAAAAAAACCCCATCCTCCAAAACCTAGGTTACCTTCATGGGTCAATTTGAGTACTGTACCTTAAGCCTTATAGGAAAAGGAGACATCCCTTTCTTTGAGTGAAGTAGTGAAAAACAAGAGAACCTAAAAGGAAAACCAACCCTTTCTACTCTCTCTACCATGGCACTGCTTCTGGACTATAAAATGCATGGGAATGGAAATGTTGGTGGCTCTCTGAGGTAGTCTTGGAGCATTCTCCTCTCCATAGAGTAATCCTAGACTTATCCACAGAGTCCATTATTTTGGCCCCAAAGCCTGCCTTTAACTTGTACACACGGTTGACTAGGGGCCCTTCTACATTATACTAAAATGCAAGTGGAAATGGGTTAAAATAACTCGCTTGCTCTTGTGTTCAATTCCCCACCCCAACCCAAAACCCAGGCTTTCCCTGTGTGGATGGCTACATGCTATCTTGATTGAAATCAGGATAACAGGAAACCACCCTAACTTACTGGAAAAGGCCCCTGACAGCCATGGGGCCTCTCCTTGCATCCTCCTGATGGAGAAAATGACACCTGAGATGGGAGGGGTAAAGAGGAAATTCCACCCCCCCCCCCACACCCTGGTCTCTTCACACATAATTTCCTTTTTCAGGGAGATGCAAGGAGAGGCTCAATGGCTGTCAGGGACCCTTTTCAACAGGTTTTAGGAGAGGAAATGTGAGGCTTGGGGCAAGGGGGTGGATGCCACCTCACACCTTTGCGCTCCAGGAGCCCAAAAGTACGAGATGGCTCTGTGAATTGACCCCCGGGAAACATGTGACGCGTCCTGAGAGTCAATCCACACAGGCACAATACCTCATCATACCTGGATCTTTCATTAAGACCCTGATCTAATGAGGTATTTATTTAAAAAGAAACCTAGAACCTTCAGAACAAGAACCTTCTGGGGACTGACCCCTGGCAGCTGGACTAGATCGGACTCCAGTAAGTCAAAACTCGACCTCCCAGAGGGGACCATAGGTCCAAGAACTGTCCCCGGTTCCAGGAAGATCAGTCCTCCCTCCGCTAAGGTCGATTTCCACTGGAACCCTTTGGAAGACTTTTAGTTAGAATTACCTAGGCTTTCTCCATAACCTTGGACCCTGTAGATAGGACCCTATCACTGCTGTATTGCCCCCTTTCATCGCTCTTAGCTTATTGTGTTATTTATACTGTAGTGTATGTTGTGTTGTTGTAATGCTCACTGGTCTTGCCCAGTGAACTTTGTAAGTCGCCACGAGCCGTACGGGAGTGGCAACTAATAAGTTTGAATAATAAATAAATAAATAAATAAATAATGCAGAGTAAACCAGGGGAACCTGGTTTACTCAGCATCAATTTGCTTTTACCAGAGATGTCGTTTGGACACCTCTGGTAAAAGCCGGAGAAGTCTCGAATTAAAGGCCTGTCTGGAAGGGTCTTGCAGATTAGTATATATTGTAATATGTACAGGAAGTCCACTGGCTGCCGGTCGAGTACAGAATCCTTTATAAGACCCTGACCTTGACATTTAAGGCCTTGCGGGGCCAGGGTCCTACATACCTAAAAGACCGTCTGATACCACCTATCCATCTGAGAGCACCACGGCCAGCCTTCGAGAACCTTTTCTGTCTCCCAGGTCTGAGAGAAGCTCATCTGGAGCCCACGAGACAGAGATCTTTCTCCATTGTGGCCCCTGTCCTGTGGAACTCTCTGCCGCCAGACCAAAGAGCCATCCTCGACCTGCCTTCATTTTTGGCGGCACTTAAGACATGGCTATTTAGAAGAGCATATGCTTGAGTGACAATCAGTGACCTGGAATCTGTCTATTCCAGTATTTTAACATTTTAATATTTAAATATTTAAATATTTTAGTATTGTAAATGCCAAGCTGTGTAAGTCGCCCGGAGCACATCTGTGGAGGGCGACTCATAAATAATAAAATTAGTTAGTTAGTTAGTTAGTTAGAGTTACAAACATCTGACTTACAAATGACTCACAGTTAAGAATGGGAGTGAGACAACAGCAAGCAAGATAAACCTACCCCTAGGAAGAGGAAATCACCTCTGAAAGAGTTATCATGGGGAAAAGGAGTCTCCACTGAATCTTTCTCACCAATTCTACAACAAGTCAAATTTTTCAAAATCCAATTATCACAGGGATAGAAAGTGAGTTGAAATCCTGTTCTGACCTACATACAAATTCAGCTTAAGAACAAACCTACTGAACCTATCTTGTTTGTAACTTGGAGACTACCTGTATTTGGGTGTAGGGAGAATATATTTTGATTCCCCCTTTCCGCTGCACTGTTTGTGTTGTTTTCCATTACCTTAATTTGAATTACCCAATGTTCCCAGCTGAAGGGTTTTTCTTTCCAAGTAACTGACCTTTCTCCAGAATTGTTTCCCTTTAGGAGCTGAAAGAGTCACCCTCCCCTCCTTTGCCCAGATTCCTGACACAAATGTCTGAGCATCTCAGAAGCCCCTGTGTTTCCCGGTTGCTTAGAAACCAGGGATTTTGCAAGAGGAGATCAAAACAGCTTTTCATGTCTCTCCCCAACGATTTTTTGCTTGCCTAGTACTCTTTTTTCCACAGCTCAAGCAATCCCCACTGCAAGTGCGCATGCACGCACACATACACACTACCACAGAAAGAGTAGCCTGTTCTAAAAATAGCTCAGTGGTGGGAAAATGCTGAGTGCCTGAATAGAGGGAAATCCTAATGAGATTCCGGAAAGGAAACACCTGGGGCTGCCATTGCTTCGAATTTAGCTGGAACTAAAAATAAATTGGCCATGTACATTATGTACCCCTTGATTGGGAGGCTGTACAATGCTGGATTAATGCACCAGCTCCTAAAGCCTCGGATTAGTAAGGAGTCTCTAAATCAATCAAATACATCCACGCATGAATCCTTTTGCAAAATGTTAGAATAATGCACATTTTTGGTCATCATTTTTAAAGCATTTGTGCAATAAAAACAGCTAGAAATAAAGCAGAAAGCAATAAATCAATAAAATAAAGCAGTGTTTTTCAACCTTTTTTGGGCTGCGGCACATTTTTTACATTTACAAAATCCTGGGGCACACCACCAACCAAAATGACACAAAATGACACTCTAATACAGTGATACATATAGTTAATAGGTTTTTTTAATGTATTTATACACTCAGTGTGAAACCTGGGCCAGTTTCGATGAACACAACATATATATGACTTCCCCTCACATACTTGTGAGTCGCCCTATACATGGCTATCATGTCTTCTCTCAGCCTTCTCTTCTTCAGGCTAAATATGCCCAGTCTTCAAGCCGCTCCTCATAGGGCTTATTCTCCAGACCCTTGTGAAATTTCACCCTGAGTTAAACTTGCTTCCAGTTAACTATGGATGTCATGAAGCTGTTATAAACAGTTTCTTTGCCGCTCCTCATAGGGCTATTCTCCAGAAATCCAGAAAAAAAGTAAAAAAAAACCATTTTCAAGTTAAGAGGCTCAATTTGTTTCTTGAATCGAAAATCCAATGCTTCAGCCTCCCGATGCTCCCAGGTTCACTCACTTCCAACCACCGATGTGGAGCTTCCCGATGCTCCCAGGAGCCCTTCCTTTGCCACCGATGGGAGGATCTTTGGGGAGGGAAAGAGGGAGAAAGAAAGAGGGAGAAAGAACTGCTAGGAGGGGGAAGAGTGCCAATTTCCCACAGCACACCTGCTGATCGCTCACGGCACACTAGTGTGCCGTGGCACACTCGTTGGGAAACACTGAAATAAAGAATATAAATAAAATATTTATTAAAATCCAAGGGTAAGGTTCAATGTTTAATCTTTAGTTCCCCCTGAGAATGGGAGTTCAGGAGAATAGACTAGAAATCTCTAGTGGAGAATTATAAGGATCTCAACAAACTATAAATCCCAAGATTTCATAGGATGGGGCCATGATTAAAGTGATGCAACACCATAATGCAGATGGGCCCTATAAGCATTCCAGCCAGTTGTTTAAACTGTACTAGCCAGAATACAATAAATACACTTTCCTCTTGTTTTCCTTCTGCCAAGAGCTCAAGATAACACAAATTTCATTTCCTTTTTATTTGTGTGGCAACTCTAAGATATAATCAATCACTCAGGGTTACATGGATGACCTATATAGATGAATATATATTTAAATCTTGGTTGCCCCACTTTTTGAACCCTTTCACATTTTAAGATCTCATAGGATGTAGCAATAATAATTAAAGTGGGACAAAAACACACTATAATGCTATATCAAAAGGATTTTAGCCTAGTGCTGTACTATTTTTATACCAATATGGGCTCTCATTTCTTGATGAGGTGATAGAAAATATTGCATTGTTCCCCTGAGCCTTTGGCATATGCGCCATGATAGAATCCCATGTGACATTGGTTGTTGAGCCATGGCAAACCTTCCCTTCCCAAAGGATTTGTAGTTTATTGAGAGACCACAAATAAATATATGATTTTTCCTTTTATTAAAATCCTTTTCTGGTGATGTGAAGGTGTGCAAGTTCAATGCTTTAGAAGATTGGGAATAAACTCAGCAGCAGCTGTAACCCCATGAACTATATTATGCCTAACCCTTCAAAATATTTTATTGATTTGATGATTTTTTTGGGTGTAATTTGTATCTTTCAAACTGTGTACCGTAGCTTTTTCTTATATGAAATGTATATAACTTTTAAGAAATGTGTCAATGTAGCCTAGAAACAGCCACCCCTCTGTGACCCTGTTAGAACAATCTCCTAGGAATGGAAAACGTTAGGCAAATTCCTCTGGCTATTTCCCAAGCCAGGTAATCATCAGATTCATTGTGTGTATGCAAAGATAAGTGATTTCCATTGCCAGCTAGATAAGCTCAAGATGTTTGTGCAATTCACCTGAAGCTGAGAATCTGTTGCTCCTTTGCAGAAACAGGAGCTTAGACTATGTGCATTCATTAACTCTTTTATTCACAGCCAAGCCCTTGATTATCCGAGATCAACACTTTGTCCCTTGAGTCTTGCACCTTTGTTTCCTGAGATCCATAGCTTTGTTTGGCACAAAACTGGACATTTGAGCTAATTAAAAGCTCATCAGTATATCTGTATCATTTGTTTTCCCTGGACTGTGCCATCCTCGGGGCATCTCTACAGCTGATTGGCCTTCCACCCCAGTTACTATTCTCCCCACCAAGGGAATCCCCGCCTAGATGTGGTGGTGCCAACAGAGTTCTCAGCCAATCCCGGCGCACCAGCCTTCTTTCCAGCCAATCACGGGAGGGAGTGGGAGGTTTGAATGGCTGTCAAAATTTAATAAGATGTCTTGCATTTCTCTGTATCTTTATGTTTGTACTTTTTTTTGGTCGAATCATAATAAACCGCTGTGGCTTGACTTCAACCTGGCCTTTTTGCTTTAGCTTACACTCGTCAGACACGGACTCTCTATCTGCGGTCCTAGCTAGGTCACTTCAACATGAAAATAAGATAAATGATTAGACCCCTGATAAGAGAATACATTTGACAGGCTTGTAGTTGATCTCTGAGCCCAAGTGAAGTGCCTTTTAAAATACTTTTTAACACCATCAAAGGCACAAAATCTGTACCCTTCAAAAGTTCTTGGTATGTCGGTCTATTAATCCTTGGCATTGTCTGACTGGGGGGCTAAAAAGGCCCTTGGATATTTTTAATACACCTTTGATATTAAAAGGAGCATTATTTCTGTATAAATACACCTGTATGTTCAGATGCCGTTTAGGCCCCTTCTACACTGCCATATAAAATCCAGATTATCGGCTTTGAACTGGATTATATGGCAGTGTAGAAGGGGCCTAAGAGGCCTACTTCATGTTCTTCCACAATTTGAAATATTGTAAATGAATCACAGGACAGAATACATTATCCATAATGGCACTAAAGATGTGAAGTTTTCTTTTCAGGGAAGTTTGCTTGCCTGCTTTTTTGACAGCTTTTAAATGCAATGTTAAGGCCACCTTATTCCCTACGTCCCTTGAAGGTAATCCGCTGTGTGCTCCTTTAAAAACAAAGACTGATTACTGTTTCAAGTTGGAATTTTAGAAGGCTTATTTGTTTTTTAAAAGCTAAAAGAAAAACAAGAGGGAAAATGTTACACACTTCTTGCATTTTGGGAAAGTTGCAACAATAATCAATTTTACCCTGAAAGTTTACCTTTATAAGTACACTTGAGTATCCCTTATCTGGCATTCCAAAATAAGTCCAAAATCCAAAATTGTCCACATGGGTGCCTGATATAGACCAGATCTTCACTGTCATATAAAATCCAGATCTGTTTTGAGCTGGATTATATGGCAATGTAGCCTCATATAATCCATTTTAAAGCTGATACTGTGGATTGTTTTTGATAATGGTAGTGTAGGTACAGTCATGGTGACACCTTTGACTTCTGATGGTTCAGTGTACACAAACTTTGTTTAAGCACAAAATTCTCAAACTGTTACAATTAACTTTAGACTATATGTTTGTGTATGATGTTTAAAAAGACTGTTGTGTTTATGCTTGGCTCTGATCCCCAAGATATTAATATGCAAGTATTTTAAAAATGGGGGTGCGGGATCCAAATACAGAACACTTTCGGTCCCAAGCATTTTGGATAAGGGATGCTCAACACGTATTAAATTTTAACCTCTTTTTTAAAAATACAAAAAATATTTTTAAAAATTGTAGAAAGGGACAGGCTAAAAACTGCTCTATGAATACAATTGCCCTACAGAATATTAAAGATGAATGTTCTTTCATTCATTGGTCAGTTGGTTGTCCATGCCAAGGCTGAGCAACAACAGCACTTTCCATAGCACTGGAGGTGACCAGGGTTTTCCAGATGTAAAGGCCTCTCCTCAAAGCTCAAGGAAAATGGGTTCCCTCCAAAAGTGTGTTTTTCTCATTTATTAGACCCAATGCTTTCTTATTTGAATAGTACATTCTGTGCAATTGTGGTTTTGTTTGAGGTGTCTTGCTTTGTGACATCATCACCAGAGGTTGTTTCCTGAAACATCACCTATGAAACACCATTATGGTCTGTCCTCCCATATCATCACAGGGGATCACCGGTGGATTTCTGATTTTGTGCCTGAAAAGCTCAGCAGTTGGGACATTCCTGACTAAGGGCCCTTCCAAACAGGCCCTATATCCCAGGATCTGATCCCAGGCAGGCCCGGGATTACTCATATGGCCACCCTGGGCCATGGCCTAGGGCGGCACCTTTGTGGGGGCAGCAGGTCTGGACCCCCCAAAAAAGTTTTTAAAAATTGCCAAAAATATTCCCCAAAAAATTCAATTTTTTTTAAAGGGCACATGCGCGTAAGCACCATCCACGCCCCCCCTTGCTCTGCTCTCCTCGGCTCTGCCCCCGCCCTCGGCTCTGCCCCACCCCGGCTCCGCGAGGAGGAGGAAGGAAAGGCCCACCCCCGGAGCCGATGCGGGGGCCCCCCATGGCTCCTCCCTCCTAAAGCCGTCATGATTCATGCCGGCCTGAAAAGGGCGATTTCGGCTGCTTCTCAGGCCGGCATGGTGGCTTTAGGAGGGAGGGAGGGAGGAGCCGTGGGGAGGCCTCACATCGGCTCTGGGGGTGGGGCTTTCTTTCCTCCTCCTCCTTGATGCGCCGGCGAGGAGCCGGGGGCGGGGCGGGGGCAGAGCCTTTGGCCTAGGGCGCCAAAAGGGCCTGATCCGGGCCTGATCCCAGGTTTTCTGCTTTAAACTGGATTATTTGAGTTTGCACTGCCAGATAATCTGGGATTAACAGAAAACCTGGGAACAGATCCTAAAATATAGTGCCTGTCTGAAAGGGCTTGTAGAGGTGACATTTAGCCATCCTTCTTAGTTGCCATTGCTGGCCTTATCTTTCTTGAATTTATCCAGTTCTCCTTTAAACCCATCAAGTGTGGCCCCCACAACTATGTCTTGTGCCAGGGAATTCTACAGCTTAACTTCATGATATAGAAATTAACACTGCCTTTTATCTGTCATCATTTAGCAGATGAGCTAGTTCTAGTGTTTTCTATCATTTCACGCTATAGTAACCATTTAATGCAATTTCAAACCATTATTGAAGGAACCATTGAGGCCCGGGTGGTGATTACATAAACTGCAGAGCACTGGTGTACATTAAGAGCTTTCTTGTGCAAGCTTTTGTTGTCTAGCCACCAGAATTTGAAGCTAGCTTCAATGTACATTGAATGGTCAGTGTAGGCGGGGCCTACATCTCACATGATTTGCCTTTCCCATCCTATGCTAAACAGCCCCAAGCATTGTTATCTTTCTTCATAGGGAAATTGATCCAGAGCCTCAGGGCTTCATCACATCTTGTTGTCTTGCAGCAATTACATTGCTTATGCAAGTGGAAGCATACTGACAGTTGAAAGTGCAATGACCCAGGACTGTTTATGGACAACAGCTATTTTTTGTGTGTTATGTGATGTTATTTTATGTTATGTGTTTACTAATGTTTAATGTTTTATCAGGAGAGGGTCAATTTTGATGTTTTACACTGGGAATGTAGCGCAACTGGCTAAGTGTCAGCTGCATAAGATCTCTCTGACCTATAGGTCATGAGTTTGAGGCCTGCCTGGATCGATGTGGGTGCTCGACCTTTAAGTGTAGCCTGCTGCTGACCTTTGCAGCCCAAAAGACAGTCTCATCTGTCAAGTAGGAGATAAAGGTACCACATTAAAGTGGGGAGGCAAATTTTGACTGAGTTATGAGGCCATTAAAGAACTCCAGGAACGCTGAGGAATGCGGAAGGAACAACAAGGGATGCTGAGAACGCTGAGAGATGAGGAGTGCGTCAGCTCCCCCTGGTGGCCAGAGTTTGCCTCTGTTCGTCTATATGTGTGTATGTGAAAAACGGCAGGGGTTGTCTGCTAAGTATGTGTACCTGTAATCCACTCTGAGTCCCCTTCGGGGTGAGAAGAGCGCAATATAAATAAAGTGTATTTATATTTATTTAATCGATGGCATTGAATTGTTGCCAACATTGTGAACCACCCTGAGTCCCCTTTGGGGTTGAGAAGGGCAGTATACAAATACCACAAATAAATAAATAAATAAAAACAATCACTTTCACAGAAGATCTCCAATAGCATAGCTTCACAAATGCATGTTCCTACACTGAATCTTCCACACTGTTTCCCTTTATCCCACCTTCACCAATGCCCACCCTGAATAGTACATGCATGATGTTCACTTTTGTATTTTTATTATGCTGCAATTGTGCAATTGCACAGTTTCAAACCTTATCGCAAACGAGTGCTGCTTGCATAATTCTGTAATTGTGGCCTGCTATTTTAGCACACTTATGCAATTAGGACAGACTGAAGTAGACTGGAACAGAATGGGGGTATGATAATGGGGGGTATGATAACATAAGAAAATATTAAAACATAAAATATAAAAGTAGGAAAACAATGACAATACGGGAGTTCAGCTTAACACCTCTTAGCACGCCGGCACTATCTTCCATAACTGGCTTCACTTTGCTTGGGGACAGAGAGCAGGAGAAGAGGAGAACCACGACCACTCATACCACATTACTGCTGGAATATTGGAACTGCAGAAGAACAAAATGATTGCACTAGAAGCAATAGTTGAACAGCAGCCATAAACAGATTTTTTTCTCATCAATAAAAATGGAAATCTAATGGAACCAAGGGAGAGTCATGATGTATGAAAAGGAAAGCTCACATTATGCCAGTGCAATTATGTAACAAACCTATAATGTGATAAATCCTTAGTTATTTCCTCAACTTGAAACTTTTCCCAACTGTGATAGCTACATAACAATTTTCTTGTGATTAATAAGGAAGCTCTCATGGGTCTTGAAAAGAAATGAGAAAGATGTACACATATTAAAGAGATTGGGCAACCATCAACAAGGCAGCTGGTCTGCAGAACCTGGTTTCCCTTTAGTCTGTTTTCAAATTATTATTTCAGTGTCACATTTCGTTCTTTTTAATTGAGGCAAGATCCCAACCAGCTGCTCGGTAAATAAGTTAGTGTCTCAGTGCAGCCAAAGGGCACACAGATATGCCTGGCTTGCACTGCACTTTGAGAAACCCACAAAAGAAATGTAATTATGATGTTCCTTCTTGCTACAGCTGCAAAGAGTTAGCAAGATTTGGGGATAAGAGAAAACCTACTCCTGTGCATCTCTCCCTCTTTCATAAATCTAGAATGCAGGGGCATGAGGATGGCGGATGGAAGATTCAGGACGCATAGAAGAAAGTGTTTTTCACCCAGTATTCTCTACTCTGGCTAAGTCACTAATCATTAAATCAGAATGGAGGTGGTACTCAAGAAATAGAAAAAGTCTGGGACTTAGAAAGGCAACTATAAAGAAACTAGACAATATTCTTTATTGTAAATATTTATCATTGAATACTAAAGCTCATTGCCACTGATTTTCCCATTTCTATGTATGGTTGTTAAAAGTAGACAGTGAAGAAAGTGGATTGGAAGAAAATTAACTCATTTGAAATGTGATGGAAAAGCATTTAGTGGAAACCATGGACTGCTAAAAAGACAAATAAATGAATCCTACAGTGCATCAACTCTAGGGTCTCCCTAAAAAACAAAAATAAAATTGCTATATTTTAGCTATATCATGAGAAAACATGACTCACTGCAAAAGACAATAATGGTTGGTATGACAGTAGAAAAAGAGGAAGAATGCATTTGAAGATGGATAAACTCAATCAAGACAGATATGGAACTGAACGTGCAAGATCTAAGCAAGGCTGTTGATGACAGGATAACATGGGACCACCAAGGATTGAAATAAATTTGACCGCAGCTAACAAGAACAACAAATTAAAAGTTACACTGGAAAATTCACTACCACAAGGTGTGGAGACAGCCAGTGTCTTTGGAGAAAGGAATATAGTAAGATGCTAATTTAAACAGACTATTGGTCTATTCTAGCTCATGGTAGGCAACTGCTGATGGGTTGGGGGCAATTCTTTCCATGCTCCCTGGAGGAGCATGCCATTGCATTGCAGCACCAGAAGTGAAATTTCCAGCTGCCTTTTCATGGATGGTTGAGGAGAGGAATTGGGAAGAGCAGGAGGTGGAGTAAACTCTACATTTACAGCTATTTTGGTATATTTTGACCTGTTCTGAGTTAAAACATTACCCCAAATTCTGTAGACAGAAACGGGCATTAGTTCTCCCACTTTGGCGGATTGTGTCTTAGTGTCTCCTCCTTCCCTACCTCCATAAGCTTTAGCAGAGTTGCCCTTCACATCTAAGAACCACCTTTCGGTGTGAAAAAAATGATTGTAACGTCGTACGAAGTGCACCGAAACCAACACACTTTAACAATAAAGCCTGTCTCTCCAAAGGTTAAAAAAACATTACCCCAAATCCTCACAAAAATCTGGGGGCTTCAGGTGTCATATGAAGGCTGTAGATATTTTGTCCACCATAGTTTAGCTTTACATTGGCCACTGCATCTGGCAGTGATGACCAATGTTTCAAGAAGGAAACTTTCCTAGCCCTATCTAGAGTTCTCCAGTGATCTCCTGCCCAAGTATGGAAAAGTCAACCATTCTTAAATCAGACAAAATTGCACGTGTTTAGGGTAGAATTGTAGTGTATGGCCTGAAAAGTTTGAGAAAGTCACAGCAGAATATGCTATCCAGGTGCCATGATGACTATAGGCTATATGTAAACAGCCACTGAATCCCAGAATTTGAAAAATGGTTAATTTGAAGAATCTGGGGTTTGCAGTCCAGGAAAGTATTACTCCAAGCTCCACTGGACACCAATTATAGGAACACAATAGCAGAAGAAAATGTCTAAGTTTTTCTGAGGCCCATACACCGAGGCTCCATCTACACTGCCATAAAACTCAGTTTCTGAATCCATCTTATCTGCTTTCAATCTGAGATGCAGAAGATGGAGTCTGGAACTTTAGGTGGAACCTGGTAGATGGTGATCTAGTTTGTCCATTTCTAGTTGGATGGCAGGGCATGTCAACCCCTGGTTGATCATTAGAATGTAATGGGTATGCTTCGGGTTGCAAACTGACCAAAGACATTCATAGGAATACAGCAGAGATGATGTCAAACAGGAAAATCTCCAGTAAGTCTGTTAAATCCTTTTCCTGCAGACCTTGAGAATGAGGCTAAAAGGCTCATGCTCCAGGTGAAAATTTGAAACCTGGGTAGGGAAGCAGATGTTCTCTTGACATCAAATCAAGGACATGGGTGGGAAGTAGTAAGACAGGAATTGTGTGACCCTCCAGATGTTAGTGAACCATAAATTCAGGCAGTCCTCATTTACACAGCCAATAGTGAGGAAAGGTGGGAAATGACCTCCAAAAATATCTCGATGGCCAGATGATTCCTATCCCAAACTACATTCATATCTCTGCAGAAGTTCTTGGAATGCAGCTTTCACTGAACACAACAACTATAACTTGGGGACAGAGTAATCTGGAATTGTGTCTGTTCCTTACCTTGATTGATCTAGAACTTGCAGCATACCATTGTATATTAGAGTTTTATTCTGTATTGAAACCTGCCTTCCCTCTCACCCAGAAGCTTTGATTCCATCCCATTCCAGAACCTCTACATGACAAGTCAATAATTATTTCCTGTGGGTGAAGGAGAAAGCTTTCTGCATGTACCCAGGGGCACCCCAAATTTGATAGATTCCCCTGTTTCAAGAACTGAGCCTTGAAATACATTCATGTCCACAGTAATAATTGGTTTAAATTAAGATTGTCTTAAATCCCTTCCATCTTCCAAGAGAAAAATAATTTAATTTCACTTTCTGCTGTATTTGAACTCTCATACCTCGTGATATTTTGCAAATTTTTGGCATTTAAAAAAATAAGGTGAAAATAGAATTAATTCCCCTTTCCACTGAGTAAATACAAGATGTGCTTCTATTTCCCATCCTGGAAAGGACTGTATTATACCAGCCTGTCTAACAGGTATTAAAGATGATGAGCTTTTCAGGAAAAAAGGTAGCATCCTCAATTTAGCCCTAATGTGGATGAATTTTTAAAAAAGATTTAAGCACTCAAAGCTTTGAGTCTTACATGGATGAATCTGTCAGTTTTGGTCTCTCCTCTATTCAATGTGTTTGAATTTTTAATTTCTTCACATCCCCATATAAAACGGTTTGTGAATTTTGGCAGATGATTATCAAAAAGAAATTGAAGTGAAATATTCACTCATCTCATCCTACTTGTCAAAGCTCATATACTAGCTCACTCGGCCATCTTGGATCCTGCTTGTTTCCTAGACCAGTCAATGGGCAAATTTAATTGATTCTTTAGTTGTACCACAAGAAAGAAGCAAGGCCTGGGGAAAAGAGCAAATGCGGGTGGCTACTAAGGACAGGGCACTGGAAGAGAAACACTCTTCTGGGAGAGGAGACCGCTGCAACTTGAATCATGCTGACCCCTGGAGGCCTCTCCAGCAAATGGGCATTGTAGAATGACATTGGCATGGAGGCAAGTTGCCTTCCTTTCTATGAAACGGTGGAACTGATGTGCTAGGGTTGCTAGAGGGAAAAGTGGAGAGAGCTCCTGTACCTTTAATGGTTGTGTAGAACAGGGCATTTCAGCAGGTATTACTAGTTATGGAACCAGGTAACAAGCCATATCTGCTGAAATGCCCTTTTGTTTTCACTCTGGCTATCTCTCTCGGCATTACTTTGTGAACGAAGATTCTTAGGAAGGACTCATCCCATGCTTTTTACAAGGGCGTTGATGACTAAAAAGGCCAATCTGAGATAGGCAAGTTCTGGATATCACTGGGCACCTAAATACGTATCTAATCCTGACTACCCTCAGCTTCCGTTTAGGGGAACATCACAAAGAACCTGCTCCTTTTCCCAGTTGCCAAATTGCATTGTTTGCTGTGAATTGGATTGGCCTTTATATGCCTCACAATAGCAGACTTTTCAGGACAAACAGCAAGGCTATTACCTCTTGCTTGCCACCTGTCATGACACCTGCCCATAGAAATAGACGTAACTATGCTGAACTCTGCTGCACCTGTCAAGGCTTATTGAACCAAGAAAGGTCTTTGCAGGGCAAAGAAAGAGAGATACAGTGGTGGTAAAGTGATACCTTGATATTGGGCCAGATTATGTAGAGGAAGAGTGCACAAAGCTTTGGTCTAGAGATTGTCCACTGGCATCCTTTGTAAATCCCTTCCTCATTCAAAGGCAGAAGCATAGGCAGAAGCATAGGCAGCTCATTTTGGAACCAGTTCTAGGGGTGATGGAGCCTTGGATAACCTTGGGGTTGAGATTTATGCTCTGTATTTGTGGCCTACTGGCTGAGAGCTCACTTGGTGATAGATTGTCATTTTATTTCCCCACAGTTCACCAAAGTGCCTTACACGCCACCACCCTTGGGACATTATGGGAAACTAAGTTCTCACTGTATTGTACTATACTGTTCTGGCCCAGCGTACCTGTCCGAACCTATCTCCTTTTACATCCCACCTTGGAGCTTAAGATCTTCTCGACCCTGCCTCTGTCACAAATGCGCTTGGTGGGGACGGGAGACAGGGCCTTCTCAATGGCCCCCCACCAGTGGAATTCGCTCCCCTGGGAAATTAGGTTATCTTCATTCCTCCTCTCCTACAGAAAGAAGTTAAAACATGGATGTGGGACCAGGCCTTTGAGTAATTATGTGGACAATGATGACAATTGCTATGGCAATCGACTATGGACAAGTTTGATGGAGTCTTCAACTACAAAATTTGGCTAGATAATGGCCACCAGATGAGTATTTTTAGTAGATTTTAATTGTACTGACCAAATGTTTTAACTATATTTAATTAATCGAATTGTTGCCAGATGGAAGCTGCCCCGAGTCCCCACTTGGGAGTTGAGAAGGGTGGGATACAAATATTTGAAATAAATAAATAATGTTGTTGAAGGCTTTCATGGCTGGAATCACTGAGTTGTTGTAGGTTTTTCGGGCTGTATGGCTATGTTCATAGGGAAGCTGATGAGGAAACACAACAGGGGAAGCAAAGGCAGAGGGCTACACCTAGAAATATACTGAAAGCAATTCAGGTGGATGAGTCAATAAATCAATAAACAACAAAAAGCTTTTCCCTCCGCTGCACTGGCAGCTTGGTTATTTTCATAGACACTAGCCCAGCTAGATTTAAACTACAAGGACCATACTCCCTCGCAGCAAGCCACTGCAGCGACGCCGCGCCTGCGCACTACTTACATCTTTCGGAGCTAGCGTCACCATTGACTACAGCGACCAGCTAACCTTGTGGTTCCATCCCTTAAGAACCAGCGCATGCGCACTGCATGCTAAAGGACACTTTAGCGGTCTCTGAGTCCTTTTCCGTCCTACTATGGGCTTCTTTCCTGGTTCCCTGCCAGATTACATCCCCTAATACAGAGATTCCTTCTTTAACAGGGACTCAGGACGTGAGTTAGCATATTTTGTTGTCTCACCCACAGAATACTATACTTTATTTCATGATTTCATGTATTTGTATTATCTACCGCATAAACTGTAATGTGCCTTGATGCTATTTCTCAATGAGAAGTTAACTACTGTGTTAAATCGCTGTACCTATATATACAAATCATTGTTCCCACTGTGGATTATATATTGTCATAATGTACTAGCGAATAGATACTATTTTTGATAATTGTTGTTTATTGATTTATTGACTCATCCACCTGAATTGCTTTCAGAGGAAACACAACATACAAACTATTTACAGACCCACTAAGAAAATCAAACAAATGCTACATTCAACAAAGGACAAGAGGGATTTTCTCACCTCTGCAGAAGTCTATCGTATACCATGCAGCGATGGACAAGTCTACATAGGGACCACCAAATGCAGCAATGCCCAAACACGAATCAAGGAGCATGAAAGGCACTGCAGACTACTTCAACCAGAGAAGTCAGCTGTAGCAGATCACCTGATGAACCAACCTGGACATAGCATATTACTTGAAAACCCAGAAACTAAGTTGTCACTGTTTGCTATCCAATATATGTTGGACTCTGGCAAAAAAATGGTGGGGGCAAATTGGTTGGAGTGTTAATGAAGCTGTGAGAGCTGTCTGAGGATGCTTTATCCTGATGGAAGCAGGGCCCACTAACATTACCAATTTATTGAGCTGATATTTTTAAACTTGAAGACAGTCGTGAATACTCCTCTGTTCCCCAGGCCACAGTTTACAGAACCTAAGGCGGTTTGAGTTATTTTGTACATCACCAAAAGAATAAGCAGATCTTCATGTGCTTCTTGGTGACTGTGTTTTATTTTTTAGGCCCTTACATTATTGATTGACTTTCTTCAGAGGCTACATGTTCAATCTAACAACAGAAATTTCTGGAGTTGTCTGTGGAAACTAATACATGCTTTCTGTCTGTGATGGAGTTATTTTAGCATCATATAGCCACTGGTGAAATATCACGAGGGTTGCAGATTTTAAAAAAATCTCACAGCCACAGCACATATACCCCATCACAAAATATTCCTTCTTGTGTGAAAAATATCAAGAATGGCAAGGATTTGCTTACCTTGACTTCTAGAAAATTGTGCTGTTTGGAGGAAATTACTGGGTGCAATTGAGGGAATGAATAATAGCACTCTATTCTGCTTCGGTCACCTAAAACACTATATCCACATATATGGGTACTACAATTCAAGAAAAATATTGATAAGCTGGAATGTGTCCAGAGAAGGGTGAACAAAATGGTAAAAAGTCTGGGGTTATGGAACAAGGTTTGTTTAGTTTGGAGAAAAGAAGTCTGAGAGGAGATGATAGCCATGATTAACATTTTGGAAGACCGTCATATTGAAGAGGGAGCAAACTTGTTTTCTGTTGCTCTAGAGCAGTGTTTCCCAACCTTTTTTGAGCCGAGGCACATTTTTTACATTTACAAAATCCTGGGGCACACCACCAACCAAAATGACACAAAATGTTTTATGGTGTTTTGGCACCTCTTTTTCACAACAGGCTGCATATGCAGGGGACAAAGAGTAGGCAAAATAATAATAATATAGTGAAACTAGCAATATGCACAATTACAAAAGTTTTATAAAGTTAATGTATCAATATAGTGAATTTGAAAAACGGAGTACAGTTTGGCACCCACATGATGTTGGCACCTCCATGGGAGAAAAAGGAAAAATCTTCCCTTCCCGCGTTGGATTAGGCTCTGTACTGGATAATCTGCAATATATAGAAGTTCAATATATAGGAGTTATCCACAAACAGAGGGCAGCATGCGAAGGAGGAGAGGAGCGCAAGTGGGCGGTTCCAAAAGTTATCCATAACGAGTGGGCGGCTCCAAAATGACGCGGCGTCATTTTGGAGCCGCCCATTGGGCTCCTCTGCTCATTTGCATGCTGCCGTCTGTTTGGGAAGAGGAGCCCAGTGGGCAATTCCAAAATGATGCGGCGTCATTTTGGAGCCGCCCATTGGGCTCCTCTGCTCCTTTGCATGCTGCTTAACGCTTTTCCCTCGCAGCATGGGGCGTCTGTGGACAGAGCGTAATACCAACGTGGTAAGGGAAGATTTTTTCTCCCATGGAGGAGGACAAAATAATAGCGGCGGCAAAAGGAGGGGGGAAGGAAGGGGGGTAAAAGGTTTTTCTGGAGGCACAGCTGGAGCTCTGCAAAGGCACAGGAGTGTGCCTAGGCACACTGGTTGAAAAAGACTGCTCTAGAGCAGTGGTTCTTAACCTTCCTGATGCCACGACCCCTTAATACAGTTCCTCATGTTGTGGTGACCCCAACCATAAAATTATTTTTGTTGCTACTTCATAACTGTAATTTTTGCTACTGTTATGAATCATAATGTAAATATCTGATATGCAGAATGTATTTTCATTCACTGGACTAAATTTGGCACAAATACCCAATACTCCCAAATTTGAATACTGGTGGGGTTGGGGGAGGGGGAGATTGATTTTGTCATTTGGGAGTTGTAGTTGCTGGGATTTATAGTTAACCTACTATTGAAGAGCATTCTGAATTCCAACAATGATGGAATTGAACCAAATTTGTCACACAGAACTCCCATGACCAACAGAAAATACTGGAAGGGTTTGGTAGGCATTGACCTTGAGTTTTGGAGTTGTAGTTCACCTACATCCAGAGAGCACTGTGGACTCAAACAGTGATGGATCTGGACCAAACTTGGCACAGATACTCAATATGCCCAAATGTGAACACTGATATACTATGTGAAAACTAGACCTTGACATTTGGGAGTTGTAGTTGCTGGGATTTACATTTCATCTACAATCAAAGAGAATTCTGATCCCCACCAATGATAGAATTGAGCCAAACTTCCCATATAGAACTCCCAGGACCAACAGAAAATACTGTGTTTACTGATGGTCTTTGGTGACCCCTCACAACCCCCCTCCCGGGGACCCGACCCCCAGATTGAGAAATGCTGCTCTAGAGACTAAGACATGGAGCAATGTATTCAATCTGCAAGAAAACAGATTCCACCTAAACGTTAGAATAAATCTCTTGCCAGTAAGATCTGTCCCACCGTGGAAATGCAGCTTCCTTGAAGTGTGATGGTTTGAAAATTTTTAAACACAGGTTGAATTGTTCTCTCTCGGGAATGCTTTGATTTTGTATTCCTGCATGGCAGAATGGGGTTGGATTGGATGGCCCCTGTGGTCTCTTTTCTATATTTATACAAGTCTAAGTACTTAGGAAGTATATTTAAAGAAATACTCAGACACAGAGCAGGGGAAAATACTAAGTATTAGTGAATCATAGTCTTGTGATTTATATATGCAATGCATTTATTATAATTACATCCCACTCTTCTGGAAGAATGCTTGGAGCAACCCCTGAGGCGTTCCCAGAGGTCTCCCATCCAGGGTTATCAGCAGCGATGCTACAGCATGGGAGTGCTTCCTGAACAAGCACAAGGCCCATATATAATCTCTGTGGTAATGAGGTTAGCCAAACAGAAAGCCTTGACTCTGCTGTCTACACAAACTCTGGTCGTGTAATTTAAGAAGACATGCCTTGCACCATAATAAAGGCTGTGTGCAGTGAGAGCCTTCATCAGTCTCCGCAATGCTTCTACATGAGGCTTAATTAAAGAGCAGATGCTCTCAGTAGGTGAATGCAAAACTAACCCGGTCTGTCTCTAGGGACCAGATTGCCTATAAGAGTATTGATGGTGATGGGGATAAATATCATACTAATAGCGGATCTGGGCATCAGTTTGAATCAAGGTTCTCATGAACAGAGTTCCTTCCCTTTTTTTGGTAAGGGATAAGAGCTTCCATAACATATGTATGGCAGGCAGGAATTGAGCAGATAAAAACCACTATTTGAATATCCTTGGTGGGGATGAGGACCATGAAGGGTGGTGGTATAGGGACCAGGTCAAAACTACCCACACCATTTATTTATTTATTTATTTATTTCAAACATTGTTTATTTATTTATTTACACCATTATTTGTTTGTTTGTTTGTTTTCATACAAATGTTTGAAATATTTATTTCAAACATTTGTAGAGTCAGGGCAGCTTACATCCGGCACAATTTGATGCCATTACATATAAATAATACATACAGTAATTACATATAAAAACACAGTAAATTAATTTTAAAATAAAAAGCACATTAATAAAAAGTGCAATAATACTGTCTTCCATGAGATTTTGGGGTCACAACGTGATGTCTCGAGGCATCCCTTATAATATGGGTCCTCAAACTAAGGCCTGTGGGCTGGATGTGGCCCTCCAAGGCCATTTTCCTGGGCCCCGCCCTAAACTTTAGACTTAGGGTAACCCTAAATCTGTAACAACTTGAAGGCACACAACAGCAACAATCCAAATAGCTTGGCTATCTTTTCAACTGAAAACAGGTCCACACTTCCCACTGAAATAATAATAATCATCATCATCTTTATTTATACCCCGCCACCACCTCCCCAAAGGGGACTCGGGGCGGCTTACATGAGGCCAAGCCCAGTAGTGCATTACAATAAAATAAAAATCAAAAGCATAAAACAAACAAAACAGTAAAATAAATAAGGCATAAAAATACAATAAACAATGCAAAAATAATACAATGAAAAATCAAACAATCACAATGAGCGAGCCACATATGCAAGATACACTGATAAAAACTCAGGATGAGATGGAAGTAAAAGAGATATATTTGTAAGGGAGAAACTCATAAACAACGGAGTAATGGGGACAATCCTTCACACAGGCAGGAGACAGTGCAATATGGAGTTAAACATTCATGGGGGAGCGTCAAAGGGAGATGTAATACTGCTAAGTTGGTTAAAATTGTTCTTCATTTAAATATTGCATTGTTCTTTCCTTCTCTCCCCCCTCCCCCCACTACAAGTAAGATATGTGCAGTGTGCATAGGAATTCGTTCATTTTTATTTTGCAAACTATAGCCCATCCACCCAATCAGTCTGAGGGATTGTGAACTGGACACCTGCTTTAAAAGTTTGTGGATCCCTGCCTTATAATGTCACTTGGGATTAAAATGTTTGTCTCAAAATGGCTTCAAATGCACCCAAGGGTGCTAGGAAGGTTCAAAAACATGATGACAATGACTACAAAGAATATTTAGGAGCCAAAATTATATTTGTTGATTGATTGATTGATAGATCGATTGCTTGATTGATTGACTGCTGGAGTCAGGGCCGTAGCCAGGATTTTGTTTCGGAGGGGGCTGAGTTTGGTTCGGGGGGGGGGGCTGAGACTGGGTGGAAGAGGGTCTACCCTACCAAATCTTTTGTATTGTTATCCCAATAACCCCATTAATGTGGGATATAATGAGCATGGTGATCAGATCATGATATGAATAAACATAACAGTTTAAATAATGTACCAGTAAGGCCTTTTCGCGGACCACCCTGAGAATTTCAGGGGGCTGAACCCCCTTAGCCCCCGGCTACATGCCTGGCTGGAGTGGAGGCAATGAGGAGTGCAGCCCTCCAAGTCCTCCTGGAGGGTCAATGTGGACATAGAGACATTCATAAGGAAAATTGATAATATATTTACCCCATTGCATGGGATGTACTTTTCTCTTTTGTTATGTAACCCTCTGCATTGTGAGCTATCAAACAGGTGATTGTAGTCCCCACCCATTCCATACTCACCCTCCTCCTCTTTTTCTTTTTATATGAGGAAATTTTCACAATTGCAGAAGTCTGAAATCTAGGTCTAAAAGGGGGTGGATATAGCCACAGCAAAGTGATGATATATCAACATTGCACAATTCCTGAATAAATTATTTTGTAAAAATACCGTAGAAGTTTCATTACTGGTAAGAAAAAGAGCACTGAGGCTCATTTCAAAACTACAGCACCCAGTGTTATGGATCACTAACACGGGGGAATGTGTAAATATTTATTTACTTATTTCAAATATTTGTATCCTGCCCTTCTCAACCCCCGGAGAGGGACTCAGGGTGGCTTACAGCCGGCAATGATTCGATGCCCCCACATACAACATAATAAAATACAATAATTACATACAGGTAAAAACATTAAATCAATTCAAATTAAAACTGTTTAAAATAATACTGGATGGTTGGCCTTATCTAAACTTAATTCTGTGACTAGTGACTCAATCAGAGTCTGTCCATAGTCCATAGTCTGTCCATAGTCCATTTTCCATAGCGTTGTTGTCATTGTCATTGTCAGCCTGCTACCTGAAAACCTGGTCCCACAACTACCTTTTCAACTTCTTTCTGAAGGAAAGGAGGGATATAGTCCCTTTAACCATTTCTTTATAAATCGGGATCTCTGACTCCTAAAACCTCAGTTTCTACCCACTTTAAACACGATATTAAGATGGAGTCCCATGGGGAACCGCCAGAAGTAGCTTTGCATTATGTCATGGGCTATGTGGGACTCGATCTTTAACCATTTTCAAAGTGTGTAGAAATGAAGGGGATCTTCATCTGATGAGGTCCTAAGATGTGAAAGCAGCCCTGATTTTACAATGTGAAATGAGAACCGATGCAGTCAGCAATCCACATTCATTAGGGTTAGAGCAGGCATGGGCAAACTTGGGCCCTCCAGGTGTTTTGGACTTCAATTCTCACCATTCCTAACAGGCTTAAGCAGCTGAGGGGGAAAGTAAATGGCCTGAGGCTGTTAGGAATCGTGGGAGTTGAAGTCCAAAACACCAAGAGGGCCTAAGTTTGCCCATGCCCGGGTTAGAGGCACAAGAACCTACATGAAAGTGAAATACTGCCAATAAAGAAATGGCTATTTTTGCCCTGAGAAAATACCTCTCTAAGAATGTCTGGATTGTCTAGAGATTCCTAGAGAGAGCTTATAAGCAAAACTGAAAATAAGCTGACCTATAAAAGTCAAAACTTTAAACATAGAGAGCTGAGCGTAGTTCCTCTCTAGTGAAAAAAAATGACTACTAGTTTTGAAATATTAAATTGTGAGGGAGTGGTGATGGTGACATGAGACAAAACCAAAACAGTCTTTCACAGAGATAATAGGAGGGCAAAATTCTTGACATCGTTGCAATTGCCAATATTTCTGCCCTGAACTGATGAAGTGTTTCATATCACGCCTATGGTTTTGAAAGATTTCTCCTCAGTATGGTCAATTTCTGCCTTTAAACAAAATAAACCCCATTGCATCAAAGTTCATACCAGCTAGTATAGTTCATTTGGCTGTCACTGGAAAATATCAGAATAAAAGACAAGGGCCCAAACATTTCAAGACCGTTTGGCAGTTTTATTGAAAAGAGGGGATACTATGCAGTGGGATACATATTTTGTGAAAAAGACAACAAATGTGTGAAGCTTTGTTCAATAGAGATTTGCTGTTGCCTCTCTGAGGCTGAGAGTCATGCAGTACATTTCAATGATGTCTTCTCAAAAGCTTAGGAAAGTTATTTTTTCCAGTCAGTATTTTCCAGTCAGTATTTTCCAGGTTCTGTTCCTGGCCGCTTTCGCACACAGGTTATCCAGTATCTGTCCCCTGATGCCATTTGCCATCATTTAGAGCTGCAGGACTGGTCCTGAAACAGAGCCCTTGTGGCTAATAGCTGCCAGTGAGCTATCATTCATCTATTTAATTGTTCTTAAAAATCCATTTAAAAAGCCATGGATGGGTTCCGTAAACCAATTATGTTTTCCTTGTGTTGCTCTTATAAACCACCGTCTGAGGTAAATTTTTCTGAGGTTCTCTCCAGTCCAATGGGATTGTTAAAATAGTTATCTTCCTGAGGTAAATGTTATGTTCACTCTTCATTCTCTCCAGTACCGTGGAATTGCAAAACCTAGATTTTTTTTGAGGCAAATATTATGTTTACTCCTTAGTCTCTCCAGTCCAATGGGATTGTGAAAACAGATTTTTCTGAGATAATACGTTCACTCCTTATTCTCTTGAGACCAATGGGATTGTGAAAACTGATCTTTTTTTCCTGAAGTATTAATTATCCCCATTTCTTATTCTCTTGAGTCCAATAGGATTGTGAAAAGAGTTTCCCCCCCGGAATAATAATTATTCTCACACCTCATTCTCTCCAGTCCAATTTGATTATGAAAATACATTCACCCCTTATTTTCTCCAGTCCAATAGGATTGTAAAAACAGATTTTTCTGAGGTGAATATTACTTTCTCTGGATCAATAGGAATGTAAAAATGGATTTTTTTTCTGAGGCAAATATTACATTCACTCCTGATTTTCTCCAGTCCAACAGGATTGTAAAAAAAGATTTTGCTGAGGTAAATATTAAATTCACTCCCGATTTTCCCCTGTGCAATGATATTGAAAAAAAAGTTTTTCTGAGGTAATAATTATTATCATGCCTTATTCTTGCCAGAAAATATCATGAAGTAATATTCACTTCTTATTCCTGTCAGTCCAATGGGATTGGAATAACATTTTTTCCTGGTCAGAAGTCCTGTGTAGACACCAAATTTATCCCAATGAAAGATGGATATACATATTATCAGAGAGGCAGACACCCAGATAGATGAAACACACAGTTCAGGCAACACTGCATTAGAGTGAGAAGCTAAGCCTGAGTTCCAGGTTCAAGTCAAGCCTTGGTTAATATGTCCTGGAAGTTTTCTATGTTCCTGTTCATGTTTGTACTAGTTATTCCTTCTTGCTTGTGGACTTATGCTGTACCTGTGATTTCTGGCTGTTCCTGGACTTTGTCACCTCTGGAACTTTATGAGACATTTGGATTATTGTTTGATTATTGCCTATTACTAAACCTTTTTGGATTATATATCTTCCTTTCTTATTCCTGCTTTTTATATCCTTTTTATGTGTTTCACAATAAACTGTTTGTTTTCCCCCCCATAGACCATTGTTTGGTGTGGTGGCCATAAGTGTTTCCAGGCCTGGAGTGCAACATAACCAACCTGAACTTTTTATTATGTCATTGCTATTGTTTTTATTTTAATATTTCACTCTGTACCATTGGATATCATGATATTTAAGTGTCTAAGTGAAGGATCAGCAAATGTGTTCACTTCCTTTACTCCTACATTTGAATTGTAATAAATTCTTTTTTAAAAAAAAAATTGATCTGAAACGAAACTTTAATCCATCTCTAGTAAAAGGATGATTTCATACCTGAAGAGAGTCACTTGTTCCTAAAAAATAAATTTAATCGTTTTTTAAAAATCCATTCATGTTTTTAAGCTACAAGCTACAAACACCTCAGAGATGCACATTCTTGTATATGCTTTCATATATTGGATGCATTTATTATTTGCCTTGATAATACAGGTTTCCCTCAATTAACAAAGTGAATGGCCTCCTGGGCATTGTTTCTTTAATAAAAGTTGGTGACAGAGGTGGAAATAACAGGTAAAGAAACGAAATAGAAATCAACGCTATGAACAAGGGACCTCTTCATCCAAGAAGAGTAGTTCAACACCTTTTAGCAAAATTTTGATACACAACTATCAATATCCACATGAGAAACAATCAGGTTATGTCAGTGTTGTATAGGTAAAAAAACATTTTGAACCTTCTAAATGCTACCTGTATTTGTCTTCAAAAATACATTCAGGAAGGAATTATTTTATCAAGCTCTACTTTTCTTATAATTTCCCTTTTGGTTGCTGGCAAGACAAGTGTGTCTGCTCTGTCCTTTTCTCTCTTTTTTGAGCTGCATGTTCAGTAGGGCTGGATTTGCACTGCCATATAACCCAGATGAACTATTTTTGAACAGTCTGGGATCAGAAACTGGATTGTATGGCAGTGCAGATCCAGCCTAAGAGATCCAGGAGACAGCTGTAGTTTTCTTCGCCTGTTGTATGGAGGCACAGACAGCTTAAACAGGATTTTTAAAGAGCAGAATCCCATTTCTTTCCAGCTCAAGTTTTATTGCATTGTTTGCTGTGGGTGGACTGTAGCAGTCAGACACAAGAATCTCTGTTTTTAGTCTTCTCCCAATGCTGCAGCGGCTATAAACACTTCTGACTATACAGAGGGAAAAGCGGAAACGAGGGCAAGGCTAGCATTAAAAGACTGTAAAAAGCAGCTTCCCCATTAGAGGCTTTGTTAAATGAGGAATGCTGGTAATCTATAATTTGCTCAACCTAATATTTCTGTTTTTCACCCTGTCTTTTTAATATGAAACCCGCTAAAGCTGAAGGCTTGGATTTTGCGGCATAGAGAGAAAGATAAATGGCACCCTTTTCTCATTTCCTATAAAAAATGCAACTAGGTTTGCAGCTCAATCTTAGTACAATATATTGATAGAACAACATTTTCAATTATATCCTCAGAAAGCAGATACGTTTAGGGAGGTGCTTTTCATCCTATCCGACCAGCAATCCCTGACCATTACCATGTTCCAGGGACCAACTTTCTGGCTGTTTCTTTTCTCCCGCAATACATTTTGTATGGATAAGCAACCAATGGCTTGTTGACTGACACCAGTCAATGAATTACCCCTTTGAATAGTGCTGCATTAGGGAATTAAGGGCAGGTATCATACTATAAAATATCATGTAGCTACTCTTATAGAAATGGCACAGAGCCTGGAAAAGTCTGTGGATTACTATTCCAAAAATAACCCAGATAGCATGAATGATATCTTAGTAGTTGGAGCTCAAAACAGTAACTTTTTTGTGCTCCCCAAGGAGGAAAATATGGTCCATGGCCCTACCATTACTACCATTGCCTCAAAACCACACAGCAATGAGAGCAACTGGTCTCGCAAAACCCTCTTATAGTGCCAAGACAACAGGGATGTCAGGAGGAGAGAGGCTAACTGTTTCAAGGTTGGCCCCAAGAAACACTAGAGCTACCACCACTAGCACAAAGGTGCTCTATTATTCCCTGCTCTTCCTCTTTTTCTTCTGTTCCCATAACCGAAAATGAAATATTAGAAATGTAGCTCTTCCGACACGTGTGCCCTGCCTCTTCTGAAGACAACTTTAACTAAAAGCATCTCTAAATGAGTATGGGCAGATATTTCCTCATTGATTTCGTATTTTCTTACAAACGTCTCTTTTTTAGGCAGATAACTGGACTTCACTTGGCAGAGATTTCACTAGTCTCAGAGCCTCCTGTAGCAAAAAAAATAAATCTTAAGAACTATTTGGCCCATTCTCAACATCAGGCTAAACACAATTGTCTTTGATTTTGAGTGTTATGTTGTTACCTATTTACTTTTGTTATTTTTGCAATTTTACTAGCAGTGGTTCCCCGGGTGTTTTGGCCTACAAGTTCCAGAAATCCCAGCCATTTTACCAGCTGTTAGGATTTCTGGGAGTTGTGGGTCAAAACATCTGGGGGCCTACAGATTGAGAACCACTGTACCAGAGTATCTTCCAGCAGTGGCTGGTGATTCCTATGTCTGTGGATCAGTAAATCCACTCCAATTTTAAAGGAGATAGAGGTGTGTGTGCCTCCAAGTCCCCTGTGGACTTATGGTAGCTTAGGTTTTCTTAAGCAAGGAATATTTAAGAGGTGTATTGCCAGTTCTTTCCTTATCCAAGACATTGAACCTATGGAAGGCTAATGTTCAGTGCTTTAGAAAGCTTATTTAAAGTTCAGATTAAAATCCAAGGCGGACCCATAGCCTCCTTAACAAGGAAGCCACCAGGCACAACTGGTCACTTGGCTGGCTTTGAGTATTATGAACCTTGGCTCACATTAATAGATGGGAGTACCATATACAGTTTTGTCTCAGATATCAAAATGCCTGGAGCCAGCCCTGCCTCTGTGGAAAGACATACTACTAAGTCTCTACTTTGATGGCAGATAAGGGGATGTTTGTGTGGGAACAAGTTGCCAACTGCCTAGGGCATTTAGCTGTCCAAGTTGCAAACTGCCAAGGGCATTAAAGGCCAAGAGCATCTAGCACCAGAATGGAAAGACCTTAGTGTTGTCTGTAGAGCAGCAGTTCTCAGTCAGTGGGTCCCCAGATGTTTGGGCCTTCAACTCCCAGAAATCCTAAGAGCTGGCAAACTGGCTGTGATTTCTGGGAGTTGTAAGCCAAAACACCTGGAGACTCACAGGTTGAGAATCACTGCTGTAGAGGCTATATGTTAAATGCTCAGATGAAGGGAGTGTATCCTCCCTGCTGAGATAAAACCAGTTTAACCAGTGGCAGAAAATATTTTGCTGACTTAGGCGATGCAGGCCAAGTGCCTTTCACCAGAGGTCTTTACACAGCCCACAAATATAGCACTTCAATAACATGAACTTCCATAGCTGTAGCCTGTGAAATACTGACATTTTTAGTTTTGGGAGGCACTAGAGATTTCCAATTGAGAATTCTAAATATCCCTTCCTAGATTGCATATCCCAGAATTCCATACTATTGAACCATGGCAGTTAGAGTGGAATTACAGCACTATAATTGTATATTGTGAAAGCTTAGAAAAGATACTGTTTGGACTACAACAGTGATTTTCAACCTTTTTTGAGCCGCGGCACATTTTTTACATTTACAAAATCTGGGGCACACCACCAACCAAAATGACACTCTAACACAGTAATACATATAGTTAATATGTTTTTAAATGTATTTATACAATCACTTATTGTGAAACCTGGGCCTGTTTCGATGAAATCCAAATGAAAGATAGCTTTCACTGTATTGCCTCGAGCTCATGGTCTTTTCTTTTGTCCATCACTCATATTAGGGCCTTTATCTGTGTCATAATTTTGTCCAGGGCCCTGTTCGGCATTTGCATTTTCCCTTCTCAAAAACTTTTCCATCACTGTCACTCGCTTGTCTTGCTGTGATCCCAAATTGCCACTGTCACTTGACGCACTAATTCTAACTTTGTTTAGCCGCGTCTGAGCGAATCCAAGATGATGCGACCATAGCACTCTCACGTCACTTCTTAGGTGACGTGAGAGTGCTATGGTTCCATTTCTTAAAGGGACAGATGCGCCTTATAGTTTATATATGAATGAAGTTCGAAAAAAATTCCCACGGCACACCTGATGATCTCACATGGCACACTAGTGTTGAAAATCACGGGACTACAACATCCAGAACTCTCTTGCTATTAATGCTGGTTGAAGGCTTCTGGTAGTTGTATTTTCCCCAAAACTGTTTTCCTAAGCTTCATGTATTATTCAAGACAATCCAAGTGATTTCATTTCTTGAGGCAGAAGCACCCATAGTTGCCACTCTATGGAAATACAAATGCAACAAATGTAATTAAATAAGCAACAATTCCACCTTTTATATGGCATCCTTAAACAGCTGCCTGTAGCAGTTTGCTTAAAAGGACTGATCAGCATGGCTAAGAAGAAGCAAATGTAGATGTCAGAAGAAGACTTCCAGTATAATACTGGTTGATCCAAGAATGATAGATGTCCTTTGCTAGGATGCATTCTGAGCTGGGCATTTTTAAAAAATCATCCACCCCAAACCCAAGCTTTAACACAGTTCTAACATTGCAGAGAGAACTACACAACAAAAACTGCTGCTGCAGGTAACATTTGGGAAATGACTTTCCCATTGCATGCACTCAAATTCTGTAACCTTGTCTGCCATGATCGATGTGTATTAGTTTCTGTGGTTGCTGCCAAAACAACTTGGATCAGATGCCCCCCTCCCTTTCCTTCACAAGCTAGACTGGAAGATGAGCTCAAAATGGCTCCCAGAGGTGCAGTTGGCTTCAAGGTAGCTTCAAGGAAACGGGATATGTGAGCTGAATCTAGGGCCTGTCAAAATGGCAAGTACCAGCAGCAACTGGCTATTTTTAAATGCTCAATCTGCTGAGTCTGACCTGCAAGGCTATGCCTTCAGGTGAACTGAAGTTTCAGAAGCTTACAACTTAAACTGAAGATGTGGCTTGGAAATCCTTCTTTTGGGTACTGTAATCCATTTGCAAATACAGTTGCTGTTCTGAGCTCTGGTATTGATCAATCCATTGTGATCACCTGCTGGCCAAAAATTGGAATCTCCCTGATGGGAGCAGAACCATCATTCATGATTTGGGAGCTTTGTAAAGATTAGCTGTTAAATATTTCTTTAGAGATGATAAATCAACTTCCTGCAAATCTCTAAAGACTAGAAAGAAACCTTTAGGGATCAAAGACTTGGGCAATTTTTACTGTTTATGGGAGGCTTTGCATTTAGAAAGCCCCATTTCAAACCCTGGCATCTCCAGCAGGGGTTCAGGGTGGAGGGCTGTTGCCACTTACTGGGCTAGCTAGTCCAATGATCTAATTCCGTATTATGCAGCTTCCCATGCTTGCAATAGCATTTTGTTCTCTAACAGCTCAATCATCTGTCCATGTGTCTCAAATATAAGTTTTACTAGGGTCTGTGGATATTATTATATCCTGGTAAGTGGGTACATGGTTGCAACTCAAGATTTCACAGTCACGGATAGACCTCAACTCCCTAACCATGAGTTATACTACCAGGGACTTCTGGAAATTTATATCCAAAATATGTGGATGGCCAAAAGACTACAAATAACAGAATCAAGACTTTGATGGCTGGTTTTCATTGTCAACCTCAGACTGAAGCCATTTACTCATAGTAGCGGAAATTCTAAATCAGCTACTAAAGTTGGGTATACTTTATACCAGTCATTCCCAACATTTTTTGACCAGTCTTCTGCCTTCAGGGCCTAAAATGGGCTTTAAAAGGATGGACATTGCAAGCTATGGCCCTAAAGGTAGAGTAAAGCTGTCCCACATACAGGGAGACCTGGAATATCTTAAGAATGAGTGCTAGACTCAAAAATAGTGAACCAAACAAGATTTATTGAATAACAACCAGTAAAAAAAATGGTGGCCCAAAATGCATAGTTGGTTGCAAAAGGAGGTCCTTGAAAAAGGATTACAATCACTTGCCTCTTCGTTTGCAGAGTGATGGTTCCTCTCTTGGATCCCAAGTATCCTGTTGCTCTCTGGCTTTTGTAGACCCATGAAGTTCTGTAAAAACCCCAAAATCCACAGTCTATGTTGAGGACAGGTCCTCCTTTGCACTGCAGGTTTGGTTGAGAGCGATGGTTAGGCTTAATAGGTGAACTAAGATGCTTTTGTCGCAACAATGGCTTAGAGTTCACCTTGCTATGCCCATGTGGTCTCTGGAATGGAGGCAGAAAGGAAGTCCAGCCCCCCAGGTAAACTCAGGAAGGGGAGGAGTTCAGGGTGGTGCTGCCAGGTTTGGGGACAAGCACGACTCCTCCCATCACAGTCCACATGGCCACAACAAAGCCCTTGCAGGTGAGGGCAACCAAATACAAATACAGATATAATATCAGCCCCGTGGGGGTGCCACAACCAGAGACCACTTGACCAAGGACATTAGTACCGAAAGGGTTAAAAATCAGTTTTTGGTCAACTTTAGATTTGGCTTGGTTATTTGGAGTTCCGATTCAGAAAATTGCATTTGATAGGCCATATCAGCTCTAGTATCTGATACAGAACATATATCATCCAGCAGTCGCCATCTCCTCACCCCAGAAAACCATATTTAATAAGCCTCAGAACTATAAGAGGGTTTTCGTGAGAACAGTCACACTCGATGCAACAGTATAGTCACGATGAGGCTGCAGGCCATATTTTAGTTCTTGCAGACCACTGGCAGTCCACTGCTTTATATATATTAATTTACTTAGAATATAGTTAAGTATTGTAATGCAGCAGACTGATGTTTCTACTCTGCCTCCACCAGTGATCTCTAGTATAACAGAAGCAGGATTTCCATTAAAATTCTTCCTCATGCTAGAGTTTGCTGGTGTGAGGGGGAGAAACATCAGCCTACTGCATCAGGATCAACAGAATAGAACACTGTTGCTTGCAGCAACTACAGTGCTTTCCATTAAGGCAGAACTGTGGGACAGGCTTTCAAGATGCCTCTGTATTCCTTACACTATTGAGTACAGAGGAATTACGAATACAAATCAGTTATGAATGCAAAACTCTAAGTTACATATTTGTAACTATGACTGTGAATTCCAGCCAGGGCAGTGTAAATCAGGTTCCCGCTTCTATTTTATCCTCAAAATAGTCAATGATAAGGAATGCTAAGAGTTTCAGTCTGAAAATCTGTAGAAGAGCTGCTTCACAATCAAATGTAATTTTCAGACCCCAGTCTGAGTATTGGGGATTAAGTTCCTTCAAATGGCTAAAAAGAGTGGATATCTTGGCAGACCATCTTCTCTAAGGTAGCTTTCAGAGGATGGGAAAATGTTTAGAACAGGGATCATGTGTTCCTCCCTCCAGTGCTTGTTGGACTTAAAATTCCAGCAATTTTCAGGAGAGGAACCCTATCTGATGCCGATGGTTTGTTGACTGAAATAAAGGCTACTGACTGACTGACTGACTATCTGAAGTGTCGAGAGAACACCATGTTTGGGAATGGTGAATTGGAGGAAGGACTTCAGAAGCTTCCTTTAGTCCTGTTCCTGAAAAGGGTAGGGACTTTCAGGTTTTGTATGTTTATTAGTTACCTTTATGTCCTGCTGTTCCCTGAAGAGCTCATAGAATACATCATTCCCTTCTTTTGTATGTTAAGTTGGTCAGAGAGAATTCAGACTGATATAAAATTTCCAGCAAATTTCATGGCGGTGTAGAGGGTCAATCTTGGATATCTTGAGTTCATTATTCTACCCACTGCACTTGATATATGTTTCTCATAGCAAGTAAGTAGGGATGTTTCTACTAACCTTCTGCCCCCGCCCCCTGCCCCAACACATTAGAAATTGTACAGGTATTCCAACATATTTACAGGGCATTAGGTTGGAGGAGATCAGAATAATGCAAAGAGACATAATCTGTTGCTTTCATACTGTGTCCATACCTCACCTACCTCGAGTCTATACTCTTTCAAACCAAGTGGAATGCACAGTATATCTTGTATGCTTGGTTGTCAACTATATTGCCATCATCACCCAAGCCACAATGCCAACCAATGCACATACGTGTGCTTGGAATTTTGGATTAGGACTCAAGGAATCCAGCAACCAACATGGTGACCTTATTAAGCTACAATTTCCAGCAAGATGCCATTTCCAAGGATTCTTGGAGTTGTAGTGCTAGGAGTCACACATACACATATAAGGGGAGGCCAAAAGAATCACATTTCCAAATTTAGTATCATTATATTCCCCGTAGAAATAGTCATCAGCTGTCTGTAAGGATGAGAACAAGCTGCCATTCATTGGCTTGGAAAGAGCCAAAAGCTTGCAAGTGGTATATTTTTGATGATGGCAGGGCTGAATCTAATGACTGTCAGTTCTATAGGGCAGCTTCCCCAAACCAGAAGACTTCCAAATGTATTGGAAGAAGGCCTCCCACATCCCTGGCAAGGTTTGATATGAGTGTATGATTTCACTGCAATAGAAAGGCTTTTTCTACAGGCTTGATTTTCACTGCTCTTCTGGGTCCAAAGCAAGTCAAATCTCATAAATTGTGCAAATTGGAAAGTTTTGTATACCCCTCCCCCTATTTTGTGTAATTCATCTTGGTTGAACTATTAGCCACAAAAAAAACCTACATGGATCCCTGTCCCCAACTGTCAGATACCTATTTCCATCTCCCTCTTGTTTCTGATATTACTTTGGGCATTCTCTTCAGACTCTACAGAATAGCTGTGCAGCCATAATAGCCAGAAAACTGATTTAAAATGCAAGAAGCAAAAGGAAAGAAATTGAACAGGAATTCTGAGGAAGCTGGATTCTGCATTCAGGTCATTATTTATTATTATTTAAAACACAACAAGATTACTACACAGCAAACAAGATCACTATGCTGCTGGTTGTTGTTGTTGTTGTTGCTGTTGCTCTACTCTCTGGCAGTAGCATGGCACACACCCCCTCACTCTGGGCATTAAAAACCTCCAGCTGAGTTCACACCCACATTTTGTATACTCATTTTTCAATGATCCACAAACACAGTGCAGTTGTGAAGAACAAAACTCCCACCCATAAAAAATAATAAAAGTGTGGCAGGAGAATGGCTGTGGATCACGCTCATGTGGCCTCATGTGCTCTCCTTTCAAAAAAGGAAAGGAGTGGGGAATAAGAAGTGTTTTCCCCACTTCTGTCCCAAATGAATCTGCAAAACATCTCCTGTGCCATGTTCATTTTCTTAGAAATTGAATGCCTGCAATATCAATCTCTCCCTCTCCTGCTGCTATGTATATGAGAGAGAAGAGATGCACAATTCACCTCCTGCTTGAAGGAGAGCACTGGTGAAATTCCAAAGCTTGCTGACTTGCGATTTTATGGGGTTTGTGTCAAATGTGTTTTGGAGGAAGAGAGGGATTTTTCTAAACGAGGCATGGGCAAACTTTGGCCCTCTAGGTGTTTTGGACTTCAACCCCCACAATTCCTTTTTTATAAATAATTTTATTGATAATTATATTTAATATCTATCTATCTATGTATATAATAAAAGTCAATGTTTGCAGCGGTGCAGAGGGTGGGAGGTGCGGAGGAATATGTGCCAGCATTTCGATTGTATTTAATATCTATCTATGTATATAATAAAAGTCAATGTTTGCAGCGGTGCAGAGGGTGGGAGGTGCGGAGGAATACATAAAGGACATTGATTAGCCAGCCTCAGAACTCCGACACTCTAAGGCACCCTCTAGGTGTTTTGGACTTCAACCCCCACAATTCCTTTTTTATAAATAATTTTATTGATTATATTTAATATCTATGTATATAATAAAAGTCAATGTTTGCTGCAACCCTCATCCAAAGAATGATATAATTTAGAGCCCCATGACCCACTCTACATCCTGGTGCTGTTTGGAGAGGATGGAGCCAATGGGACTTGCAGTACCTTCACTAAGTTCCTGAGACCACTGCAAGCCATGTAAACATCTAATAGGAACCAACCTTGGCACACAATGCCTTCCTCAAATAACCCGGGCACCGCCGGGTCCCCAAGCTAGTAATATTATAAAACTGGGGAATAAAAAAGGAGTTGTGTGTTAAGACAGGTAACCCTAATGGTTCTAAAGAGGGTGCATATATGAAATAGAGGGGAGATACACACACACACACACACACACACACACACACACACACACTTAATTACTGCTTCCTAAGGATATAGGAAAAATAAGGGTGGGAGGAAAGAGGGGGAAGATAGGATTTTGATTGACTTCGAATCTTCCTCATTTTTGTTAAATAAAAAAGAGTCATTCTTCTTCTTCCACTGCTCTCCCTCTTCACCTTTTATCTGTCAGTGGTTCCCAACCTTTTTTTTTTGACCAGGGACCACTTTGACCAGGGACCACTCTCCAACATTAGTACCAAAAGGGATATGAAGCAGTTTTTTTGTCAACTTTAGATTTTGTTTGGTTATTTGCAGTGCTGATTCAGAAAATTGCATTGGATAGACCACATCAGCTCTAGCTTCTGACACAGAATACATGCCATCCAGTAGTCACCATCTGCTCGCCCACAGAAAAACATATTTAATAAGGCTCGCAGACCAGATTTTCATCCTCGCTGGTGGTCCATGGCTCACAAGTTAAGAAGCACTGGTCTAAGTGGAAATCATGTTTCTTATTGTCCTTTATTGTCTATATTATCATTTTCATATAATCTTTAAATAGTGTCCGATCTGCCACTTTTTTGGTGCTACTCTGTGGTGGTATGCAACTAGCTGAGTTAATTTGTCCATATTCATTATTTCTGCTATTTTCACTAGCCAGTGGTCTATTAATAATAATTCTTTCATTCTTCAGTTTTGCACAAAAATAATTTTGGCTGCTGTTACAAAAATAAGTAAAGAGTATATCTTTGAGGTAAAGATAAAAGTTTCCCCTGACATTAAATCTAGTCATGTCTGACTCTGGGGGATGGTGTTCATCTCAATTTCTAAGCTGAAGAGTTGGAATTATCCATAGATGCCTCCAAGGTCATGTGGCCGCCATGACTGCATGGAGCACTGTTACCATCCCACCGGAGCAGTACCCATTGATCTATTCACATTTGCATGTTTTTGAACTGCTAGATTGGCAGAAGCTGGGACTAACAGTGGGAGCTCACCCTGCCAACCTTTTGGTCAGCAAATTCAACAGCTCAGTGGTTTAACCCACTGCATTACCAGGGGGGCCCAGTATACCTTTATTCATTTCCAAATCCGTGTCTATTATGCCCAATGGGAAGTTTAGCAGTGGAACTCTCTGCCCCGGAGTGTGGTGGAGGCTCCTTCTTTGGAAGCTTATAAACAGAGTCTGGATGGCTATCTGTTGGGGGTGCTTTGAATGCAATTTTCCTGCTTCTTGGCAGGAGGTTGGACTGGATGGCCCACGAGGTCTCTTCCAACTCTACGATTATATTCAGTTGTATCTTTATTTGAAGTATTTTCTGAATTTTTTCGTGAATTTCCATCCAATATTTTTTTTAAATTTTTCTTGCTATTTTACAAGTCCACCACATATTATAAAATATGCCTACAGACTGGGTTGTGAGTTTTCCGGGCTATATGGTCATGTTCCAGAAGCATTCTCTCCTGACATTTTGCCTGCATCTATGGCAGGCATCCTCAGATATTGTGAGGTCTGTTGGAAATTATGAAAATGGGGTTTATATAGCTGTTGAATGTCCAGGGTGGGAGAAAGAACGCTTGTCTGTTTGAGGTAGGAGTGAATATTTTAATTGGCCACCTTGATTAGCATTTAATGGTCTGAACCAGGGCTGTCCAACTGCCGGCCCTGCAGGTGTTTTGGACTTCAACTCCCAGAAATCCTAGCCAGTTTACCAGCTGTTAGGATTTCTGGGATTTGAAGTCCAAAACACCTGCAGGGCCGGCAGTTGGACAGCCCTGGTCTGAACCATGGCCATACAATGCCCGGAAAACTCACAACAACCCCATGGAAGTTTTCAACAATACATTGCCTACAGAATGGGGGAAACCTGGCTCAACAGCAATACTTGTGAAAAAGATCTTGAAGTGCTCGTGGACAACAAGTTAAACATGAGCCAACAATGTCATGCGGCAGCTTAAAAAGCCAATGGGATTTGGGCCTGCATAAATAAGAGTATAGTGTCTAGATCCAGGGAAATCATGCTACCCCTCCATTCTGCCTTGGTCAGACCACATCTCGAAAATTGTGTCCAATTCTGGGCACCACAACTGAAGAGAGATGTTGACAAGCTGGAATGTGTCCAGAGGAGGGCGACTAAAATGATCAAGGGTCGGGAGAACAAGCCCTATGAGGAGCGGCTTAAAGAGATGGGCAGGTTTAGCCTGCCAAAGAGAAGGCGGAGAGGAGACTTGATGAGGGTCATGTATAAATATGTGAGGGGAAGCCATAGGGAGGAGGCAGCAAGCTTGTTTTCTGCAGCCTTGGAGACTAGGATGCGGAACAATGGTTTCAAACTACAGGAAAGGAGAATCCACCTGAGCATTTGGAAGGACTTTCTGACTGTGAGGGCTGTTCAGCAGTGGAACTCTCTGCCTTGGAGTGTGGTGGAAACGCCTTCTTTGGAGGCTTTTAAGCAGAGGCTGGATGTCCATCTGTTAGGGGTGCTTTGAATGACATTTTCCTGCTTCTTGGCAGGAAGTTGGACTGGATGGCCCACAAGGTCTCTTCCAACTTTAGTATTCGATGACTGTTACGAATTGTGGGAGTTGAAGTCCAAAAACACTAGGAGGGCTGAAGTTTGCCCTTGCCTGTTCTAAACCAACAAGACTGTGCCTACAGTCTCTGCAGGTATGTGATCTTCAAGCCTCTCCTCCCAGCTGTTTGGAGAAATACAACCCCCATTCAGGGTCTGGGGATGAAGAGACTCCACTCCCAACAGCCCTGGGTGATACCGGAGGCTTATTCAAGATTGCTCACAGTCTATGCAAGCATGTGATCTTCAAGCCTCTCCTCCCAACTTTTTGGGAAAATACAACCCCTATTCAGGGTCTGGGGATGATGGAACTCCACTCCCAATAGCCCTGAGTCGTTCTGGAGACCGATCCAAGACAGCCCACAGTCTTTGCAAGCATGTAATCTCCTCCCAGCAAAATACAGCCCCCATACAGGGTCCTCCACTCCCCAGCTGTTTGATTGCCCACAGTCTCTGCAAGATGTGAAGCCTCCCAGCAACCCCCATACAGGGTCTGGGGATGATGGGACTCCACTCCCAACAGTCCTGGGTAGTACTGGAGGCTTGTCCAAGATTGCCCACAGTCTCTGCAAGCATGTGATCTTCAAGCCTCTCCTCCCAGCTATTTGAGGAAATACAGCCCCCATACAGGGTCTGGGGATGATGGGACTCCACTCCCAACAGCCATGGGTGGTACTAGAGGCTTATCCAAGATTGCCCACAGTCTCTGCAAGTATGTGATCTTCAAGCCTCCCAGCTGTTTGGAAAAATACAGCCCCCATACAGGGTCTGGGGATGATGGGACTCCACTCCCAACAGCCATGGGTGGTACTAGAGGCTTATCCAAGATTGCCCACAGTCTCTGCAAGCATGTGATCTTCAAGCCTCTCCTTCCAGCTGTTTGGAGAAATACAACCCCCATACAGAGCCTGGGGATGATGGAACTCCACTCCCAACAGACCTGGGTAGTGCTGGAGGCCGATCCAAGACTGCCCACAGTCTCTGCAAGCATGTGATCTTCAAGCCTCTCCTCCCAGCTGTTTAGGAAATACAACCCCCATACAGAGTCTGGGGATGATGGAACTCCACTCCCAACAGCCTTGGGTAGTACTGGAGGCTTATCCAAGATTGCCCACAGTCTCTGCAAGCATGTGATCTTCAAGCCTCTCCTCCCAGCTATTTGAGGAAATACAGCCCCCATACAGGGTCTGGGGATGATGGGACTCCACTCCCAACAGCCCTGGGTAGTACTGGAGGCTTATCCAAGACTGCCCACAGTCTCTGCAAGCATGTGATCTTCAAGCCTCTCCTTCCAGCTGTTTGGAGAAATACAACCACCATACAGGGTCTGGGGATGATGGAACTCCACTCCCAACAGCCCTGGGTAGTACTGAGGCTTATCCAAGATTGCCCACAGTCTCTGCAAGCATGTGATCTTCAAGCCTCTCCTCCCAGCTATTTGAGGAAATACAGCCCCCATACTGGGGATGAGGGTCTGGGGATGATGGGACTCCACTCCCAAGCAGCCATGGGTGGTACTAGAGGCTTATCCAAGATTGCCCACAGTCTCTGCAAGCATGTGATCTTCAAGCCTCCCAGGTGTTTGGAGAAATACAACCCCCATACAGGGTGTGGGGATGATGGGACTCCACTCCCAACAGCCCTGGGTAGTACTGGAGGCTTATCCAAGACTGCTCACAGCCTCTGCAAGCATGTGATCTTCAAGCCTCTCCTCCCAGCTGTTTGAGGAAATACAACCCCCATACAGGGTCTGGGGATGATGGGACTCCACTCCCAACAGCCCTGGGTAGTACTGGAGGCTTATCCAAGACTGCCCACAGTCTCTGCAAGCATGTGATCTTCAAGCCTCTCCTCCCAGCTGTTTGGAGAAATACAACCCCCATACAGGGTCTGGGGATGATGGAACTCCACTCCCAACAGCCCTGGGTAGTACTGGAGGCTTATCCAAGATTGCCCACAGTCTCTGCAAGCATGTGATCTTCAAGCCTCTCCTCCCAGCTATTTGAGGAAATACAGCCCCCATACAGGGTCTGGGGATGATGGGACTCCACTCCCAACAGCCCTGGGTGGTGCTGGAGGCCGATCCAAGGCGGTGAGAAGAGCACGAGAGAGGGAAGGATGTGTAAAGCGACTTGTGGGCGTCATCATTCCCGCGTGGCAGGCGGAATCCCCCTCCCCGCAATCCCCAACAGGAGGGAGATCGATCATTCTTGGAGGAGGAGGAGGAGGAGGGAATCCACTCTCGCTCTCAACGCAGGGAGGCAGATACATACATATACATACATACACAGACCCGGGCATCACAGCCACCCACCCACTGGCACGTCTAGCCCACCTCTGGGTCGGGGACTGCCCTCTTTTGTGTGTGCCTGCCTGCGATTGCCTTCCAAGTGAGTCGGAGCTACTCGCTCGCTCGCTCGCTCGCTCCTGCAAGACAGAAGCACTCGGACCCCCCGGCGGCTCAAGCGAGATACGGAAGGTTGGTGGGGAATCACCTGGCAAACTTCACGCGTGATGGCGGCGCGGGCGAAAGGTCGGCGAGAGCTCCCGCTTGGGATCCAGCGAGGCTGCGGATTCGAGGGATAGAAAAGCCAGAGAAAGGCGGGAGCCGCAATGCCTGTTGCTTGGAAGGGGACGGCGGAGGATTTCCTCGCCCGCGGCGGCGGCGGAGGAGGGGGAGGCTGGGGAAGGCGAGTGGCCACGAAAGGTAAGTCTAAACGACACCCCCCCCCTTTCTCCTTCCCTTCGAGCGAGATCCAAGCGCCTCCGAGGGCAACTTTGCCTCTGGGCGCGGAGGAAAGTTGGATCAGCTGAAACTCGCCTCTTTTCCTCTCCTTCCTCCCCTGCTTCCTCCAAATCCCTAGACTCAGTGCCCCCCCCCCAAGGTAAACGTGCCAGGGGTCTTCGACCTTCTTGGAGAGGCGCAAGATTATCCTGGGTGTAGATTGAATGCACTTGGAACAGCCGTGGTGGCTCAATTCTGTGGAACCATGGGTGTTGTAGTTTGTGTTGTCTGAGGGTCCTTCCACACAGCCCTTATATCCCAGTATATCAAGGCAGAAAATCCCACAATATCTGCTTTGAACTGTGTTATCAGAGTCCACACTCAGGGCCCTTCCACACTGCCCTATATCCCAGTATATCAAGGCAGAAAATCCCACATTATCTGAGTGTGGACTCAAATAACCCAATTCAAAGCAGATAAAATTCTGGGACATTAGTCCACACTCAGATATTGTGGGATTTCCTTCCTTGATATTCTGGGATTTAGGACTGTGTGGAAGGGCCTGGAGTCCACACTCAGATATTGTGGGGTTTTCAAAGGGCTGCAGGATGAGTTGATATTGTGGGGTTTTCTGCCTTGACACTCTGGGATATAGGGTTGTGTGGAAGGGAGTCCACACTCAGATATTGTGGGGTTTTCTGCCTTGATATTCTGGGATATAGGGCTGTTGAAGAACCCTGAGTCCACACTCAGATATTGTAGGGGTTTCTGCCTTGATACTCTGGGATATAGGGCTGGAAGGACCCTGAGTCCACACTCAGATATTGTGGGGTTTTTCTGCCTTGACACTCTGGGATATAGGGTTGTGTGGAAGGACCGTGAGTCCACACTCAGATATTGTGGGGTTTTCTGCCTTGATATTCTGGGATATAGGGCTGTGTGGAAGAACCCTGAGTCCACACTCAGATATTGTAGGGGTTTCTGCCTTGATACTCTGGGATATAGGGCTGTGTGGAAGGACCCTGAGTCCACACTCAGATATTGTGGGGTTTTCTGCCTTGACACTCTGGGATATAGGGCTGTGTGGAAGGACCCTGAGTCCACACTCAGATATTGTGGGGTTTTCTGCCTTGATATTCTGGGATATAGGGCTGTATGGAAGGACCTTGAGTCCACACTCAGATATTGTGGGGTTTTCTGCCTTGACACTCTGGGATATAGGGTTGTGTGGAAGGGCCGTGAGTCCACACTCAGATATTGAGGGGTTTTCTGCCTTGATATTCTGGGATATAGGGCTGTGTGGAAGGACCTTGAGTCCACACTCAGATATTGTGGGGGTTTCTGCCTTGACACTCTGGGATATAGGGTTGTGTGGAAGGGCCGTGAGTCCACACTCAGATATTGTGGGGTTTTCTGCCTTGATATTCTGGGATATAGGGCTGTGTGGAAGGACCTTGAGTCCACACTCAGATATTGTGGGGTTTTCTGCCTTGACACTCTGGGATATAGGGCTGTGTGGAAGGACCTTGAGTCCACACTCAGATATTGTGGGGTTTTCTGCCTTGACACTCTGGGATATAGGGCTGTGTGGAAGGACCCTGAGTCCACATTCAGATATTGAGGGGTTTTCTGCCTTGATATTCTGAGATATAGGGCTGTGTGGAAGGACCCTGAGTCCACACTCAGATATTGAGGGGTTTTCTGCCTTGATATTCTGAGATATAGGGCTGTGTGGAAGGACCCTGAGTCCACACTCAGATATTGTGGGGTTTTCTGCCTTGACACTCTGGGATATAAGGCTGTGTGGAAGGACCCTGAGTCCACACTCAGATATTGTGGGGCTTTCTGCCTTGATATTCTGGGATATAGGGCTGTGTGGAAGGACCCTGAGTCCACACTCAGATATTGTGGGGTTTTCTGCCTTGATACTCTGGGATATAGGGCTGTGTCTGTGTGGAAGGGCCCCGAAGGTTTTCATGGCCGGAATCACTGGGTGGTTGTATGTTTTCCGGTCTGTAATGCTATGTTCCAGAAGCATTCTCTCCTGACGTTTCGCCTGCATCTGTGGCAAGCATCCTCAGAGGTTGTGAGGTCTGTTGTAGTTTGGTTAGGCACCTCTCACCAGACGACAATGAAGGCCAGAGAGACCTTATAAAACTGCAGCTCCCATGATTCCAAAGCCTTCAAAGTGGTGTCTGACTGCATTCATGCTACAGTGCAGAATCAGATGCACTTTTTCAGTGCGTTGTCGAAGGCTTTCATGGCCGGAATCACCAGGTTGTGAGTTTTCTGGGCTGAATGGCGACATTCCAGAAGCATTCTCTCCTGACGTTTTTTCTCCCAGACCATTTTCCTTGGGCCCTTCCACACAGCCCTATATCCCAGAATATCAAGGCAGGAAAATCCCAGAATATCTGTTTTGAACTGGGTTATCTGAGTCCACACTGCCATATATTCCAGTTCAAAGCAGATATTGTGGGATTTTTCTTCCTTGATATTCTGGGATATAGGGCTGTGTGGAAGGGCCCCTAGTTTCCAACAGACCTCACAACCTCTGAGGATGCCTGCCATAGATGTAAGTGAAACGTCAGGAGAGAATGCTTCTGGAACATGGTCATACAGCCTGGAAAACTCGCAACAACACACCCTTCCACGCAGCCCTATATCCCAGAATATCAAGGCAGAAAATCCCACAATATCTGCTTTGAACTGGGTTATATGAGTCCACACTACCATATATTCCAGTTCAAAGCAGATATTGTGGGATTTCCTGCCTTGATATTCTTGGTTATATGGCTGGGTGGAAGGGCCCCAAGTCTTAGTTAGACTTCACCTCCCTTTTGAGTTCAAGGAGATAGATTTTCAAGCAAAGAAAGGGGCTTAGAGTTGACATCACTGAGGGAGAAATGGGACCCCCCCTCTCCCAATATTGATGTAGGATTAGAAAAATAACTATGGTGAGGTTTAAAAGGGGTGTGCGTGTGGCAAGCTCGCCATTCCTTCAGCTTTCTGAGGTAAGAGCTTCACTTCAATGGGGTTCCAGAAGGTCAGTTTGGAAATCCTTTTCCTCTCTCTAAACTCTTGCCCCTGTTTCACTTTGATTCTTCCTCTTAAGCAACTGCCTTGTTGGAATATTGGGCTTATGATTGTCAGTCGGCGCCACGTAGAGTTGTTTCCATTCAATGAAAGCACTCGGTGTGTGGATATAATGTGTATATATCTGTGTTGATATATGTCTGTAAGGGAAAGAGACTCTGTTGTGGTACAGAGGGAGCCAGCCGATTTGGTGCCCTCTTGCGGCTCCCCTTTTCCTAAAATGTATATTTTTATATAGTATTAGCAGGCAAGATGTATAGGAAAGTCATTGCATTCTGTATTCAGCAAAAAAAGAGAATAAAATACTTGAATTTATTTTTTTTGGAGAAGGTTTACCTGTGCTCTGATCCATTTTGTAAAATCTCTGCACCAAAATGGTTCAGAATAATGTTGTATGTAGGTATGAATGTGTGTGTATGTGTGTAGAGGTAGGTACTTGAAACTGACTTGTTCATCTCTGTGTCATGGGTAATTTGCAAACCATGTATTCATGTCTTGTGGAAGTTTTAATTGAATCCTTTTTAATTATTTTTGCATTCTGGTTGGTCGTTTGTTCCAGATCTAAGAACTGTCTCAGTATTATTTTTTTTCTGGTTCTGCATCTAGATGTCATGCACATGCAAAAATTAAATAAAAACTGATGAAACAGCAAAAAATGGACAAGGGTAAAAATATGTCCAGACCCCTCTGCGTTGAATATTTGTGATTTTCTCCATATTTGCAGAGTTTGGGTTTTGCTTAGTAGGATACATTTTCTACAATCACATGGTACCACTCTGATTCAAATTTTGGCCACGCACATCTGCCAGACTTTCTCCCCCTCCTCCTCTCCCACTATTGCTTTGGAAGATGGATCATCACCATTTTCATGCAGCTATATGATCCAGCATCGTTCCAGGTTGTTTTCCCCTGTATTTTCCCTCTTTTACAGTGCTGATCTTCTTTCCCTTCCAAAGAAATATATTCAAAAGGACTTTATGCCTACTAATTGTAAGTGTAAGGAGAGGTGTGTTAACAGCAACATAGTAAATGGGAAAGAGATGTATGGAGAAAGGGTTCTGGTTAATGAATAATATCTGCAGATAATCTATCTTTCCCCAAATATAAATGACAAGAAAAGAGCAAACAGCAGTCTTGAGAAATACCAGCTAGGAAGGAAGGGGAATGGTCCAGGGAACATGGAACATGGACGTTATTTAGTGTGTAGTAGACATGACTCCACTAGGGGGAAAAACCCCCCATGCATGCCACAATTCCTTATATCAGTGTTTTTCAACCTTTTTTGAGCTGCGGCACATTTTTTACATTTACAAAATCCTGGGGCACACCACCAACCAAAATGACACAAAATGACACTCTAACACAGTAATACATATTGTTAATATGTTTTTAAATGTATTTATACACTCAGTGTAAAACCTGGGCCTGTTTCGATGAACACAACATATATATGACTTCCTCTCACATATTTATACATGGCTATCATGTCTTCTCTCAGCCTTCTCTTCTTCAGGCTAAACATGCCCAGCTCTTGAAGCCGCTCCTCATAGAGCTTGTTCTCCAGACCTTTGTGAAATTTCACCCTGAGTGAAACTTGCTTCCAGTTAACTATGGATGTCATGAAGCTGTTATAAACAGTTCCTTGGGGGCGGAGGGGGATGGGGAGGCAACTCTCAAAAAATCCAGTAAAATAGTAAAAAAACAAAAACATTTCCAAGCGGAGAGGCTCAATTTGTTTCTTGGAAACCTGTGAGGGGGCTGCTAGGAGGGGGGAGAGTGCCAATTTTCCACGGCACACCTGATGATTGCTCACGGCACACTGGTTGGGAAACACTGCCTTATATGACTCTTGCATACAGTATATGACATTAATTTCTCGCAGCAATCAGTATATGACATTAATTTCCTGTATTTTAACAAAAAGTACTTCCAACGTAAGTAACTAACGTAGTGCCTTGAGCATTGGACTATGCCTCTGGAGGCTAGAATTCGAATCCCACTTGGCCATGGAAACCTGCTGAGTGACCTTAGGCAAGTCACACTATCTTAGCCTTAGTGGAAGGCAAAAGAAAAAATCCTCCTCTGAACAAATCTTACAATCACAGAGTTGAAAGAGACTACAAGGGCCATCCAATCCAACCCCCTGCCAGACAGAAATATAATCAAAGCACTCCCAACAGATGGCCAATAAAATCCTATAATAAGGTCACCTTAGAGCAGGCCTGGGCATACTTCGGCCCTCCAGGTGTTTTGGACTTCAACTCCCACAATTCCTAACAGCCTATTGTGGGAGTTGAAGTCCAAAACACCTGGAGGGCCAAAGTTTGCCCAGGCCTGCCTTAGGGTCACCATGTGTAGTTGAAGGCACACAACTACAACAAACCTTCAACCTGGGCTTTAGCACAGCAGATTAACCACCAGCTGCAGTAAATCTTGCCAGACCAAAAGGTTGACAGTTCAAAGCCTGGGTCAGGGTGAGCTCCTGGCCTTTAGCCCAGCTTCTTCCTACCTAGCAGTTTAGAAAACAGCAATGTGAGTAGATAAATAGGTACTGCTTAAGCGGGGAGGTATTTAAGGCACCCATAAGGAAATGCCAGAAAAATGCTGGCAATTTATTCAAGGAGAAAGTTTACAAACAAAGCTCTTCGGCAAGGAAAGTGGTGCAACAACACTCCCCCACCCCCCAATGGCCGGAACTGAGCACAGCCTCCAAGATGCCGAAGATGGGAAAGCCTATATATACCTCTATCTATGTACAATTCTCTGTCTCGTCAGTGTATAATGGCACTGAATGTTTGCCATATATACAGTATGTGTTCTGTGATCCACTCTAAGTCCCTTTCGGAGTGAAAAGGGCTGAATATAAGACTGTAGATAAATAACTAGCATAGGTTTGCAGACCAGGCTGTACTGTTAAGCAGGGGGGATTGGTGGTCGCAGGCAGTAATTTCTGGAAGACAGCAGTGGAAACTTCCCAACTTTTTATTATTCCAGAATAATTTGGCTATTCCCATATGCTGAACAATAGAGTTTTGGATGAAATACAATCTTGAAAAGACCACATGAATTGGTCTGTTGGTTCAGACATAGTGGAAGATGGTATTTCCATCTCAGGTTTTAGAATAAGAGTGAGAAGTCAACCCAGTTACCTGGTGGATGGGACATGAATATGTGGATTTGCTGTCTTTTCTTTTGACTCAGGTCCCGTCTATACTTCCATTTAATCCGGATTATCAAAGCAGACAATCCTCATTATCTGTTTTGAACTGGACTAAATGGGTCTACACTACCATATAATCCAGTTCAAATCAGATAATCAGGATTGTATATGGCAGTGTAGAAGGGGCCTCAGGCAGCAATATTTATTTATTTATTTATTTATTATTGAGGCTTCTATGCCGCCGACTCCCGGGGGCTCGCGGCGGCTCACAAGAGCCAGGGGCATAAAAACAAAGATTAAAAACATAAAACAATTGAATATGGTCTATAGATCAAGCTGACACTGTATTCTTTTTCAAGTAAATTGGATCTCTATTAAATGGCTTTCATTAATCTCCAAGACAGTCAAATCACAGGGAAATACATTCAGTGACATAAATATACAGTTGTTTAATTATTTGAAATGGCTTTAAAAGCTGCCCTTGAGTTTAATAAACTCTCAGGGCAACTCACCGGAGCCATAAAAACAAATGTCAAAGAAAAGTCCATTTTGAGCATAATAGTAAAACAGAAGCAAAGCAATAAAGACGGTGCATCCTTACCTGGGGAGTAAAGATCCACTGAATGTGGTGTGACGTAATCCGGAGTAGATTTGTATTGTATGAAACCAAATAAAACACAAAGCATTAGTGCAACAGTTAAAGTATTCCATTTAAAGCAATATTGAATGAAATACTGGATGCAAAGTCTTTGCTTGGTCTCAAAGGTATATTAAATTTAACACCAGGCAGACCATTCCTGGAGAAGGGATTCCATAAGGTGCCACATATGAAAAGGCCCTGCCTCAGCTCACTCGAGGGGGAAGGAGGACTCAGAGAAGAAGCCATGATGTTTGAACAGGCTCATGAGAGCCGATAGTCTGTTGGAGAACAAAATCTTCCTAATCTGTGTTGAACTGTATTGGAGCTGAAATTATTCTTATCACTGTTCCAAAGCTTGGGTCAATATACTTTTATTCTTGTTGTTTTCTAACATTTTTTTGTCAACTAAATACCGTAAGATCTATATACACATGGAATCCATAGTCATAGCATTATTTATTGTTCATATCTGGGAGAAAATTCTCTCTCTAGGACTTTGCCAGGTCCTCAAGTGTGTCCCTGGTTTATTTATCCCAGAAGTTACCATGTAATTGTGCTGGAGGGCAGGATGGGCAAGATGATGTGTGGAGGGTTTTACCCCCATGTGTGTCATCACCGCACAAAACTGCAGTTTCATTCCCACAGCAGACCAGCGAGGAATTGTGATGACTCTCCTTATCTCATTGCCATCCTCTGCATCATAATCTTGCTCCTCCGTCCCCTATGCCAGCCAGTCAGGTAAAGAAAGAGCAGCAACAGAATATCAATGAACAGAAAAGTTTTACTAATCCTCAAATGCTGAGAGGACAAGAAGAGGAATACGTTTATTGTGTATGAGAAAGGAGGAGAAGTCCCTTGTTACCGTTTTGCAGCTCTGACCCAGTGCCATTCTGACTCACACTTAGCTTAAGGTCTAGAAACTTTAAAATTGGGATGGTATCTGGTATCTTCTAGATCAGGGGTGCTCATTAGGTAGATCGTGATCTACTGGTAGATCGCGTAGGGCAGGGGTGCCCACACTTTTTCAGCATGGGAGCTACTTATAATAAAACCAAGTCAGAAAGATCTACCAACCTCCTCAAGGCTGGAGAGGGGAGGAGCAGGGGCGGGGCTTGGTGCGACCTGGCTCCGCCCCCCTTTGGCTTCAGCTCTACCAGCAGCTTCTCCAGGCTTGAGGATGGCAGTGCCAAGCCAGCCTTTTGCTAGCTATGCCACCACTGGCTTGGCACTGCCATCCTCAAGCCTGGAGAAGCTGCTGGTAGAGCGGAAGAGGGGGCGGAGCCAGGCCGTGCCAAGCCCCACCCTCCCCTCTGGCTTTGGAGCTCCCAGCAGCTTCTCCAGGCTTGAGGATGGCAATGCCAAGCCAGCCTTGTGCTAGCTATGCCACCACTGGCTGGGCATTGCCATCCTCAAGCCTGGAGAAGCTGCTGGGAGTGCTGAAGCCGGGGAGGGGGCGGGGCTAGGCACGGCCTGGCTCCGCCCCCCTCTGAGAAGCGCCCCATCCCTGGGATCGACCTCCTTCGGTCCCGGGATCGACTGGTTGATCGCGATCGACTTCCTGGGCAGCCCTGGCGTTGGGCATCCTGGTAGATCGCAGACAGGGCGGGAGGAAGGCTCAGTCCAGTAGTAAGAAATCAGTTTGTGTGTGTCAAATGTAAAATAGGATGTGTGGAAGGGCCCTGGGTTATCTGAGGTCCTTTCCACACAGTTGAATAAAATCCCATATTATCTGCTTTGAATCAGATTATATGGCAGTGTGGACTCAGAAAACCCAGTTCAAAGCAGATATTGTGTTATATGTTTCACATTTTTGTAGTGGGTAGGTAGATCATTTTGACTTGGTTGTTTTATAAGTAGCTCGCATGCTGAAAAAGTGTGAGCACCCCTGTTCTAGATGCTAGTTTATGCTGCAGTTCCAAATTCTATGCTTGTGTGGCACAATCCTGGAATACATAATTGTTTACTTTGAATCTGTCCATACATTGTCCATACATCTGTCCATACATAATTGTTTACTTTGAATCTGTCCATACATTGTCCATACATCTGTCCATACAGGAATGGTCAACTTATGGCCCTTCAATTTTGTAGTACCACACCTTCTATCTACTCCAGGAAGCATAGCCATTGGTGATTGATAATGGGAGTTGCAGTCCAACAGTATCTGGAAACTGGGCTGTTGTAGGTTTTTCGGGCTGTATGGCCATGTTCCAGAAGCATTCTCTCCTGATGTTTTGCCTGCATCTATGGCAGGCATCCTCAGAGGTTGTGAGGCCTGGAAAGCTGCATAACCGTCTCCCATAGTCCTTAGGAACACAAAGATCATTTCTCATGCTTCTTATAGTGCCACACTGTTTTTATTCTGAAGGGGAACAAGTATCCGTTCCTTTTTTCACATGAGGCATGTCAGTAGCTTTCTGCTTCATTTCTGTTACGGTACTTAGAAATTTCAAAGTCCTGAATGTTTGGAAAGATGGCTGCTTGGTCTGCACAGTTAAAGCTTGTGCATCAACTGCGACCGTACCTCAAGAAGTCTCACTTGGCCATGGTTGTCCATGTCTTAGTTACCTCCAGATTGGATTACTGTAACATGCTCTACGTGGGGCTGCCTTTGAAGACCAACTGGAATTTGTAATTGGTACAAAGATTGGTGGCCAGGTTGGTAACTGGAGCTAATTATAGGGAGTGGACAACCCCCCCTATTAAAACAGCTCCCCTGGCTGCCAATAAGTTTCTGGCTCCAGTTAAAGGTGCAAGTTATCACCTACAAATCCCTAAATGGTTTGGGTCCTGCTTATCTTCGTTATTGCATCTTCCCCCATGAACCTGCACAGGCATTAAGACCTGCTGTGGAGGTCCTTCTCTTGCTCCCGCCTCCGTCACAAGCATGGTTGGTGGGGATGAGGAGAAAGTGTTTCAGCGTGGCCAGTTTCTATTCGGTGGTGCCCTCCTAGATCTGAACACAGCCACTGTTCTCAGCTACTGGTTGATGGCTATTGTTGTTCTTATGTTTTTATGATGCCTGTTGTTCGGTTTTATTGTTTTAATTATTGAAATGCAATGTGTTTTAATTGTGCTATATTTTTGTTTTTGTTAGGCTTGGTCCTCATGTAAGCCGCCCCGAATCTCTTTGGAGAGATGGTGGTGGGATATAAAAATAAAATTATTATTATTATTATTCACATTTCTCTATAACCCCACTGTCTTTATTGATCAAGTGTTTAAAGCTGTAGTCACTAAGGAGTCAATACATGTGATTACAAAACTGAGAGGCGGTTCTTGAAGGCCTTTTGAATGAGGCCAGCTGGGAAACCACACCCCTCCATCAAGTTGAGGCTGGCGAGTTTGCTAATGGCATTTGTGCATAGATTGGCATCATGTATAAGTCAAGGAGCCAAATCTATGGGTTTTGATAGGAACAATCAACACAGAGGATCATTCAACAGAGAGGGGAAAGTGCCGCCGCCACCTCAGGGGGCCAGCTGTCCCTGGATTCCATCACAATTTCCTTAACCAGGCATTCAAAAAGGCGTTGTGGTAGAGAGAGTAGAGAAAGGTTGGAGCTTTTTAAAGGTTCTCCTAGGACGCACTAAGCTCGCATCTTTCACCATTCTACTTACAAGGAGATGGTTCTTTTTTTAAAATACGAGTGAAGGCACAATACTTACATTGACCAGTAGATACATTTTGACCCCTAGACTTATACTTGAGTATATACAGTAATGTTACAACTTATCTCTGGCACACTGATGCTCCAAAGGAAATGTGCAGTCTAGGACCAGCTTCCTTTCTAGTTGCCGTGAGTTGTCGTATCACCCCGGTCCTGCAGGGTCTGCACTGGCTACCAATTGAGTACGGGATCACTTTCAAAGTATTAGTCTTAACTTTTAAGGTCGTATATGGTCTGGGGCCAGTGTACTTGAGGGATCGCCTGTCCCCATATAGTCCCTTGAGATCACTGCGACCAGAAGATCAGAATCTCTTAGATGTTCTTGGCGTGAAGGCTTACCACCTGACGACAACCCGAAGAAGGGCCTTTTCTATCATCGCCCCAGTTTTGTGGAATGATCTGCCCCCTGAGGCTCGGGCTTTGCGAAATTTGGTAACTTTTCGCAAAGCTTGTAAGACCTTCTTGTTTAGACAAGCCATCGTGTCTTAATGATATTTTAATGTGTTTGGTTTTATTGTTTTATTGTTGTGCTGAAATTCTGTAAACCGCCCCGAGCCTCTGGGAATGGCGGTGTACAAATCGAATAAATAATAATAATAATAATAGTTCATTAAAGCTTGTCTACTTGTCTGTATGTGATATTGACTTACCATAGCAGATCTGCTAAGGAATTAATGATGAGCCTGTCTTCTTGTATTGCTATGAAAATTGAGGTGACCTAAAGCCTGTGCTGAAAAATACAACAGATTAAGATATCCAGTGCAATACTTGATGCCTAGGCCTACTCCAGGAGAGGAATGTGTGGGCCTACAGATGTTGCTGGACTGCAACTCCCATTACCCTTCATTTTTTACTATGCTGAAGACCAGGCACTAGCAAAAACAACAACTCTAAAGGGTAGCCTGACTAGCAACAGAGAAAGACACAGGAGTCAAAACTACACAGAGTAATAATGTATATCTATATAGAAAAGGATGCAATAGCACTCTCAAACTGCGGCCCTCCAGCTGTTTAGGACTCCAACTCCCAGAATTCCTGACCATTGAACAAGCTGGCTAGGGCTTCTGGGAGTGGGAGGCCCAAACAACTGACGAACCACTCTTTGAGGATGCCTCCTGAAAAGAGTTGATGGGTGTTGTAGTCCAATAACATCTGAAGGGACTTCTGTTCTGCTTTTCTGGCTGGGAAACAAAATTAATGCCTGAGACTGCTTTACCTGGTGCTCTTTTCCAAGGGGGTCTGTTCCTTGGGCAACACGAGTCTGAATTCTTAACTGGCCAGCTCTTTGTAGGAAGGGCTTCCCCATCCTTCTTGGCACTCTTAGGTAAAGCAACTCATCATCTGCAAGGGATACAAACATTCAGTGACTCTCTTTTCACCATTTAATGGGATTGCCTTTCTGGCAGGGACTCCTTTGCTTGAAAGGAAGGGAAAGACCCAAACAACTTTGCTTGGCTCCTTTCACGGAAATCTGGACCAAATTACCTTCATAAAACACGTGGGCTCAAAACATTTTATGGCTCCACAGAGTCAGAAGACAATTTTCTGAAAACCTGCAGCACATAATTGGCTTTCCAAAATGGGTAGAAGGCAGCCTATTGATCTGAGATTTGGGGAAACAAGTCTTCTGCTGATTGCATAGTTTTGATCACAGTAAGAGTGGATTATTATGCTGAGTGCAGTTTTTTTTCCTGGCTGAATTATTCACTCTCTCTTTTTTTGAAGGTTTAAACCAGTGGTTCCCAAACTTTGTGTCTCCAGGTGTTTTGGATCCCAGAATTCCTGACCACCGGATAAGCTGGCTGGGACTTCTGGGAGTTAGAGCCCAAAACAACTTGAGGACCAAAGTCTTTAGCCTGTTGTTGTGTGTGTTTTCAAACCATTTCCAACTTATGGTAACCCTAAGGCAAGCCTATTACGGGGTATTTTTCTGCCCTTGCCTTCCTTTAAGGCTGAGAGATGTGACATGCTAGTATCACCCAGTGGATTCCCAATGGGTTTTGAACCAGGATGTATGGGGGATTCAAACGTTGATTCCAAGTCATAATCCCCCATACATCCTGGTTCAAAACCCATTGGGATTGCTGGGGATTGATTCCAGGACATCATACATGTGAAGTATACACCACTATGTTACATCCCCTTTGCTCTTAGAAGTGCAAAATATCGCTTTGGAAGCATGGGCACTGTTAAGTGAATCTTGGGAAGCTAATGTTTTGATGGGTTACCCTTTAGCAGAACTTGCAAAAGTTGCTATTTGGACTATAACCCCTAGGGACCATGTTGGATTCTTGGAAATATAGTTCAAAAAGTAACATTTTCCAAGCTCCTCTCCTTGGCCTTCTTCAAGGTCTCACATAATGACGGAGAAAGCAGGTGCAAACACCTTTCGTCAGCGTTCTCTGGTGTTTTCCCGTTGCTGCTTTCATGATCTTCCTTGCGACTTTCTGGGAGAGCACACAACTTGTGAAGAGTCCTTGTGTAATTGATTCTTTATTATACCAGAAATCCCCCATGAATAGAAACAGCTCCCTACTGCAGAGGCTGGACATTAAGGATATGGAAGGCCTCACAACTATTGATATACGATGCATATACTCGGTTTTATCAGTTTTATCATATCTCATCGTATTTATTTACTGTATTGTTATAAGTGTCTTATTTTAACTTACTACATAGAGTACTTAGAGCACAATCATATAATACATAGAGTGCAATCAAGTCTTTGATATTGTGATATGGCCTAAGGGCTAATCAATAAAATTACTGCTACTATAGATACAATGGTGAAAAGTAAATTTTTATAGATGGCAATCCTTGAATTGAAGAGCTGCCAGAGAACAGACATCTAACGGAAAATATATTCCATCTGAATGACTGTTGACTCAAGTTTCAAGATCAAGAGCCCTAAGGAAGGAGAGCTGCAGGATCAACAGATTTGAACAGGAACTCTGGGCACAGTCCATTCATATCATGCGATTGCAGCATTATTATTTCATTTAAATAGAGCGGCTCCATTTTGTGGAATTCTGGGGCTTGGAGTTTGGTGAAGCCTTGCAACACTCTAATTGTGAAGTCTACAAATCCCAAGATTCCATAGGATGAAAACATGCCAATTAAAGTAGAACGATATTGCTATAATTTATTTATTTATTTATTTATTTAGATTTCTTAGCTGCCACTCCCAGTGGGTCGGGGCGGCTTACATCACCATGAAATCACAACCTACAATAACATTAAAAACACAGATTAAAATGATTCCAGAAAAGGATACAATTTTTAAAAGATAACATATTATTCACAGCTCAAAGGCCTGCCGGAATAAAACAGACTTGCAGACCTTCCGAAAAGCCAGTAAATTGCGTAAGGCCCTAACCTCCAGGGGCAATGTGTTCCAGAGGACTGGGGCGATGATGGAAAACGCTCTCCTTCGCATTGAGGTTTGATGGTACTGTTTAACATTTGGCATGAGTAAAAGATTCCTGTCTTCGGATCTAAGTGATCTCGTGGGACAGTATGGGGTTAACCGAGCTGTGGCATTCTGCACTAGCTTGAGTTTCCGGGTCACCGACAGAGGCAGGCCAATGTAGAGAGCATTACAGTAGTCTAACCTTGAGATGACTGTAGCTTGGATCACCGTGGCCAGGTCGTGCCGGGATAAGTAAGGGGCCAGCCTCCGAGCCTGACGAAGATGGAAAAACGCCACTCTGCTGACAGCGGAGACCTGAGCCTCCATTGATTGACAGCAGAGGGTCCAGGAGAACTCCAAGGCTCTTTACTGAAGATGACATACTGAAGATGACGGGCATAACGCCACACTGTCCAGGGTCAGAAGCTGGCCATCCCCAGTCCTGTGAACAAGGACTGTGTAATTTAAACAGTCCTTGTTCACAGTCTTCCTTAAAGCTATTGTGGGGCTGCAAATAATTAAAACCTACCGTATTTTCTGGCGTATAAGACTACTTTTTAACTCAAGAAAATCTTCTCAAAAGTCAGGGGTCGTCTTATACGTGGGAGTCGACTTATACACCTGGAGACGTCATATAGAGAGGGTGCCGAAGCTTCCAATCCTGATTGGAGAATCTCTGGTTGCCGCATATGGTGAGGGGAGCTCAAAAATAGCAGTGGCCACATCCCTACTGTATGCAGTGATTGTATGAAAGCATTAAGGGTGACACTATACAAGAAAATCAATTCATCAGGATTTGTGGACTTAATGCGGTCCTGATGGTGAGGTGAAGTGGCACCTCCAGGCCCGGATTAGCGGACTGTGCCGCCCAAGGCCGCCTGTCTAAATGCCGCCCCTCGGGGGCGGGGCCTCTTGCGGGGGGCGGGACCGGCGAGAGGGAGAAGGCGCCGCCGGAAGTCCCACCCCTAGGGCGACTCACGCGGCTTCCCCCGCCGCCACCGCGCTCGTGTTTGGGGCATGGGCGGCGGGCAGCGGCGGGGAAAGCCGCGTGAGTTGCCCCTAGGGCAGGGACTTCCAGCAGCGCCTTCTCTCCTCACGCCGGTTCCGCCACCTCCCTTCACTGAAGGGAGGAGGTGCTTAGCAGCTAACGGAGAGACGGAGAATCCGCCGACTGAAGTCCAGGCCCTAGGGTGACTCGCGCGGCTCCCCCGCCGCTGCTCGTGTTTGGGGCATGGGCGAGTGGGGCAGCGGCGAAAGCCTTACGAGTCGCCCAGGGGCGGGACTTCCAGCAGCGCCTTCTCCCTCTCGCCGGTTCCGCCCCCTCCCTTCACTGAAGGTAGGAGGTGCGGAGGCGCTGCCGGCGAGAAAGAGAAGGCACCGCCGGAAGTCCCGCCCCTAGGGCGACTCGCGCGGCTTCCCCTGCCGCCGCCGCGCTCACTGAAGGAAGGAGTGGTGCCCACCCGCGCGAGCGGGGCGGCGGGGGAAGCTGCATTAATCGCCCTAGGGGCGGTTGGACTTCCCCTCACCCCTTCCTTCAGGCCCGGAAATGCTGCCCCCCAAAATCTGCCGCCCGAGGCCAGGGCCTCGGATGGCCTTATGGGTAATCCGGGCCTGGGCACCTCACTGGGAAGGTGTAAATGAAGGTTGGAGCAAGTTGCATGCATCCGGGGCACCCGGGGTATGGAGAAAAAGGATAGAGTGGCTCTGGGCCCAGAAAAACACACCTCTTTTACCTGTCTGGCTCGCCCCTGTATCCTATTACTGTACCTCCTCCTCTGCCTCTCAGATCTCGCTCCTGAAGACTGCAGTGAAGCGGTGCAGGTGCGCATGTGCGAGATATGAGAGGCAGAGAAGGAGGTACAGTAATAAGAAAATTACCATATTGAAATAAAATCTGATGCTTTAAAATTTTTTATTTGGTTTGTGTTGGAAGAGGGATAGTCTTATACGACAAGTATATCCCAAACTCTATATTTTAACTGGAAAAGTTGGGATTCATCTTATATGCTCAGTCGTCTTATACGCCAGAAAAGATACTTCTTGGGCTACAACTCTAAATCCCCTGTGCTGGCTGGAGAAACTCTAAGAGCTGTAATGTAATAGCAGTAACATTTCCAGGTTCTGAATTATGGTCATAATTTCCAAATTGTCAGTTATATACATAAACTAGCACATATGGATTGTAGGCAAATCAGTGTCTTCTTTAGCCCTTTTTTTTGCAGATGCATTTTCTCCATTGTTGTAATATGTGAATGGCCTCCCTGGCCAGTGACAATGTTGTAGTCAAGGGTCATGTGTTTTTCTAGAGAACCACTTTAATAACTGCATCTCTTTGTTTTCTTCACCCAGGCAAGAGACTAATGAGAAAACTAGCCTTGGGGGTCATTTAAGAACATTTATCATTGTACCAAACACTAATTAGATTTGGAGCAAACGTCCTCGGAATAAATATTACAAAGAAATAACTGTAGGAAAGAGTTGCCATAAGTTGGAGTCTACTTTGAAGGCAGGTAGCAACAGTAATAATAATAATAATAATAATAAGAAGAAGAAATATAACACATTCCAAAATATTCTGGGGACGTCATTGCTGCTGTTCTGGCTACTATCAGTGCTGTACAGAGATTAAGAGATAAGATTGTCCTCATTTTATAGTTTATAGTGTAACAGAAATAAAAGGAGAAATGGAAGGGAAAGTATAACAATCCAGGTCTCATAAATGTGGAGGTCTCATAAATGTGGAGGGCCAACTGCTATGTACAGTTGGCCCTCCACATTTATGGATTTATCTTTTGTGGATTTGATCATTCATAGTAAAGGTAAAGGTTTCCCCAGACATTCAGTCTAGTCATGTCTGACTCTGGGGGGTGGTGCTCATCTCAATTTCTAAGCCGAAGAGCCTGTGTTGTCCATAGACACATCCAAGGTCATGACTGCATGGAGCACTGTTACCATCCCACAGAAGTGGTACCTATTGATCTACTCATATTTGCATATTTTTGAACTGCTAGGCTGACAGTAGCTAGGCCTAATAGTGGTAGCTCACCCTTCTCCAAGGATTCAAACTAGTTCAGCAGCTCAGCGGTTTAACCCGCTGTGCCACCAGGCGGCCATTATTATTCATGGATTTGATTAATATATTCTCTCTAGGAATAGCTAAACCCTTCAGGTTGAATCCAGTCAATATCTGGTGGAGATTATCCATAGTGTTGCCCCGGAGGACCTACAGATCCCTAGAGAGATGCTCTCTCAGATTTTTTTTAAAAAACCAATTTTTTTTTAGTTTGCATTTTTAACATTTTCATGTGAGTTCTGCGGAACTAACTCCCACAAAAATGGAAGGTAACTGGGGAAAGCTGTGACCAGATGATTGGCACATCTGTTATGGTCTGCTAACGTTTGATGGGTGACATCGGTGCCCTGTTGCTCTCCTTACTCTCTCTCTCTCTCTCTCTCTCTCTCTCTCTCTCTCTCTCTCTCAGAGAACAACTTTACACAGTAGATTGTCCTCTATGAAGTAGGAACCATAACTTATTCTAGGCCACTTTTTCTCAAGGATTTGGTGCAAAAGGGATATGTGGCCTTGTTTCTGTGTCAAGCAAAGGCAGCTGCTGGCTATGTGGGCACATTTTACAAAGAGCTTATCTGATGCCATCATGTTTTGGAACCTCCTCCTTCAGATTTCCTTTCTCTGTTAGTGGTTTCCCTCCCTGCTGATGTCATCTTTTCCGGATTAGGTTTATTTTTAAAAACAACAACAACAACAATGGATGGGGAACATGATTACAAATTTTTATGTGGTTCATTTAAGGCTTTCTGATCCTGTGTGGCATTTTGGCAGCGAATCAGCCTGCATAATACAAACTCTGGCAGTCTGAACAGTTTTACTTTGGCAATGAGGACCCTCTGGGCCAGCTGCAGGGCTGGATTCAACACAGACAAAGTAAGCTATTATACATTCAGGGATCATTTCTATAGTGTCTCGCTATCCAGTATGGTGGTAGTAGTTGGACTGTTGAATTAGGAACTGGGGCCCCTTCTATATTGCCATATAATCAAGATGATCAAAGCAGATCCTCCATTATTTGCTTTGAACTGGCTTATATGAGTCTACACTGCCATATACTGGATGGCTGCGAGCCAGTAGGTTGAGGGTGAATCCGGCTAAGATGGAGATCCTGTGGCTTGGTCGCCCGGGCGGTGGGGATGTTCAGCTTCCGACCCTGGACGGCGTGACACTACGTCCGTCGTCATCTGTTAAGAGCCACAGGGTAACCCTGGACCCTCTGCTGTCGATGGAGGCCCATGTCTCCACTGTCAGAGAGTGGCATTTTTCCACCTTCGCCAGGCGAGGAGGCTGGCCCCCTACTTGTCCCATCGCGACCTGGCCACAGTGGTCCAAGCCATGGTCATCTCGATGCTAGACTACTGTAATGCTCTGTACATTGGCCTTTCTCTGTCGGTGATCTGGAAACTCAAGCTGGTGCAGAACGCTGCAGCCCGACTCCTTGCGGGGGCCTCGGTAAGCTGTCACATCATGCCAATCCTGCGCGAACTGCACTGGCTACCCGTAGAATGCTGGATCACCTTCATAGTGTTAGTCTTGACTTTTAAGGCCTTACATGGTCTGGGGCCAGTGTACCTGCGTGACCGCCTCATCCCGTATTATCCCACCAGATCTCTGCGTTCTGAAGAACATAACCTCCTGGTTATTCCTAGTCCAAAGACATTTCGCCTGACTGCAACCCGTCGCCAGGCTTTTTCGATCGTGGCTCCAACACTTTGGAACTCATTGCCCGCCGACGTTCGTGCCATTCAGAACATCCTCCCATTTAGGAAAGCCTGCAAGACTCTGTTGTTTCAGCAGGCTTTTGCGGTTGGATGAAATGCAGTCTCCCTCTGCATACCGCCATCTTGTATTATCTTCTGTTGTCACAGTGTTTAATGTGCGACCTAGTGTGCCTTTTTATCTGTGGTTTTATTGTGGTTTTAAGTTTCGCTGTATTGGCTGTTTTTATAACATGTTGTGAGTCGCCCCGAGCCATAAATAAATGATTAAATAAATAAATACATACATACATAAAATATCCAATTCAAAGCAGATAATCTGGATTTTATATGGCAGTGTAGAAAGGGCCTGGGAGACCAGGGTTCCAAACCCTTCTTGGCCATGGAAAGCAACTGGGTGACTTTGGGCAACTCATACTTTCGGTCTCAGAGGAAGGTAAAGGCAAACTCTTTCTGAATAAATTTTGACAAGAAAACCCTGTGATAAAATTAGCATAAATCGGAAATATTTTGAAGGCACACAAAAACCGCAACTGTAAACTACAGTTTAGGTCAGAAGTATGAAACATCACCCCTTCCATATGAAGTTAAACCGAAACTTCCAGCATCTTCTACTATTGGTGTATGCTGCTGAGGGCTGTTCGCGAGATTTGGAAGGCCACATTACTGTATTTCCAGCCCTGGATTAGAACTTCAGATTATAAAAGGTCCCTACAGACAAGAAATAAATATGTGATAAGCTGCAAGTATTGGTAATGATACGGAACCTCTTCAAATTCAAATAGTCCTCCCTTTGAGATCTGACTAAAAATTATTCGGTCTAATTTTTGTAACATAAGGGTGGCTTTTCCTTTGAGGAGAAATCTCAGTTCATTACACAGAATTCAAAAGGTCTGTAAATCCTGTTGCATTCATTATACTCTGGAACAATATTTGAAAAGACATTGAAAGTGTCATTTCCTGTTTAATTGTGCAGTTCTTACTTTGAAAGCAGTTGTTAATACTCCAGAAATTTGGGGTTTGAGTCTGCCACAAACTATGTTGAATTGGTTGAGACTCTATGAGATATTCATTGAAAAACTATAGGAAAATGTGCTGCAGGATGTCCCACAAAAACAATTTACACTTTCTCTATGTTTTCATGATAGAACCAATTAGGAAATGACATTTATAACCCAAAAACAAAAATCGTGTTACATAGTGTTATAGTTCCCACTTCCCAGAGTTGTGAGAAGTTTTAGTAATGTTGTGAAGGAAGTTTTAGAGGTGAAGGAAATCGCTGCTAGTTGATTGGCATTCAGCTACATTTTTGATGATTTGCATGTATGCAAGTGAAGCATCAATTAGAGGCTAAAGTTGGGTGAGAACTTAGCTTTATTTTATACTTGATAAAAATTTACCAAAATTCATAGAGCCCGCGGTGGTGCAATGGGTTAAACACTTGTGCCGGCAGGACTGATGACTGACAGGTCAGTGGTTTGAATCCGGGGAGAGTGGGTTGAGCTCCCTCTGTCAGCTCCAGCTCCCCATGCAGGGACATAAGAGAAGCCTCCCAAAATGATGGCAAAACTTCAAACATCTGGCTGTCCCCTGAGCAACGCCCTTGCAGACAGCCAATTCTCTCACACCAGAAGTGACTTGCAGTTTCTCAAGTAGCTCCTGACATGAAAAACCAACCAACCAACTAAAATTCTCAATTTCTGACATAATGGGAGACTTCAGATAGAATGTAGCAAATTAACTGTATTCTCTATGCACATGCTCTTACAGGTTTCCATTTTAAATATTTTAAAAGGGCTCTTGTGCATTGAGTTATGTTACTGTCAACAAAAGAACAGGCACATCTTTTCCTGAAATGTGCACTATTTTTAATACAGGCAGATACATTGCATCATGTTGTATCTGCAAACAGTTGTACAGGTGATTCTCAATTTGCCTTGCAACAATTCCATTTTTCAACATTTTTCCAGAAATGAATAAGTAAATGGAAATCTCCTTCACAATTCATAGGAAAAGAAGGTCTCGGTGCTCCTGGAAGGAATGAGTATTCTTTGCCTGCTTATAAAGTGAGCATGTGAAAAAGGAAGAAACTTGAATCTTACAGTTGATGGCAAAATGAATTTATTTTGTCTGAGGGAAAGTTACTTCAGAAGTAGTATGTGGAAAGAATCTGGAACCATAGAGTTTTTGTGTTGATTTTCTTCCTATCCCTTAGTGTGGCCTGCTTCAGCACATTTGCACATTGTAAAATCCTGAAACAGTTGATTGGGTTGTCAAAAAATGGAACCATGGACACATAGATGTCTAAGTTGGAAAGTATTTGCAATTAGAACAATTCCTTTGTTCTGATCTTTATAATATTAAACAGAGCTTAAATTTAGAGTTGGGTGAGGAGAGAGAATAAGAAATCTGCTTATGTGTACATTTAGATTCCCGCATGAGCACATATGAGGTCCAACACATCTCAGAGAGATATTTTTTTTAAAAAAACAAACTTCCACTGGAGGTGTCCCATTCATCTTGAAGAGTTGTAAAATCTGCTACAAAAGAAGGTGTCAGGATGGCGGGGGACTATTTCTTGGGACTGACAGGTATGTGTCTGGACTTGCTGTCAAGTCCCATGATTTTTAAACCCAGTTTTTTAACCTGCATTTTGACCCTGTCTGGAAGCGCCCTCAGTCTACAACAGAGTTTAGAAAGATTATATTGTTGGACAACAGGCCCTTGAAATCCCACTGCACAGCATGACCATGGAAAGGGGATTCTGGGAATTGTTGTGTAACAAAATATCAACATTTGTGAGTTAATTTTTTGTGAATTTGATTATATCTTCTTTTTAGGAATGTCTAGACCCTCCAGGGATCACAAAGTCACACTGGAAGACCTAGAGCAGGGGTGCTCACACTTTTTCAGCATGCGAGCTACTCTTAAAGCAACCAAGTCCAAAAGATCTACCTGCCTCCGCCGCCGTGCACTCCTGCGCGCTCCCGCTGCTGTGCGTGGTCCTGTTGCTGTTTTCCACCCCTGCAGCACTTCTTCCGCCTGCGGGGCATTGCAGGAAGGAGAAAGCATGAGGCGGGGCATCCAGAGGAAGCGCTCCGCCCTGCCTGTCTCGCCGGCAACGGAGGCTGCACAGCTGCTTCTGGACAAGAGAGAGGCAGGGAGAGACCCCCAGAGGCTGCGCCTCGTGCTTCCTTCTTCCTGCAATGCCCCACAGGTGAAAGAAGCACTGCAAAAGAGGAAGCCAGCAGCAGGAGCGCACATGCGCGCGCATGGCAGGAGCACCCTATTTGGCTCGTGAGGCCTGAAGATCACCTGGAAGAGGGCCAAAGATCTACTAGTAGCTCGCGAGCTACCTAATGACTATCCCTGACCTAGAGAGTCTGAGAGGGAACACAATTTTAGGTGTTTTTAGAACTATAATTCATAGAGATTTGTTCTGTCAGTTAAAAAGGTGTTTTTAATTAACCGTTTTTCCTCTTTCACGGGGGTCCTGCACACCTAACCATCACAAAAATATAGGTCCTACTCTAATCTTTCCAAGCTCTGGGCCTCAGTGCCTCAGCTTGTCTCTCCAACTCTGTTTCTCTTAAATCTCACTGAAACTGCAGTCTGTCTCCACACACAGAAGCCTGGATTACCTCATCCTCGGCTGGAAGAAAGGGAGGGCTGCCTCTTTCTCTGATTGGTTTTTCTTGTTCAAAACCTTCCAGAACGATCCTGTGTCAAGAAGCAAATGCTTGATCATTAGTTGTCATGGAGACACACCACCTGTAGTCTCCTTGCAAAAAGATGTGGCTGACCAGGTCACCAGGTTTTGCCAGCTTTGGTGGTTCCATTAACCTCCTGGCCAACACTCTTCCCTCCACTCGCAACAGTGTGTTCAGTTAGAAAAGTTGCTTTCTGGAATCCCCATGCCATTTTGACTGGTGTTTAAGGCTGACAGGTTAAGACTATTCTAGGCCAATAAATTTTGGGCTGAAACCCGAGTTCTTGAGATCCTTCCTTAGTCATGTCACAAGGAGATGCCTCGGATGATGTCATTACGTATGATGTATAGTATGCCTCTTGTATTTGAGGGGAATATGTTCCCGGACTTTGTGTGGATACTTGAAATCACAGAAAATAGTGAACCCTATTGAAGTGGACCTCTGGTCAAAGACTACTATAGGGCAGTGTTTCCCAACCAGTGTGCCGTGGCACACTAGTGTGCTGTGACGCACCTCCTGCTGTGCCCCGAGAAAAGCTCTCTGCCCCCCTTCCTTCCCCCTCCTCCTGCCGAACTCCTGCTGCTTGGGGGAGGAGGAAGAAGGGCCGGGCGACAGCGAAGAAAAAGAAGGGGCCGGGGTGCCGCCTCCTTCGGCCATTTCTCAGCCAGCCTCCAATCCGCCATGACTCCCGCCATGACTCTCGCCCCTTGCTCGCGTGGAGGAGGAGCCCCACCCACTGAAGCCTGTCCACCGCTCATGCTCCTCCTCTGTGGGAGAGCTGAAGCTGGGGGGAGGGGTGGGGCATGGCGCGGCCTGGCTCCACTCCCTCCCCCACCTTCGGCACTCCCAGCAGCTACTCCAGCCTGAGGAACAGTGCCAAGCCAGCATTGTGCTGGCTCTGCCACCGCTGGCTTGGCACTGCTCCCTCAAGACTGGAGCAGCTGCTGCGAGAGCTGAAGCCGGGGGGAGGGGGCGGGGCATGGCACGGCCTGGCTCCGCCCCCAGCTTCAGCACTCCCAGCAGCTGCTCCCAGCAGGCCACCATCCCCCAGCCATTCTTTATTGTGTTAGAGTGTCATTTTGGTTGGTGGTGTGCCCCCAGATTTTTTTAATGTTAAAAGTGTGCCGCGGCTCAAAAAAGGTTGGGAAACACTGCTATAGGGTAATGCTGTAGAACCCAGAAAATGACTAGAGAGGCAATATCTTGTCAATAGTGGATAAGTGAAACCATGGATACTATTCCCATAGATATGGAGGTCATACTTTATTAAACATCAAGCACAGTTGCCCAGTGTATGCAATTCAAATAGAGAACATCAACCATGATAAGAAAATGCTTAAGCACACTCTTGGAAATGTCTGTAGAGTTGGTTGGAGGAGTTAGAGATTCCTAAGAGAGAATACATGAGTCAAATCTGTGAATAATCATAGCTGCAAAAAGTGAAGTATGGCCAATGATAGTTTAACAGGGTGGGGAAGGAGGAAATTAAAGGTGCTTGCATCTCAAATAGAAATTTTGCTCTCACCCCATTACATTTTCATTCAGTCCCCAAATTTCTACCTTACATGAGCTTGGAAATGCAGTTTAGGCATCCCAAAAAAATAGGGCTGGAAAAATTACTAAGGGAATACAAATATTGCTGACATAAGAGTTCCAAACGTAATTGCTTTTCAACACCTACCACTCTTCAATACCAGTACAACCTCTCTCCATTGCTATACCCCAAATATAATCCTAGAAGTCATGAGAACTATGATTGAGTAGTCCTTTGGATCCTACCCATGAACACATTTGTTTTATTTTGCCATTACATGAACAGAACAGAGGTTAGGCATAAAATTTCTTTGGTTAGTCTGAGAAGTTCCCCTGGCAATACACTGAAGTGATTAGAAGAGCTTCAGAGCATCAAAAACCAGTAACTACTGACTGGTGTCAGTTTATCAGATCCTGACCCAGTCATTTGAGCTGCTGTTTCTGTTTCATCCCAGAACCAGGACAGGGTTTGTCATCTGCTAAGTGGTGGAATTCGACACTCTGCTGGGGAATTTAGTACTCATGATCTTGAAAGACATTTGCATAGAGAACAATTCACTGCTAGTTGAACTTCCTCTGTGATTAAGATTTCTTTGCTTTGTTGCACAAACTAGGGCATGTGTAAGGTCTTCTTTCTTTTCTTTTCTTGTTTCCTCCTTTTAATCTGTCTGGATCTAGAGTACGGCACTTGGCATGTAATAAAAATAAAGAAACAGTATTTGATAGGAGTCTAGAAAATTATGATTCTAGGAATAAAACAAAACAAAACTATACTTGTTCCAAATATTTGTCAATATGATTAATCCATGTCCATAGATACTAGTATCACTTTAACAGTTCCATGAGTTCTGCGCAGCATTGTAACTTAGGGGAATTCTACACAAACAATATAATACAATTTGAAGGTGGTTCGATAGTGAGGTGTTCATAAAATGTACACCCCAATGCATGCTGTAATGGATATTAAGCCAGAAATAGTGTGTTAAAAAAACTCAACAAAATCCAGAACATGCCAGACAACGCACTGAAGCAGATCAGACTATATCCCATGCAGGGCTCAAAACCGGGTAGATCCCAAATGGACATGGATATTTCATTTTGGAGAATAAGTGTTGCTTTAAATCTAATTTCCTCCCATCCTTTGTCTTTCAGATAGTGTCCCTTGAGCTGCCATCTTGAAACTCCCTGAGAGGAAGAAGAAAGTACAAGAAGCAACTGATAACGGAGTGGATGCCCTGTTTTCCAGATGCCCCGACATGCCTTTTCTGGACTGGTTCCTCTACCATTCAGTTGCCATGTGGTTGCTCCTCCACAGTTTTGTTCTGATGGCTTTTTGCTTCCACTCGGCCACCACCTTTCCCAAGGGCTGCTATCCCTCCACTGAAGATGGCTTCAAAACGTTCCGTTGCAGCAGAGCTCAACTTACAGTTATCCCGAAAGATATCCCTAATGATACCAACAAATTGTACCTGGATTACAACCAGATTTCTTTCTTGCCCAATGACGCCTTTCAGAATTTGCCTCTGCTAGTGGAACTAGACTTGTCGCACAATGTCATCAGTCGCGTAGAGGTTGGAGCCTTCCGGGGCTTGTCAGAACATCTGCATTCTTTGGACCTTTCTTCCAACAAATTAGTATCGGTCAACAAAGATGTCTTTAACTCCCTCAAAGCCAAAGCCAACCTATCCAGCAATCCTTGGCTCTGTGACTGCACACTCCAACAACTCATTGAGAGGGTCGAGCTGGTTGCCGGCACCTCTGATGGTATTGTGTGTGATGCCTCTGCCCGAAAAGAGCACATTGGCAAGCCTTTCTTACAACTAGTTGGAGACATAGACTTCTGCAACATCTACAAAAAGACCACAGACATCGCCATGTTGGTCACCATGTTCGGCTGGTTCGCCATGGTGATCTCATACTTGATCTATTATGTCAGGCAGAACCAAGAAGATGCCCGACGACACCTAGAATATCTCAAATCTTTGCCTAGCAAGCAGAAGAAGTCAGAAGAGTCATCTACAATTAGCACTGTGGTGTGACCAAAAACAAAACACAAACCCTCCCACCCCATTCTTAGATAACCATAGGTCTGCTGTAGTAGATGGATCCATTACACATCTACTTCAACTGGACCATGGCTGCCAGAAGCTGGAGTACACAATGGCTGGAAATACTGTTATTAAACAAGCAAGCAAACAAGCAAGCAAAGACTTCGGGAGGGTATTGTTCATCTGAAAGCTCCCCCTTCACGTTTGTTTCTAAGCAGCGAACATCAAAAACCCATGTTAGAGTCACAGCCATGGTTGAATTCCTTGGCACACTACAAAGTAGGAGTTAATGCCAGGTTGAATTCAACGGTTCACATCCCTACAGTGTGAACTTCACACAGGCACTGCACACTCCTCTTTCTCACAATATTAATTGCTGTAAATCTGAGGACCATGAAGGATGTATTTTTATTATACAGTGCTCCGATGATCAAACAGATTGGGAGCAAGAGGATTCTGCTGTGTTCTGCTGCCTCAAGAAGAGATTTATTGAAAACTAGGCTTGAGGAAAGACCGAGAGGTATCCAGACAGATCCTACATATGTTTACTCAGATGTCAGTCCCACTGTGAGCTGTAGGGCTTGCTCCTAAGTAAGTGTAGATAGGATTGTGGTTTCAAGGCCTGGGGTACAGAAACTCCAAGCAGCTGCAATCTAGAGTAATTACTAAGTGCTGGAAGCCTTCTGAGCTTGTTATTAATGTGCAAGATTAGAGGAGATGAAGCAAATTACTCTGTCCCATTAATATTGGATGTTCTCTTTGAACACAAATTAACAGCACCACCAGTCCCACCCCCACCCCCCGACAATCCATATTAGAGATGCTTTTTTTAAAAAAATACTTTTTTCTTTGCAGGAATTATTAAGTGCAAGGTGAAGGAAAGTGTCTGTGTTTTGAACTTTTCAGCCATTCTCTTGCAGTTTTTATTGCTGTTGGGGGTGGCTGCTGGGAGATGGACAATCTTAGTTAGTTAAAAGTGATGTAGAAAAACAAATCATACCCATGCCAGCTTTCAAGGAATGCAAAGAAAACACGTCCAAATATCCTTGATCCAGAGAATAGCGGGAGCAGCAGAAGGCTATGGCTCAATTGCGGGTGCCTACAGACAAATACAACCTAGCTCTCAAGCTAAAACACAAGCTGATTTCTCAAGTTCCTTAGGTATTAGTGGGCAACCTGCAGCTGCTATGTGGCCTTCAGATTGTTCTCATGTACCTCCTTGGCCTTATTCCAGAAGCTCTTTTCACGTGGTTAGTTCGGCCTGTAAAACCCTCTCTGTCTTGATACTCCTGAGTTACCGTAGTTTCTCACTTGTGTTTTCTTCTTGTCCTTGAGTGATTTCAGGGTTCGTTTTTATTTGGTTCCCATGTTGAAATTTGCACATTTTTTCATGTTTGCACCATTTACTTAATTTGTGCACATGTTCCCATTGTCTAAAGTGTGTTTCTTTATATTTTTAAACAATTATGTTAATTTAATTCATTTCTGTTTTTTAAAAAGATCGGTATCATTTGGGGACACTGTGTTTCTTGGCAACACAGTGTAAGACTTACATACTGTATACTGTAAGGCTTAAAATGTATCAGTTTGTAGCTTCTTTTAGGTGAAATGCACATATGCCCACAATATGTCTTGGGAAGTGCAGAAACCTATTTCCACTGAGATTGTTGGGTTGAACAAAATCTCTTCTCAGCCTTGACTTTGTCAGAAAATGTCAGACTTATAGGTGCAGTGAGAAGAAGAAGAAAAGTGTCAAGGAGAGAAGAAAAAATATCAGGGCAGGGATTGAGACTGGGAAGGAAACAGAAGGTGGAAGATAAAAGAGGGAAAGCGTGAGCTTGCTTTTTCTAGCTCAGTGGTTCCCAACCTTTGGTTCTGCAGGTGTTTTGAACTTCAACCCCCCAAAATCCCAGCCATCTTATCAGCTGTAAGGAATTGTAGGCTCTGAAGTCCAAAACGGAGGACCAAAGGTTGGGAAACACTGTTCTTGCTCTTCAATTATTTCAAGTTTTAGCCTCCCCAATGGCTTTCATGTCAGTGCTGTGGTGAATTCATTTTAGATTTAATGAGGTAAGCACCATGTGAGGGCGCGTCCACACAGCCCTTTATCCCAGGAGCATCCACGTTTAAAAACGCAGATGTTCCTGAGCCCTTATCCACACATACCCAAGAAAGCGTGTGTTCTCCCAAACTTTCCAGAACACCCAGACACTCTAACCCCCTCCCCAAAAGCCCCCCAAAACACTGTAAAAAGCAAAAAGAACTTACCCAGCCTCCATTAGCAGGCTGCCAGAGGTTTCCTGGCATGTAGAAATGACACGGCAGGAGAAGGAGCATCTTTTGGGGGCTTTTGGGTAGCGGGTTGTGTTCTCACAATTTTCCAGGCTAATTTAGCCTGGAAAACTGTGGGACTACTGTCTGGACTGCAGTTCAGGCACTGGAAGTAGTGGGTTTGTCCCATTCCTTCCAAGAAGGCATGGAATAAATCCACTAACAAGTTAATTTACCACACTGGTTTGTGGTGAATTGACTTGGGTTAGTCCAGGACATCATCTAGACAGTCCCCTTTTTATTGTGGTAACTCCCGCATTAAAGGGGCTGTCTGGATGTGCCCTGACTCTCCCAGCCCTGTCTCCTGTCAACATGTGACTCCTGAGAGATTATTCCCAAAGGAATATCATAGTTGATATAAGATTGTTTGCCCTCCATGCTCTAACATGCAGCACATGATTACCGAGCATGGATTAGTGCACTGCTTATGTGAACATCCCCTTGATGCCTATCAGCAATACTTTCTGGATCTTGCCAAGGCAGGCTAACATATAGAAACCAGTTTTCTATTAAGGATGTAGGAATGCGGAATATCTTCACAATTTTTGGTTAACAGATCAAAAAAGCAGATTTCCTGTTAGTGGGGATATGATATTGTAATCCAGCGAGGTCTCCTGGGATTCAAATGTTCCAAAATGTTGGAGAGAAGTTGGATTGCCTATTCAAAAAACACATTTCTCTGCAAAAATCCATGTGTTTTTCTTTGTAATAATTTCTCTGCAACACTTTGGGATGTTCACATGCAGTAAAGCAGACAATTGTGAGTGGTTAGAGGTCTGCATTACCTCCCTAAAAGATCATGAAAGACAACCACCATCACCATAAATAACACAAAATAAATTGCCCTCAAAAATGTTCTTCAGGATATAGAAGAAATGTGTCAAGGTTGTAGACATTTAGATTATTTCAGACCCTGGAAAGACCTTTCTTTGTTTAGGGCCTTCCTAGGAAGTATTTGGAAATCACTTCTAGTATAGTTCCTGTTTTAAAAAGGCCTTTTGCAGCCCCAAAATATGGCAAAAATGCCACCTTGAAGGCAATTTTACTCATGAGATTCTGTATACAGTCCATGGTCTCCATTTGCCCATCCCTGAAATACCTAGAAAATACTGCAGAGAAATATTTGTTTTCTCCCCACAACAATTATATGGCCTTGCATGCAAGGAGGATATAGTGAAGTATTTATATCTTCACTGTAGATTGCTTTCACTGGATTGAGGTAATTGTGGTTACCTGTTTTCTCTCATTAAAAGTGGTTGTGTCACTACACTAGTAATTTAGGATTCTCCAAATCTCCATGATTCCACACAGCTTTTGCCATTTTGATAAAATAGCTATTTAAAAAACCACAACAAGGAATAGTTTTTAACTGGAAAGCATCAAACTGTAGCTGAAAAATATTTATATGGGCACTTATAGACAAAATGTCACACTACTGAAAGAAATGTATAGCATCTATCAAGATTTTTTTCCCTATGGGGAACACTACAACTTTTTTTTGCTAATTTTTTTGGACTTTGAAAATCAAATAAGCAAACAGCTGACCACATCATGGCAATGGTTTTCAAAATGGATCAACTTTTTATACATGCTGTAGCAATAGCTGGATATCCATTTTGCTGGAATGTTTCACTTCTACCCATCACAGTTATCAGATGAAATGCATATGGATTTATGGATCAATAGTATAAATACTTGGATAAGTTGTAAAACATGAGATTATAGAAGACACATCAACATGTAAGGTATAGAATAGAATAATGGGATTATGTTCTTGGGAATTTTGTGTTTCAAAAACGAAACCAATTTTAGTTTGAGAGCCAAACTTGAAAAAAGAACTGATTCAGGTTCCAAAGGTGTATTGTTTTCTTTCCATCTGTCAGAACCAGAAATACAAACCTGCAAAACAAAGCTGGGGCGAGGTGTAGCAGACTACATGAAGATTTTTGTGTTTTCTTCTGTCATGAACAGGGTATAATGCCTGAGCAGTTAAAATTGATTGTATTGACTTTGTATAGCCTAGGCCCTCCCTCAGGGTGGATTGGACCCAAATGACAATCTCCCCCGCCTAAATAGCTCTAGCAGGCAGTGGTGGCTGTGGAGCATGATAGTTATAGTCCAATGTATCTCAGAGGGTGTGAGGTTGGGAGAGGCTGTATTATGTATTTGTTCAATCACTCCAATATGCAGGAACTTGAGTTCTGTGTTGAATGTGGCTTGAAATCAGAGCTTGGGAAACAACAGTGCTAATGTTGACCCGTTGCCATTAAATTATTAAAGAGAAAATAGTTAATGTTAAAACAGTAAGAGAAATTTACACTATTGATTTAATTTAATCGATTAAATAATTAAATTCAAGAAATTATTCATAAATCACTACAAATGGCCAAAAATGGCCAGCTCCCCCCCAAATTACCTTAAAACCCTCAAGAAATGTTATTTCCTTATTTTATACTGAACAAAAATAGCATTACTAACGTTTGATCGAATATAACAAAGTCTTCAACTGTCACTGGAAAATCAGTGAAACAGAATTAGCCAATTAAATTTTAATCAATTATTCCTAAACTCTGGTTGAAATGTAACCTGTAACGGTTTTGCTGATATTTTGACATCTACCTGTTCCTTCTACCTGTTCCATCAACGCAAGTCAGAAATTGTCAGATCACCACTTTTGATGCTCTTCATGGTCTCCAAAGATCTGAAACATACCTTACAGGTAGCAGGATTCGCCATGATTGAGATCCACGAGCTTCCAGTTCACATACTGTGCTGTTCACCTGAGTCAACTGTTCTTGTGAGTGAAGAAAGAATCAAGAGAAAATGCCTACAGTGGTCCTAGCTGATTTAGAGGGCCAATGGAAAGCATCACCCAATCTGATGTTTCCTGCTGCCCAACTTTGCATCACCTTTATACACCAATGTGCCACATCGAAGGGTTGCTTTGTCAGGACTTTCCCAACTACTGGAAGAAGCAAATATGGAGGATCTTAGGGAGGTATGTTGGGCTTGTGCAGATATTTCTATTCACTCCAGACCTTGAGGGTGTTAACATTGGAACTGTGGGCAAAGGTTCATCTATGGCACACCACCCAAGACTGCAGATGTAACCAGGATGTCCACCTGTATTCCTCATGTGCCTACCCAGTTCCTACTAGGGGAACAACACCCTACCAGGTTTCTAGGTCATATGATACTCTGCTCTGGCCCAAGAGGGTCGGGAGGTAGAGATTGCACCCGCCTGCCATACTTTCAAGTGCCCTTTGTTGAGAGACCTTCTCCTCCAGAGCTTTAAAGCCTGGTGTTTCAGGGCAGGGCTTTGTGTGGGTGGACATTTTTGCATGTCCTACCTACTTTGTAGCAAACTTCTCCCCTTGTTCTTCAAGAGGTTCCTTCATTCTGTCTCCTTACCAATAAAAGCCGAAACGCCTTCCTTTGAAGAAAGAGAATGCACCGCAACAGCCTACCATCAAACTATAGGAAAATTGGTCACCATCTGTTTCATTTGAGGAGCTCGAAGTCAACTGACCTTCCACTGTGACCGCATATCAAGGGAACACAGGATGAGAAGAAGAAGAAAAAATACCCTAATGTATATGCTCTCTTTCTCTGTTGATAAGCAGCCTTATGCCTTGAGCTCTTCAAACTCAGTACCTCTTCTCTACATTCCCAGTATGCAGTAGGACTCTTCCATCACAGCGCTGGCAGCTCCTGAGAGCTGCATGCAGAGAAAATATCGAGAAACGAAAATGGTCACTGAAAACTATACACACGCACAAATGGAAAATAAAAAGTTTTAAAAAAGAGTACCCTGGTAATTAATAAAATCTTTCCTAGTTTTTTTTCAATGTTATTTAAACTTTTTTCTCATGAAAAAGATAAATAAACAAAATTTACACAGGCTTTATCAGAGCATGTCTTGCTGTTTGTTGTGTTTTTGATTCTCTGTTCTCCTTCCACATATACCAACAGTTGATTGGTGCCTCTGTGAAAAATCCCAAATGTTGCAATTGTTTTAGATCCCAACTAGACACCCATGAAAGGAAGTACAAAGACAAGATACACTGGACAAAATCCCTGGTAGAAAGTGAAGTAATTTCAGGTAATTCATCCTTTTTTTAGAATATTCTGGTGGGCCAGAACTGAAAATAGGACCTCAGTCGGGACCCACTTGCCAGAGGGAAAAAACACAAAATCTCTTGAAAAAGTTTAATTTCCACAATATTGCAAATTTGGTAAAGGTGAAGGAAAGCCAAGGAAAATAATGTTCTAACGGAATTCTCACAACCTCTAAGGATGCCTGCCATAGATGCAGGAGAGAAGCCTTCTAGAACATGACCATATAATCCAAAAAAACCTACAACAACCCAGTGATTCCAGCCATGAAAGCCTTCAACAATACATTCATAGAATTACTTGGAAAGTAAGCATCAGATTAAAGGATGACATTTTAAAAAAGACAATAGGAAGGACATAGGGGAGGAGGTTAACAGAGAAGTAAGGAGCAAGAAAAACTCTAAATTCAAACCCGGGCAGATAGTGCTCGTCTAACCCTGTAAGGTCAACCATCTAAGAGCAGGAAACTAATCAAACCTACAACCTGAGCACCTCGCTGCCACCATCCAAGCTTGCTAGACCCCGGCAGACGAACCTTTGGTTTAAAGGGTGAGGCCAGTTCTGTGCACGCTGTGCTCCACCAGAAAAATCCATTGCACAGGCTCGAAGCACACATCCAACTTTCAACGTGCTTGTAAAAAGCGTGAAATGGGTCCTTCCTAAGAACCTTCGTTCGCGAAGTAATGCCAGAGAGAGAGAGAGAGAGAGAGAGAGAGAGAGAGAGAGAGAGAGCAACGAATCTACTGTTTACATGCCCAAAAGTGAACATTTTAGTGTGGATAATGATCTTGATGTTGATCAGCCTCAGAACGGTATATTTTGCACTGTAGCCATGAATAAAACACTTTTCTAATGAATTCCTAACACCATCTAAGTCAATCATGACTTACACACAACTGCTCACTGAGTAGTTAAAACTTGCATAATATTTGAACTGCTGATTTTCCAATCCAAATTTAGCCACAGTGATATCATGGCTCTTCAAAACGGTGGTTTCCTATTTAAAACACATATTCCTCTCAGGTCCAAAATGGGAAGTTGAAAATGCCAGTTTATAGACTTCTACCTCATTTTAACTGATAATATTTTATGTCTTCTATAAATGGAGATTTAATGTAACTACCATTGAGATAATATTATGCAATAAAACCATAATACAATACGAAGATACACTATATTTTTGAAAGAACCTTTGTGTCTGTCATGAAAATTAATCATCAAAAATCTGCCGGGTCCCTAAAACGTGACTTGCTTGATAGATAGGAACAAAAATCTTTTGGAGATACTAAAATATTGGGAGTCTTGCTGGCATATGTCATTGTTTAAAGTCTGCACAACAATTAACCTATGTTGATTTCTGTTCTCTGTTCCATTTTTTAACATAGCACTTGGCATGGCGATAACAGGTTTTTAAAAGCCAATTTGGGACCTATTTGTAATACAATGACTCCAATTCCCTTTGCCACTGTCTCATTCCTGCCAGCCAGTATATTATTCCACAAGGAAACTGTCCTGCAAATAAGATAAGTCTTAAGAGGTCATTTCCTAGAGCTGTTCTCCTGCATTGGCATTAAATATCCAGGAGCCGATAGATCAGTGGTTCTCAACCTGTGGGTCCCCAGATGTTTTGTCCTTCAACTCCCAGAAATCATAACAGATGGTAAACTGGCTGGGATTTCTGAAAGTTATAGGCCAAAAAACCTGGGGACCCGCAGGTTGAGAACCACTATGATAGATGTTGTAGTGTGCCTAAGCCTTCCACCTAGAAGGTTTACTCTTGGTCCCAATGGGGGCTTTTAGAATAGTAGAACCTGGATCACCTAACTGAAACTAAGAGATGGAGAGATTTAGGACAGATGTATACTTCTCCATAGTGGGCGACTGTGGAACTCTGTTAGAACATGAATCAATGTTTTTCAACTGGAGGTTTGGCCCATCAACCACCATGAATGAGAATTACTCCCCATAGCACTGGTGGCAAATGTTGGGAGACACAACATGGAGTGCAGTTATGCTCCTGTTCTGCTGCTAAGATTGGCCACTATATGAACAGAATCCTTATTCTGATTCACCAAGATCCTGGTCTTGTATGTATGCATGCATATAAAAGTTTTCATCTGTTTATATTAAGACTCTTAAAACAGGAGAAAGAGTCAACGTAGGGTAGTAGTTTGAGCTTTGGACTATTTATTTATTTATTTATTGGACTTCAACACCGCCACTCCCAGGGGCTCGGGGTGGTTTACAACATAGTTAAATGGATACAAATAATTGATAAAACGCAGTAAAAACACAATAAAACAAATAAAAACACAGTGAAGAATCATGGGCATTCAAAAGCCTGCCTAAATAAATGAGTCTTGCATGCCCTGCGAAAGGTATTTAGATTACGGAGAGCCCGTGTCTCTGGTGGCAGAGCATTCCACAGTATCAGGGCGATGACAGAGAAGGCCCTTCACCTAGTTGATGTCAGGCGAATAGATTTCACACTGGGGATACCTAGAAGATTTTGGTCTTCTGAACGTAGTGATCTCGGGGGGTTATATGGAATCAGGCGCTCCCGTAAGTACACTGGCCCCAGACCATATAAGGCCTTGAAAGTAAGAACTAATACCTTGAAGGTGATCCGGTGTTCAATTGGCAGCCAGCGCAGATCCTGCAGAATAGGTGTTATACGGCAGCTCGTAGGCTCCCCCGCAAGCTGCCGGGCTGCAGTGTTCTGCACTAGCTTAAGTTTCCGGATCACGGTCAAAGGTAGGCCAATGTAAAGAGCATTACAGTAGTCAAGTATTGAGATGACTGTGGCTTGAATTACCATGGCTAGGTTGTTCCAGGACAGATAGGGGGCCAGGCGCTTCGCCTGTCGCAGATGAAAAAACGCGATTCTGCTGACAGTGGAGATTTGAGTCTCCATTGACAGCAGAGGGTCCAAATGGACACCCAGGTTTTTTACTGATGATGATGGGCGTAATGCCTCGCCATCCAGGGTCGGCAGTTGGACTATGACTTTGTAGACCAGGGTTGAAATCTTTGTTCACCTATGGAAATTCACTGGGTGGCCTTGGGCAAGCTCTCTCTCAGCCTCAATGAAAGGCATAGGCAAACCACACTCCGAACAACTCTTTCCCAGAAAACACAAAGATAGGTTTACCTTAGGATTGCCAAATATCAAAAATCCCTTGACAGCACACAACCACAGGTTGTCAGAAGTGAGCCTGTAGCCCCGATTAGACTTTTTCCACCAATGAATGAGGAGCAGAATCCTGTGGAGGCTGTTCCTTAGGATAAAAAAGGAGCATTTGCTGCTTTATCTGCTAACCCCAGCCCCCATTAGAGAGCATTTACCTAAAATAAATCCTATGCCATCAAATATTTCACAGATGAAAACCAAGATCTGTATGGCCAAATAAATTGGAGAGTAGTCAAAATGGCAAGAGTTAATAAATAAAGGGGGGAAAACCACAAGCTAAGAAAGCAATTTGCTTTTGCCTGGGGCAGGCATGTAGCCAGGGGGGCGCTAAGGGGCTTCAGTCCCCCGAAATTCTCAGGGTGAAAGCAATTACTGGTACATTATTTAAACTTTATGTTTATTCATATCATGATCTTCCCCATGCTCATTATATCCCACATTAATGGGGTTATTGAGATAACAATACAAAAGGTTTACTAGGGGACCCTCTTCCACCCAAGAAACAAAATACGGCCCTGCAGAGAAGGATAAGATTCTGCCTCATCTCTGATAGTTCTTCCCATTACTAAGTTAACTGAACACAAACTAAAGTACTTTTGTATTTTAGACTCAGTATATCACAACTCATGTCTGGTGAGAAGACAGAGGCAAATGAAGACAGAAGGATGAGAGGGAGACAAAAGATTAACCTGCCAAATTGGGACAATTGGATGGTATGAAATCCAACAAAATTGGACGGGATCCTCTTAAGTAATTCTGTATCCTCCACCTTTTCCAATAACACTCTTCCCAACTCTAATAACATCCTCATCTCTAAAGCCCTATGAGGAGCGGCTTAAAGAGTTGGGCATATTTAGCCTGAAGAAGAGAAGGCTGAGAGGAGACATGATGGCCGTGTATAAATACGTGAGGGAAAGTCATAGGGAGGAGCAGGCTTTTTTCCTGATGCCCTGGAGACTAGGACGTGGAACAATGGCTTCAAACTACAGGAACATTAGGAAGAACTTCCTAACTGTGAGAGCTGTTCAGCAGTGGAACTCTCTGCCCCAGAGTGTGATGGAGGTTCCTTCTTTGGAGGCTTTTAAACAGAGGCTGGATGGCCATCTGTCAGGGGGTGCTTTGAATGTGATTTTCCTGCTTCTTGGCAGGGGGTTGGACTGGAGGGCCCACGAGGTCTGTTCCAACTCTATGGTTCTAGGTGGGAGTTACTACATCAATGGCTGATCTGGGATAAAATTGGTTTGGAACAATAGGCACTTCACAAATAGCATCTAGAAATCTCTCCTCCATCAGACCAATTCAAAAGGAGGCAGCAAGGTTAGTATGGGCTTCAGATCCTGGCCTTGAGCATTTTCAGGAAGAGCACATAAAAGCATACAAAAGCCCCCACAGGATTCTGCTCCTCATTCATTGGCAGAAGAAGTCTCATCAGGACAACGGCCTCACTGCCGACAATCGCACCCTTACTCAACTCTTTTGCCAGATCCATCCACTTCTGCTGAGTTCAGGGAATGGAGGTCAGAGAAACAAGACACCGTAATTCCTTTTTCAGGTGAGAGCACGTAATCCTACCTCATCCCTGAAATGAATAGAACAGCAACAGCTGTTCAGCTTGGATGCACAGGGGAATGAGGTCACGATCAGAGCCCCCAGGATCACGTTGCAGCCTTGAAATCAGATAAATATGATGAAATAGAGATTTGGAGGGAATAGTAGTGCTGTGTGGTGTCCAGCTCCCCACCTCTGTAAAAGAGGTTGTTGGATCTCTTGTTGAAAAAGTAGTTTCTGATATGTTCAAAGAGCGTGTATAATGAATTCATATAAGTTCCTCATTAGAGATATTTCCTCTTTTTTCAGGTGGTTCTAATGAACCACTGGACCTATTTTGCTTTTTGAAGAGGTGTTGGGATTGTCTTTTCTGGTGCTCTTTTAATGCACACATACATGTATTTCAGGTTTTAATTCTCTCCGTGGAGATCTTAATTGTGCCTCCCCAACCTGCTGGTCTACAGGTGTTTTGGATTACCACTTCCATGTATTTTAACTTAGATGTTTTAGGGATCTCTAAAGCCATGGACCTAGAAATGGTAGGGGGGAACAATACTGAAACAGCCCATGAGACTAAGCTGGTGGGAGTCTGAGCCTCTCCCACAATTATCAGGCAAAGGCCCTTCCACACAGCCCTATATGCCAGAATATCAAAAAATCCCACATTATCTGAGTGTGGATTCGGATAACCCAGATCAGATCCAGTCAGACCTTTATCCCAGGAGAATCCACATTTTAAAAACACTGATTTTCCTGGGGTGGGTGTCTATATGCTCTCATGGGAGTGGCCTGCGAGAACATCTGGAGGCCCTACCCCTCTCTCCCAAAGCCCCCAGACCCCTTAGAAAAGTAATGAAAACTTACCCGGCCTACATTACAGACTTCGAGCAGTTCTCCCAGCATGTAGAAATGACACACCAGGAGAGCGGGGTGAAGGGGGGCGACCCCCCCCCATTCTCCTGGTTCATAATAAATCCACTATCTAATTAATTTGCTACAAACCAGGGTTTTCCTCATTTGGAGTGAATTAATTTGGGACTGTCCAGAATGTTGTATTGACAGCCCCTCCTTTATTGCGATAGATACCACAATAAAGGTACTGTCTGGCCAGCCCCCCAATTCAAAGCAGATATTGTGGGTATTTCTGCCTTGATATTCTGGGCTATAGGGCTGTGTGGAAGGGTTACCAAGACTCCTATGTAGAGTCACGTCTCAGGAATAATCAATCAGAAAGGACCTAGATGTAATTATTTTGCTTTTGCTTTCATGATACCTGATCATTACCACCTTCAGTTGGATGCTGCTGCTAATTATGATTGTGACAGTGGATAATAGTTTGTTTACTAAAAACATACCTGCAAATTAATAATGACCTCCCTCCCAGTGATAAGCCCCTCTCCACTTTATAAACACTTATAAGGACACTAGGGTATAGTCACCCTATACAATTATAGTAGTGTTTATTTATTTACCACTTTCCATTTAAGAGATTGAAATTCCCAATTTGATTGGCGTTTGCAAAGCTCAGGGCCAATCTTTAGAAGTGTGAGCAGACTTCTCAGCCCCCCCCCCCAATTCTCAGGGTGGTCCACGAGAAGGCCTTACTGGTACATTATTTAAACAGTTATGTTTATTCATATCATGATGTAATCACTATGCTCAATATATCTCATATGTATGGGGGTATTGGAATAATGATACAAAAGGTTTGCTAGGGTAGATCCTCTCTCACTCAGACTCAGCCCCCCAATCAAACTCAGCCCCCAATCAAACTCAGCCGACCCCCGGTTTAGAATCAAAATCTTGGCTACGAGTTCTGACTGTGCGGTTTAGATCTAGACACAGATTGCTTCTCACGCTGACAATTATATGTTGCGAGTTCTAGAGTTGGCAAACCAGACAATCTCTACATCTGCACAGATAATGGAACAACAAAAATATTGTATACCCACAAGCATTGTGAAATTACATATATTAGAAACCTTATTTTTTTTCTCTTTTGTCATGTCCGCTTTGATCCTGTAAGTCAGTTTAGGACAGGTTGTTGACAAAAAGCAAAAATAGAAAACAGAGAGAGTAATCTATAGCAATGAGAAATGCAGAAGGTGGGAATGGTGAGCTAAGCCAGTGTAAGAATAGAGATATTGCAACATGTACACGAGAGGGTTACACAAGACCATCTGTGGCAGGATTTATGCAGTGTTGGAACAAAACTGTTTAAATGTTAGTCAAGGGCATCTATAGCTCTAGGGATCTGCTTGCCCTGGTTTTGGGCTGCTTTGACAAATATATGGGGAGTGGTTGTGGAGGAAGTCCAAAGCACAGAGTTTATTAGAAATACACTTTGAATGGTTGGAACGGAAATCACAGTTATCCTAATCTGCTAACAAATGGATCTGCTAAAAATGAAGGATGGTTAGGTAGATTATGAGATGTAAAGGGGATGATTAGTTTGTCCCATATGGAGGTTGAAGGGCTATGAGAAGAACAAATACATTATTCATTGTCATGTTTTTAAAGGGAATTGTTTTTATTAAGAATAAGACAAAGGCATGCATGTCCTTCAGTGTTGTATTACTCGCTATTTGATTTTCAAATAATCACAACAAATGAATTGCAGTTATCATTTTGACACTTAAAACTGTATAAAGAGAGAGAAATAAATGGATGGATGGAAATGTCAGGTTTTTTTTTAAATATCAATGCAGTTTAGATTTCTAATATCTGTCAAAGAGATAACTATAAAAATAAAAGTGTATATTCTAAAACAAGCTCAGGCTATGCAGAAAATATTCAGTATTGATCAGAAGAAGGGTACGTTTCAGTGCAAATGATCTAATTTTGCAATTCCACATCAGTGCATGAACCAACAATTAGTAATCATTTGAAAGTGACACTTGCCTCATATTTTGCAAAGGATTCTCCTATAGAAAAATACATATAAAGGTGAACATATGGGGTGCATGTGTGTGCAGAATATTTATAATAGTTATTTTATTTTATTTATTTATTTGGACTTGTACACTGCCACTCCCAGTGGCTCGGGGCAGTTTACAACATAGTTCAATAAAACAAACAATGAGAAAAACATACATATAATAGCAGGTAAAACAGCAAATAAAAGCGCAGCTAAAATCACGTAGGTACATTGGCCCCAGACCATACAAGGCCTTAAAAGTAAGAACTAACACCTTGAAAGTGATCCGGTATTCAATAATAATAATAACAATAATCAAACACACTTTATTTTCTGGATAGCTTGCAATAATGTGTATATTATTGCAAGGCCTTTACCCCTGTCTGTGTATTGCATGTTGTTGTTCACTATGTAAAACGGCATTGAATGTTTGCCTTATATATTTTGCTCTGAGTCCATTCAGGGAGATAAAGCGGAATATAAAGTGTGTGTGTGTGTGTGTGTGTGTGTATATATATATATATATATATATATATATATATATGAGGCAACATTACAAAAAAGGTTATGAGAGTTTTTCCCCCCAACAACTTAAAAAATAGAATTTGGAAAGGATCAGATGAAAGATTGGAACATTCTGGCAGTTTGGGATGGACTAAATTGAACAAAGGATATAACAAAATGAGCATTCCTTCAAAACTTCATGATTTTGCATAAACAGTCTGAGGCCTCTTCTACACTGCCATATAATCCAGATTATCAAATCAGGCAATCCACATAGTCTGATTTGAACTGGATTATATGAGTCTACACTGCCATATAATCCACTTCAAAGCAGGTAATCTGGATTGTATATGGCAGTGTAAAAGGAGCCTCAATTAATCCTATGCTGTCCCATGTTTTAGCTTTTAAAATGCCCCAGTTTCTCTCTCCTACTCCCACTTTTCCACTTCATCTCATTTACTTCAGTTACCGCAATTAAAAATGCAAAGTAGTTGCCACTCAATTAGCTCAGCAGGGAGAAGAGAAAAAGAGGGGTGAAAATTTGAAGGAATAATTATTTATTTAGGTCATGGAACAAAATTTGATGGAATCTTGTCCTTCCCAGAAGGCTCTGGCAGAAGTTGATTCCTGCAGCTCCTTCCAGTTCATGTGTTCGTCCTCATGAACAACTTTTGCCATCTTGACTCCACTCCGATTTTCATCTGCGAAACATTGGAGTCACAAATTAGAACTGATATTCATGGATTTGGCCAACTCTAGAAAAAACACCCACCTATCAGTTGTTAATTCTCCTTCAGCAGGCAGGCTCGTTTCCTATGCTGGAGGAAGTGGGCTGAGTAGGCAACCTGCGGGCAGACGAAAAGCTCCATATCTCTTTCCTGCCCGACATCTGCTTTCATATCCCCCAACACTTCACAAATGAAAAACGGAACATGTATGCTCTCCTTTCTCTCATTTCCCTTCTGCTGAGATAGCTGAATGAGAACTATTTTGTACTTTGAAATTGGTATGCAGCAACCCCCCCCCAACAATCAAACAAACAAACAAACAAACAAACAAAAACAACACGAGAGTTCATTGCAATATACTGGTGTAGACTGTTCCAGCGCTTATCTTCATATTATTATACCCAAACGGCTAATGAGGGATGTAAACATATGGGCCCAAATGGAAGAAAAAAGCCATTCTCATGAGAAGTCTCTCAAACCATTCCTTTGTTATATTTCTGAAATTAAATTTGAATTATGAATTTACACACCGGGCACCAGCATGGCATGCAAGTGACGCAAAGGGAAATGGATTTCAAGAGAGCAAACGTAAAGGCACCAGAAAGGTGGGGAGAGATGATGACAGGAAATCTGCTTATGTGTACTTTGTTATATCACAGGCAAGAAGCCACTATAGATAATATTATAATCCAGTAATAAAAATCATAATGTTTTTATATGTATGGTATAGTCATAGAGCATTCAAGGTACAAACAAAGCTTGTCAAAGTTCAAAGTATATTACACAATGATTCAAAATGCAAGTCTCTAAACACAAAATCTTCCTTACATGGGACAGACAAATGATTCCTGAAGCAGAATCCAAAGGGATTCGTTTTTGTTATTGGATTATATTATTGTCTATAGTCAGGGCCGTAGCCAGGATTTTGATTCGGGGCTGAGTTTGGTTCAGGGGGGCTGAGACTGGGTGGAAGAGGGTCTACCCTAGCAAACCTTTTGTATTGTTATCCCAATAACCCCATTAATGTGGGATATAATGAGCATGGTGATCAGATCATGATATGAATAAACATAACAGTTTAAATAATGTACCAGTAAGGCCTTTTCACAGACCACCCTGAGAATTTTTCGGGGCTGAAGCCCCTTAGCCCCCCGGCTACATGCCTGTCTATAGTGGCCTCTTGCCCGTGTACTTCAGGGAATCCTTTCTCTGTGTACTTTGTTATATCCACATCAGCACTTATGAAGTGTAGTGCATCTTGGAGCATCAATAAGACAATAATAATGCACTACAAGCAGAGGCACAACACCGATGCTCAGATGATTCATTAGAACTTGTGCCACAAATACCATCTGCCTTCGACAAAGAACTGGTGGGATCACAAGCCTGAAAAGGTTACAGAAAATGAACACTTCAAACTACTCTGGTACTTCTGAATTCAGACTGACAGAGTTTTGGAGCACAATACTCCTGACCTAACAATCATGTTAAAAACAAAATATAGATTGTTGATGTTGCAATCCCAGGGGACAGCAGGATTGAAGAGAAACAACTGGAAAAGCTGACATAATACAAGGATTTAAAGATCGAACTGCAAAGACTCTGGCACAAGCCAGTCAAGGTGATCCCAGTGGTGCTCGGCACACTGTGCAGTGCCTAAAGACCTTGGCCTGCACTTAAGCACAATCGGCACTGACAAAATTACCATCTGTTAGCTGCAAAAGGCCACTCTACTGGGATCTGCATACATTATTTGCCGATACATCACACAGTCCTAAACACTTGGGAAATGTCTGACGTGTGATCCAATAGAACAGCCAGCAGAGAGTGATCTTGTTTGCTATGTACCAGTCTTGTTGTGTTTCAAATAATAATATTAACTTTATTTATATACTCCACCATTATTTCCCCGAAGGGACTTGGGGTGGCTTACATGTGGGACAAATGTCCATAAACTATAAAAGCAAAGCAATCCATAAAATAAAACACATTAAAGTAGGAGCATCATAAGATACAACAGCTAAAATAAAAACACATTAAACAGAGTGCATTGGAGCTCCTACACATACACAGCACACATTCAATGCCACATTAACAAAATAAAACTTCCAGCGGAAGTCCCGTATCTTTTGCGGTTCCCTTAAATCCACATTATTCAAATGTTTCTGGATGCTACGGGACCATTTCCTATGACTAATGGCTCCATGTGAGGATTTTCCTTAATGCACTGGGGTTTTTAATCCCACTTTCTTACTCCGGATTAAGTGTCTGTCTGGAAGGGCCTGAAGAAAGCAGAGAACAATGGTGAAAAGTGCAAGGGAGACGTGGAAAGAAACTGGAATATTTTCAAAGCAGCTGATAGTGAGGCTGCAATTACTAAATTGGGACTGTAGTAGGGTTTGCTCTTTAGTTCTCATTTAACTATAATGCCCACTCAACAACAAAACTTTATTATGGTCACTGACCAGCACAAAGCGGGCACAAGCGCCCTGGGATGGGAAGGACAACTCCCCAGTAAGCAGTTATTTAAAATAAGATTAGTAGTACCCACTCTGTTTTATGTTCAGGATAGCTCAACATTTCTAGCCATGGTCATGGACTAAGTTGTTTTTCAGGCCTAATTGTGTGCCATTACTGATGTCAGTTGGACTGAATATATATCAACTTTCTTTGGAACATTATGGGACAACAGAAAGTTAGCTGTGGTTACTGAAAAGCAAGTTGGGAACGTCTTTGGAATGTATGAAATCAGTCAGCGGCTATTGCAGAAAGCTGCAGACATGTGTGGCTGCCTTCTCTCTTCTCTCCCTTCTATCCAGGGGTGGATCTTAGTGGAGGCAAATTAAGCGGCTGCCTGAGGGAGCCATGTGGCCAAAGGGCGCATCCCGGTGCCGGCAGGGTGGGAGGAAGGCTCGCACAGGGCAAGAGAGGAGGAGGCAGAGGCGCACGCCTTTCCCTTCTCCCTGCCTTGCCCTGCGCGCGTCTCATCCCTCACCCTGCGCATGCCTTTCCCCCACCCCCGCCGAGGATGCCTTGTGCAGGACGAGAGAGAAGGGGGTAGAGGCACCGTCCTTTTCCGTCTCCTTTGCCCCCCACGCGTCTCCTCCTTCTGTTGCCACTGCTGCCACCGGTGCACGTGGGGCGAGGGAGGAGGCCACGTGGGTGCCCTTACCTGGGGACCGGGAGCAGGACTGAGCGGCCAGACGAGCCTGCCAGCCAGAGGGCACCTAGCCCAACCCCCGGGCCCTTGCTCCCAAAATTAGCCTAGACCTGATACACACACATATATATATACACACACACACACAAAAAAAGAGAATAGGAAGAGGGGAGGAAAAAGGGTGAGAAGGGAGGAAGGGGAAGGTAAGAAGCAGAAAGAGAATAGGAAGGGGGCAAGGAAAAGGGTGAGGAGGAAGGAAGGATGGGGAATGTACAGACCCACACAAAGAATAGGAAGAGGGGAGGGAAAAGGGTGAGAAGGGAGGAAGGGGAAGGTAAGAAGGGGAAAGAGAATAGGAAGGGGGCAAGGAAAAGGGTGAGGAGGAAGGAAGGATGGGGAATATACAGACACACACAAAGAGAATAGGAAGAGGGGAGGGAAAAGGGTGAGGGCCCTTCCACACAGCCCTATATCCCACAATATCTGCTTTGAATATCTGAGTCCACACTCAGATAATGTGGGATTTTCTGCCTTGATATTCTGGGGTATAGGGCTGAGAAGGAAGGAAGGGGAATAGATATAGATATAGACACACACACACTCAAAGAGAATAGGAATAGAGCAGGGAAAATGGTGGGAAGGAAGGTGTGTGTGTGTGTGTGTGTATATATATATGGCATGGGCCAACTTCAGCCCTCCATGTGTTTTGAACTTCAACTCCCACAATTCCAAACAGCCAGCAGGAAGTCCAAAATACCTGGAGGGCCCAAATTTGTCTATGCACCCAATCCATCCATACACACACACACACACACACACAGTATCTCTCTCACTCTCTCTCTCTCTCTCTCTCTCTCTCTCTCTCTCTCTCTCTCAATCACTGATTGGTTGGGGGGTGCCAAAATACTGTTCGCTTACCACTTAAAATTACCTAGGTCCGGCCCTGCTTCTACCAAGATACATAAGTGTGCACTAATTTTGCATTTGAAATCAGTTTGCAGCAATCAAAATATGCTGAAGGTGAAAAATAGGGAGGATGAGGAGGAAGAGAGAGAATCTGGACCATTTAAAAGTGTTCAGAGGCAATAAGAATCACCCTGAAATGAACTAAGGAAGCCAGTCACAAATCTGTGAGCATTGCAAGAGACTTTGCATCATGGAACAAAAGAGCTACCCTTCATCCGATTGCACTATTCCTTCCTGTGATGTGGTCCAGTTGAATCATCACCCAGTCACGTGCAGAAACCAGAAACCAAACATTTCATGTGGTGCCTTCCCTACCAAGGCAGATTTATAAACTAGCATATTTAGGGGGCAACAAACTAAAAGCCCATATTCAGATGTCATAGGAACATAGAAGCCAAAGGGTGCAATCACACTGCAGAATTAATGCAGTTTGTCACCAATTTAACTGCCATGTCTCAATGCTATGCAATTGTGGCAGTTGTCGTTTTACAAGGTCTTTTGTCTTCTCTGCCAGAGAGCTGTTGTCTCACCAAACCTGTGAATCTTTGACTGTTCCCACATTGCAGGATTATAGCAGGTTGATACCACTTAACTACCATGGATCCATCTGATGGAATCCTAATTTTTTTTGTGATACCAGAGCTCTTTGACAGAGAATGATAAATGCTATAAATCCCATAAATCCATAGCATTGAACCATGGCAGTTAATGTGATGCCAAACTGCTCTAATTTTATATTATGGATTTGCCTTATTTCAGCCTTGATAAAAGATACACTTCTTCAACCACACTTTTTTTGTGATTTAACACTCATGCAGTTTAGGAGATCATAGTTGAGAGATTGTCGTTAAAAAATCCCCACAGTAGCAAGCTCTCTGAAAAGACTAGTTCAGTGGTTGCTGTATAAGATGTATAGCATACTCAGTTCTATAAGAGCAGGGAATGGCTCATAGGAATGACTTGTTTGTCTGTCACTTTTGTCTCCAGCTTCTACTGCCTCCAGCTTCTAAGGAAGTTGGCTCATCTTGCCTAATAGTAGGGATGGACTTGTCATGGGCTTAGCACACTTGTGAGTAAAAGAGAAAACCCCCCAATATATGCAGATTTCCATCCAGTTTCATTAGGATTGAACTGCATAAGCTCCAAACACAACACTCGCTCTGTATAATCATAATGACTTCAGTCACCAAGTACAGATCTGTATGTAGCCAGATTGTTGTGTGTCTTCAAGCCATTTCTGACTTATGAAAATCCTAAGCAAGCCTATCATGGAGGTTTCTGGAGCTACGAGTGTGGGGCTCGCTCTAGGTTACCCAATGATTTCCATGGCTGAGTGGAGAATCAAATCCTGCTCTCCAGTGTTGTAGTCCAATGCTGAAACCACTCCACCATACTGGTTCTTATTCTCTATTTGCAACCAACACAGTAAGTGTATTGAAATAAAATATCTTGGGTGGGACAATGACACCAAAAACAATTCATTAGGACTTAGCATGCTTAGGCAGAGGGTTCATATGGACTGTAAGGGAAGATGAAATGGGGAATGGAAAAGAATATTTAGGAAGAGAACATGGCTGGTCCCATCAGTGTTTCTCAAATAATCTGGTAGGTGGATGTAGCCTTTCCCCCCAGTAAGGCACAGACTGACACTGTATTTGTGCCCAATAGTACAAATGTTCCTTCCTTTTCTGGGAATTTTCTCAGGAACAAAAGCAGCCCATGACTTAAAAACCAGCACTGGGTTCAGGGACCAATATTTTAGTAGCACTTCTTCACATCACAGCATGATGTTGTAGATTGTAGCTTCACTACCCTTTTTCTTGTTCTGATTGCCTGTGAGCCATGTTAATATGTTGGGCACACCTACAGTTTGGCACATCTTTAAATGCCATAGCTCAAAGCTATATATTCCTGGGAGTTGTAATGTTATGAAGTCTTTTACCTTCTCTGCCAAAGACTGTTATTGCCTCACCAAACAACAAATCTCAGGATTCCACGATATAGAGCAGTGGTGCCCAAATTTTTTTGGCCTACTGCCCCCTTTCCAGAAAAAAAAATTACTCACTGCCCCCCTAGAAATTATTTTTTAAAAAGTTTAATAGCAATTAAACAGAAAGATATATGTATTAATGCAGTGGTTCTGCATTAATGCCGTGACCCCTAAATAAGGTTCCTCATGTTGTGGTGACCCCCAACCATATTTTTGTTGCAACTTCATAAATAATTTTGCTACTCTTATGAATTTGAATGCAACTATCTAATAGGCAGGATGTATTTTCATTGTTACAAATTGAACATAATTAAAGCATAGTGATTAATCACAAAAACAATATGTTTGGGGGATTATGGGCAACAGATGACGGGATTTGCAGTACCTTCAATCGATTCAGCTCTGACTTCCACAGACCACTGAGACCCGCACAAATTACAGAACTAGACCAAACTTGGCACAGAGAACCCACATGACCAACAGAAAATACTGGAGGGGTTTAGGAGGAATTGGCAGTGATTTAGGGGAGATGTAGTTCACCTACATTTGGAGAGCACTATGAACCCAAACAACTATGGATTTGGATGAAACTTGGCATGAATACTCAATATGCACAAATTTGAACACTGATAGAGTTTTGAGAAAATAGACCTTCTCATTTGGGAGTTGTAGTTACTGGATTTATGGTTTACCTACAGTCAAAGAGCATTTTGAATTCCACCAACAATGGAATTGAGCCGAACTTGGCACACAGAACCCCCATGACCAACAGAAAATACTGGAGGGGTTTGGAATGAATTGTCTCCGCCGGGGAAGGCCGCGCTTTCTTCCGCTGTGGCGGGGAGGCTCCGCTGGAGGATGTGGAGGCCTTTGCACTGCAGCCTTTGCACTGCGCTGCGGGTGGGGGTCAAAGCGAAGGGGACGGGGCCAAAGAAGAGGGCCGTGTGACCCCTAAATGGCCAATCATTCACCGCCCCCTTAAAGGGGTTCACCCCCCCCAATTCCCCTGAGCCTCGCACCCCCCCCCCAATGGATCACCTCACCGCCCACCAGGGGGTGGTACCATCCATTTTGAGAAACAGTGATATAGAGCCATGGTGTCAAAATGCATTAATTTGACAGTATAAATTCACACATAGTTACCATTTACCATGGTTAAGTGCAAAGAATTCAGTTTTTCTGACCATGCATAGAGAGCTTTCCTATCTCAATTGAAGAACTATAGGCTGTTCTTTACTTGGTTGGCATTACTGCCATGGAAGATTGGGTTGCCCCTCTTCACCTTTTGATGACGAAAGCTCCTAGTTCTGCTCATGAGTCATGGGAAAAATAGGGGAATTGAGCTCTAACTTCCTCTTCTGAATAGAAAACAAGAACCCCTGCATTTCATTTCACAACTGCTATAAATTTGTGTTTGGCTCATCTGAAAGGGAGATATTACAGTGTTTGCTGGATTGTGAGTTATCGTCATCAGAAGCTAACTATTCTTAGAAGAAACTTGAAAGCTCCAGAGTTCAGGTAAGCAAAATAATTGTTTTTAAAGGGAAGTCAAAGAAAGATTTTTAGTTCCTATCAGTGTTATGGATTGGAACATCATGAGATATTGTTGCCGAGGAGATACAACAACCAGCTTTCCTTCAACCTAGGACTTATTAGATGTTTTGAACTGTAACTCACATCTAGAATCATAGAATCATAGAGTTGGAACAGACCTCGTGGGCCATCCAGTTTAACCCCCTGCCAAGAAGCAGGAAAACCTCATTCAAAGCACCCCAGAGAGATGGCCATCCAGCCTCTGTTTACAAGCCTCCAAAGAAGGAGCCTCCACCACACTCCAGGGCAGAGAGTTCCACTGCTGAACAGTTCTCACAGGAAGTTCTTCCTAAAGTTCAGGTGGAATCATTTTCCTGAGGTTTGAAACCATTGATTCATGTCCTAGTCTCCAGAGCAGCAGAAAACAAGTCTGCTCCCTCCTCCCTATGTCTTCCCCTCACATATGTATACATGACTATCATGTCTCCTTTCAGCCTTCTCTTCTGCAGGTTAAACATGCCCAACTCTTTGTTTATATCCTTCTTAAAATGAAGCAGCTAAAACTGAAAGTATCCTCTGAAGCCTTCAACCTTTAGTGACAAATGCTAGCTGTTGCTATTTGCTTTATTGTTCTTGTTCTCTTATTGTTATGGTTTTATTGCTACTTTTTGCTATTTTATATAATGTACTGCTTTTATATGTTGTAAACCGCCCTGAGCCTGTCGGGAAGGGTGGTATACAAATCGAAATAATCGAAATAATAAATAAATAAATAAGATGCCAGCCACAGATGCAGGCCAAACGTCAGGACAAAATGCTGCTAGTACACAGCCTACAGCCCAAAAACCACACTACACTCCAGTGGTTCTGGATGTGAAAACCTTTGACAATACCTTGGGGATTGTTTTTCCTTGACTTTTTGCAAGTATTGTATTTGTGGTCTAATACCTCTGGACTGACCCATTGTCCCATCTGAGCCGTAGGACATTTTGACCTCTGTATCTTTCGAAATATAGAAAATAACACTGATTTTCTTCTGCAGGTTGTTTACTGGGTTTCTTACTAATCCTATTGCTGCCAGAGAGAGATGTTTAAGAGGCTGGCCAAGCAGCTCTTAGAAGAGTTGGGCTCCGATGGGAAGCTGATTCCTGTGTCCAGTCTAGCCCACAGTGACAGCTTCAGGCCTCTTTCTCTGGTGAGCAAAGAGCAATCCAGGTTGCCATGGCATACCCGAAAATATTTCCCAACCCCGTTGAAGCTGGAAGATATATTACAGGAAGGAGCAACAATGGAAATAGGTATGCCATCTCTCATTATTTCATAGGTCTCTATCAGTGCAGTTTATAGTTTGCCGAACTTGATAGGATCTGGCAGAAGTGGAAAGTGGGAAATTAGTGGTATAGAAATGCATTTGGATTGCAGCTGATATCATCCTTGGCTATTGTCCCTGTCTGGTTGAGCCTAATGGGGTATGGAGTCAAAAAACATCAGAAGAGATAGATGAGAAATAAACTGCCTCACTACTGTTGATATTTATGCCAGGTAGACTCATAGAAGTAGGTTTCGTGGACCATTGAGTCCAATGCCCTTCTCAATGCATTCCCATCTGGAACCTTGCTACCTTTCAACTAGCCAATTGGTTCCATTGCTGCTCTAAATATCAAGAAGTTCTTTCTAGTGTTCAGTTGAAGGTAAATGGAGCACCGTTTACCTTCTCACCACGGCAGTATCTATTGATCTACGCACATTTGAATGTTTTTGAACTGCTACGTTAGCAAAAGCTGAGGCTAACAGTGGGAGCTCACCCCATCCCGTGGATTTGAACCACCAACCTTCTGGTCAGCAAGTTCAGCAGCTTAGCAGTGTACTACTTATTCATAGTGTGTTATTCAGTGAAGGTGATTTAAAGAGATGACTGTGTCAATGTTGCTTCTGAATTGGCATCCTCAATAGAACATCTCAAATTGCACTATGTAACAAAATTTCCACACAAAAAAATCTGTTCCTAGTTTGAAAGTGCTCTTTCCTCTTTAATTGTGTGGTACTTACTTTGAAAGTAATTGTTCTACTCAAGGAACTTTGATTTTGTGGCTGCCACCAACTGTGTTGAATTGGTTGAGACTCAGAGATACTCACTGAAAAACTATAGCAAAATGTGCTGTAGGACATCCTGCAAAAATATTTCCCATGTTTCTATGATATTTATTATTTATTTATTGACTGTATCGTATTATTGTTTTCATGTTGATGTATTTTTTATGTATTATGTATTTTATGTATGGCATCTTTGTGTACTATTTTGTAAGCCACCTTGAGTTCCTACGGGAGATGGTGGTGGGGTATAAATAAATAAATAAATTATTATTATTATTATTACCCCACTTGATCTCACCCCAGAGGGGACTCAGAGTGGCTTGCAATTTTTTTTGGCAATTATTCAATGCCACATTGAGACATAATATGCAACAAATTAAACTATAAAATAAAAACCCCCATATAAATACAATTAAAAAGTTAAAACCGGTTAAAACATTGCACCTAATCCCACCATTGTAGTCCAAGCTGCTTTGATTGTATTAAACTGTGGATGTATATTGCATCGTGGTCGTGCTACTCTCAAAATGCCTGGTTCCAGAGCCAGGTTTTAACTCTCTTTCTAAAAGCCAGTGGGGAGGAAGCCAATCTAATATTGCTGTGCAGGGAGTTCAATAGCTCAGGGACCATCACCGAGTAGGCCCTGTCCTTCGACCCCACCAGTTGCACCTGCAAAGGAGGTGGGACTGAGAGTAGGGTGGGGCTTTTTTGCAGTTTAATAAGCCTTTTCCCAATTTTAATGACACACAGAACCGATTAGAAAACGACATTTATAGCCCAGGTACAAAAAATGTGTTACATTTGTGGTACCACAGGTGACTAGATTACAAATAATAGACCTTGGAATATTATTCAAAAGCTCAAATGTTACTAGCTGTTCCTTTAAAAAAAAAGGTATGTTAGCATTAGTAGCATTGTGATAACAACAATATTTTTTATTACCCGTCTCTCCTCGTAATATGTTACTAATACACTGTAAACACAAGCATATTTCAATCTGAAAAATATGTTTAAAATGACCATAAAACCCAAGTGTTCCAAACACACGTTGATTTCACCTTGCATTTTTGCTAGAGCTGAAGCACTCAGAACCACTCCTGTTTTCTGCAAACACGTGCCATAAATCTGGCGCAAGGCTGAACCTTAAGATTCATTCTGCACATGTGGAAATGAGCGGTCTGGGCTCGGTTTGTTCATCTGCCTCTCCAGTATATGTGAAGAAGACCTACGTGGACCCTAGAGAGCTATGGTGAGGATGGCTTTGGAGGTTGCTAGATGGCGATGGATAGGAGAACAAACAAAAGAAGTCACGTCTATTGGACATTTCACATAACTCATATGATGCAGCATCATTCCTTTTGGTTTACGCAAAAAGACAATGAATGTACAATGAATGCAGTTTGGCACGACTTCAACTGCTATGGTTCAATATAATGGAATCCCAGATGGTGTAGTTTTAAAAGGTCTTTAACCTTCTCTGCCAAGTAATGCTGGTGCCTTGCCAAGCTATAACTCCTAGGATTCCATAGCACTGAGCCATGACAATTAAAGAGATGCCAAACTACATTAATTCTACAGTTTACATGCGCTCAGTGTGGATGCACCCAGAGTTGCTTGTGGGAGTTGCCATGAAATTAAGGCCCTTCAATGTGGATTTTATACAGCTGTGAAGACACAGCTGTATAAAATCCACACTGAACTGGATTATATGGCAACATGAACTCGGGGCCCTTCCACACAGCCATATAACCCAGAATATCAAGGCAGATGATCCACAATATATGCTTTGAACTGCTTGATGTGAGTCCAAACTGCCACGTAACCCAGTTCAAAGCAGATATTGTGAATTACCTGCCTTGATATTCTATGTTATATGTTTGTGTGGAAGGGCCCTAAGAGTTCGACATGGTGACTTCCATTGGAAAATATTGATGCCTCATAAGAAAAAAATGGTCAAATCCACCTGTCCATCCAATTGTGGGCCCCTACACACAGCCATATAACCCAGGCAGATAATCCAAAATTTCTGCTTTGAACTGGATAACTTGAGTTCACATTGCCATATAATCCAGTTCAATGTGGATTTTATACAGCTGTGTGGAAGGGGCCTGTGTCCTTTCCCCCCAATAGTTTTATTACATTTCCATTCATTTTGTTACAAAAAAATCTCTACAATTCATACAATTATTTCTTCTCCTTTCCCCCATTGTGCTACCCATTGTGCTCCCCATCTCCGGAGTCCTTTTTTTAATGGTTCCATCAGAACTTCATTTCTTTTGGTGGGGATTGGTTCCCATCTTATTTCTTTAATGTTTCTTCAACTATTTTTTTCCATATATTTTCAAAATCATTATTCTTTCTTATGCGCTTTTTAACCTTTAGATTGCATGTTAATTTATTGCTAGTTTCCAAATTTCCTTATACCATTCTTCTATCTTAATTTCCACCTCTCCCTTCCAATTTTTTGCTATTAGTAGCCTTGCAGCTGTTAACACCATTGTTATTAAATTCTTTTCATTTTCATTCAATTTATCTGTATTATAAATAGATAACAGTATAGTTGCCGGATTTATATTATTTTTTTCTTCATAATACTTTCTATCTCTACTATACCTTTTTATATATTTGCATTGCCACCACATGTGAATATATGTTCCCCTTTCTTGGCAACCCCTCCAACATTTTTCTGAAGAGCTCTTATCCATATGGTGTATCTTTATCGAGACAAAGCCGGTTAGAAAAATGATCCGCCAACTAGTAAATATAACTATCAGGTAGTAATCCACCATTAACAAAGTATGTAAGTCTATATAAACTAATGAAACAAACCCCAATCTATTGTAGGAATATAAGAGACAACACTGGGATGCCTAGGGGAAGTACAAAAATAATCCAATCTGTATTCATATATAGACTCCTAAAATTTCAAAGGAAACCATCTTATTTTATTTATTTATTTATTTATTACTTAGGCTTCTATGCCGCCACTCCCGGGGGGGCTCGGGGTGGCTCACAAGCGCCGTACAAACACAGTAAAAACACAGTAACAATTAAAAACAACGGCAGATTAAAACACAATATCACATAATGGATTAAAAAACTAGTGTACAGATATGACACAACAGGTGGTGGATAAAGGCATGGTGGGTTGCTCGCGGGCAAGACCTATAGGTTAGAAGCCTGCTGAAAAAGGTAGGTCTTGCAGGCCCGTCTAAAGGGGAGCAAGTACCGAATAGCGCGTGTTTCCGCCGGGAGGGCGTTCCATAGCGTGGGCGCAATAACAGAGAATGCCCTCCTGCGGGTTGTTGTCAGTCTCGCGAGCTTCGCCGAGGGGACGTCCAGGAAGTTGGCACCCTCGACCGCAGTGATCTCGTTGGGCAATATGGGGAGAGACGGTCCCTCAGGTACGCTGGCCCCAGGCCATGCAAGGCCTTAAAGGTAAGAACCAACACTTTGAAGGTGATCATACCTTCAATACATAACATTAAACATTACAATATCAAACTTCAATACATCAATTTGGTTACATGGAATCAATTGGGCAGAGTCCTTGTGACCTTCGTGATCACAGGTAGTAAAGTCCGGGATAAGTCAAGAAATGAAACATAGTTCTATGGGAAATCCCATCAGTCGCGTAAGAAACAGTCCCATCACCCACAAAACGTGGAAAAATATATCACACAAATGTGTCTTTCAGACCGATTAGAGGTCTTGGCAACTGTTGAAGATGAAAAGTAGTTCAAGTGTCCCAGAGGAGTAAATCCCACGGACTCGCTGTATCCACAAACCGCATCCAGCAAAAGATGGAAAAAGAGCACCTATACTCCTTCGCTGGATGTGGTTTGTTGATACAGCGAGTCCGTGGGATTTACTCCTCTGGGACACTTGAACTACTTTTCGTCTTCAACAGTTGCCAAGAACTGAAAAACACATTTGTGTGATATATTTTTCCACGTTTTGTGGATGATGGGACTGTTTCCTATGCGACTGATGGGATTTCCATGGGGAAAATACCTCAAGGTTTGTCTTTGAAACCAAATTGATGTATTGAAGTTTGATATTGTAATGTTTAATGTTATGTATGAAGATGGTTTCCTTTGAAATTTTAGGAGTCTATATATGAATACAGATTGGATTATTTTTGTACTTCCCCTAGGCATCCCGGTGTTGTCTCTTATATTCCTACAATAGATTGGGGTTTGTTTCATTAGTTTATATAGACTTACATATTTTGTTAATGGTGGATTACTACCTGATAGCTATATTTACTAGTTGGTGGATCATTTTTCTAACCAGCTTTGTCTTGTTGTACTAGTGATACTCAGCAACTCTCCCGTCGTGTGTTTGGTATCTTTAGCAGGGTCAGGTATCATTTTCATACAATCGTGTAGTAGTTTTCTTTTATTCTAATTGATAAATTCCTGAGGTGTCTTGCTCTCCATATTTTTTCCCAATTTCTTTCCCCTATTTTTTATTCCCAATTCTTCCTCCCATTGTTCCCTTGTTTATATCCCCTTTCTCCCCCCTTTAATCTCTATTAATATTTGGTATATCATATTTGTTATCCCTTTTTGGTGCTCATTTTCTTCTTCAGCCTGTTCTTCTAATATTATATTTTCAAATTTCGTTGGTTCTCTTTCCCCTAAGCTCTTTCCTTTCCAATTTTTGAAACATTGGTCCAATTGGACCCAATAGAGCCATGATATATTTAATTCACCTAGGATTTCCGTAATGCGCTCTTCTCCTTTATTTGTTCCACCCAACTTCCAATTTTGTCTAATTTCTTCTTTTTCAATTCCTTATCCATCACATTTTTCAGATTTTTAGGAAATTTCCCCTCCATTATGACTGGCATTATTTTAGAATTCTTTTTGATTAGGTTTTTCTTATATTTGTTTCATGTTGTTAGTATATTTTCCAGGGGTACATTTCCCATTTGATTAATTTCTGGTTTTGAGTATTCCTTAAAATATTTTTTTCCTAATCTCATTTCTATATATTATTTATTTCCATCCAGTCTGTGTCAGCTTTGTTTAGCATCCCTTCCACCACGTGTCTCAATTGGTTCGCCTCATAATTTTTAATTTCGGGTAGTCCTAGTCCTCCTTCTTTCTGTAGTTTGTACCAGTAGCATTTATTTATTCTACTCTTTTTCCCATTGTTACAAAATTTATTTGTTAATTGCTGCCATTTATTCAATTCAATTTCCGAAATTTGGGGTATCATTCTAAATATAAATTTTACTTTGGGTAGGATTTTCATTTTAAATAAGGCTATTCTGCCAAACCAGGATAGGTGTGCAATGCATTGTTATATTCAACTAATCTTTTCTCTGTCTCTTTCCTTCATACCTCTAAATTTTTCTTTTCCATCTCACTTAGATGCTTAGTTACTACTACTCCTAGATATTTTATATTTTCTTTTAGAGTTATTTCTATCTCGCCAGTGTCCTTTTTGCTCATTGTTCTCATTGGTTTCATTAAGAGACATGTTATAAAAATTGCCCCAGTTTCCTTTGGGAAAAAAATTGCCCCATTTAACCTCCTGCCTTTTCCTGAATTCAAACTCCTTTTGCACCATTTAGCAGTGATTAAAATAACCAGTGGTAAAAGATCAATAGTATGAGGAGGAGCCCAAAAAGTGGGGTGTCAAATCATTCATCGGGACTGGCTTCCCCAAATTGGGACAGTCAGATTTTTTTCAAACTACAAGTGTGAGAAAATTGGCCGTCTGCAAGTATACCCGGATGTTTTACCATCCTGTGGGGGGCTTCTCTCATGTCCCCGCATGAGAAGCTGGAGCTGACAGATGGGAGCTCACCCCATCTCATGGATTTGAACCGCTGGCCTTCAGGTCAGCAGTTTAGCTGGCACAAAGATTTAACCCATTGTGCCACCACAGCTTGGGATAGTCAGATGATATAGTAGATTGGGTTCTTCTGGATCCTGTGAAGTTTTTGAAATTAAGCACCTAAGGCAGTGTTTTTCAACCATTTTTTACATTTACAAAATCCTGGGGCACACCACCAACCAAAATGACACAAAATGACACTCTAACACAGTAATATGTTTTTTAATGTATTTATACACTCAGTGTGAAACCTGGACCTGTTTCGATGAACACAACATAGATATCCTGGCAGGAATGGCAGAAAGACACAAAATTCTCACACAGAACTCCCATAACCAAGAGAAAATACTATAAGAGTTTGGTGGGCATTGACCTTGGGTTCTGGAGTTGTAGTTCACCTATAGCCAGAGAGCACTGTGGACTGAAACAATGTTGGATCAGGACCAAACATGGCATGAATACTCAATATGCCCAAATGTGAACACAGATGGAGTTTGGGGAAAATAGACCTTGACATTTGGGAGTTACAGTTTCTGGGATTTATAGTTAACACACAATCAAACAGCATCCTGAACTCTTGCAACAATGGAATTGAACCAAACTTGGCATATTGAACTCTCATTTCCAACAGAAAGTACTGAAAGGGTTTGGGAAGTTGTAGTTCACCTACACCCAGAGAGCACTGTGGGCAGGAGGGGGAAGAAAGGGTATTGGAGGTTCCAATTTCTCACGGCACACCTGATGATCGCTCACGGCACACTAGTGTACCACAGCACACTGGTTGGGAAACACTGACCTAAGGCAAGACATCCTGTGGATCCACCACTTCTGTTCCTCCCACAGTTTCTCCCAGGCCCCTTCTACACTGCCATACAATCCAGTTCAAAGCAGATAATCTGGATTTTATATGGCAGTGTAGAATGGGCCCAAGTCAAATGTGTGGCATCGGGTTTGGCAGAGCTCTCATTTGACTTGGAGCAGCTTTGGATGAATCAGCAATGGTGCCACCAGCCATTTCTCTCTGTATGGCAGTGCTATCCAGCTTGCAGTGACAGAAGATTAAGACAAAAGATGTTCCCTTATCATGTTGAAAAAGAGATACAGGCAAAGCGCATGTTTATCCCATCTGCCATTGGGAGTTTTAGAGGATTTGTATCATTTCACTTCCAGTACTTCCCACAAGAGGGTAGGCAAGGGCAAGGAAACTAAAACCAGCCTTCTTTAAATTCATAAATACTCTAAATCAGTGGTTCTCAACCTATGGGTCCCCAGGTGTTTTGGACAACTCCCTGAAAAGCCAGTTTACCAGCTGTTAGGATTTCTTTAAATCTCATAATTATCTTACATTGTCATATAAAATCCAGATTATCTACTTTGAACTGGATTAAATGGCAGTGTAGACTCATATAATCCAGTTTACATCAGATAACGCGGATTATCTGCTTTGATAATCTGGATTATATAGCAGTGTAGAAGGGGCCTAAAAGGGGCCTCAGAAGAAGGAACTGGCAAAACTGCTCCTGAGTATTCCTTGCCTAAGAAAGCCCTATTATAGGGTTGCCATAAATCAGAAGGAACACACAATTCACAGGCAGGTCATATCTGTTGGAACATGTATTTCTAGTTTTGTTCTCACATGCAAGCATGATAGCAACCCCCCCCCCCCCAAACCCTTATTTTAGGTCTCGTGGCCCACCAGTGGGATGCGTCTCACAGGTTGGAAACCACTGGTCTAATCAAATGACAAATTTTAGGATTCCATAACATTGAGTCATAGCAGTTCAAGGGGTGTCAAACTGCATTAATTTTCTACAGTGTAGATGCGCCCTCAGAGAAGTTCCCAGGTTTTCTCTCAGCAGCTGTTGATAATCCAAGGCCCCTTCTACACTGTCATATAAAATCCAGACTATCTGCTTTGAACTGGATTATATGGCAATGTAGACTCGTATAATCCAGTTCAAAGATAATGTGGATTATCTGTTTTGATAATCTGGATTATATGGCAGTGTTGAAGGGACCTCAGACCCCTTTCAGGAGCTGAATTCCTCCTTTTTGGTTGCAGGACAACAGAGACATCCCTCAGCATAATCCAGCAAGACTACCCTAAACTGCATTTCTACATTGTGACGGAAGCCTTTGAGATACTGGAACCACTTCTTGTAGAAGAGACCATGGAAGCAGGAGGCAAGGGAGGGGTTACTGTGGCAGATTTATTTCAAATTCAGGTTTGTTTTAGGCTTTTGGGTTAATCTTTTTTATTTATTGCTTTTCCCTTCTCTTAAGTACCGTATTTTTCGCACCATAAGACGCAGTTTTTTTCCTCCCAAAGTGGGATGAAAAATCAGCTGCGTCTTATGGAGCGAAGACGCAGGGAGGGAGGGGGAGCAGAGGGGGGCGGGCGATATATTGTACTTACCGGGCGGCGCGGAGGAACCCGAGGTGGAGCAGGAGGAGGAGGGAGGCCACGGGACGGCCCCACGGAGACGAAGACAGAGGCGCATCTTCCTGACGTCAGGAAGATGCGCCTCTCTCTCGGTCTCCGTGAGGCCGCCCGAGGCCCGAAGAGAGGCGCATCTTTCTGACGTCAGGAAGATGCGCCTCTGTCTTCGGTCTCCGTGAGGCTGCCCTCGAGGCCCGAAGACAGAGGCGCATCTTCCTGACGTCAGGAAGATGCGCCTCTTCCAAGGAGGAAGGGGAGGAAGGCCTCGCCGGCTGTAAGTACACACGGAAGGAGAGAGGCCGGAGGCAGGGAGGGAAGGAAGCAAGGAGGAAGAGGCCTCAGCGCCTCCGCAGGGCTTCCTTTTTCCTATTTTCCTCCTCCAAAACAGGGTGCGTCTTATCAGCAGGTGCGCCTTATGGTGCGAAAAATACGGTATCTATCTATCTAGATAAAAGCGAGCAGATGTGTGTATATTTGTTTGTTCCACAAAGGCTCCTACATGGCTTGACGGATCTGGACCAAATTTGGTGCACATATCCTTCATTACCCAATTTAAATTACTGGTGTCATTTCAATTATGAATATTATTTTCTTTCAAGGGTAGAGCAATGTATGCAATGTATGTATGCAATGCTCAGATGCAACCAGAAGAGGGCAGGATGGATGGGTGGATGGATGGATGGATGGCGGGAGGGAGGGAGATAGACAGACCGATGATTGATTGATTGATTGATTGATTGATCGATAGATAGATAGATAGATAGAGGAGGACTACCTCATAGGGAGAAATGACAAATAGAAGAGTGCTAGAACATAGACAGAGAGACACTTCCTAAAGAGCCAGGTAAAATTGGAAGCAAGCTGGAGAAGGGAGAAATGAGTCCTTAAGATGACAAAAGGGGTCATAATTCAGTTCTTAACAGAATCCTATATTCAGAGTATTGAATTTTTATGCATGGAAAAAAAGAATTAACCCGAGTTCATCTGTGCTGAAAAACTTTACGGTTTTATGAATGGTCTCACTAGAAAATGCATATCTGAGCAATACCTAGCACATCAGCTAGTAAGAAATAAAAAAACCAATGAACATAGAAGGCTTTTTGAACAAGCATTTCCAAACGCAGAGTAACTGACATAGGAAAATGGAATGACGACAATGAGACCGGACAACGTTTTTAACAAGGAGACACTATTAATTTATATTTATTGATTTGTTTAGTTTTTATTACGTTATGTTTTTAATTATATTTATGATATTGTAAACATTGAATTTTACCCTGTTAACCACCTTGAGTTGCCTACAGGCTGAGAAAGGCAGTATAAAAATACAGTAAATAAATAAATAAATAAATAAATAAATGTATGGCATGTTAAAACCACTGCAGACTTGTGTTTCAGTGCTATAGCAGAATCCAAAGCTTATAGGGTCAAAATAACATAGTGCTGTGGCTAGCAGGGATATAGCAGGCTTTATACAATACACCTTTACCTGATGAACTTTGATGCAAAACATCCCATAATAACCTGTATTCAAATCCTCAGGGCCTGAATGAAAGAGTGAAGAAAAGGTCCATGCTTATTCCCCGAGGTACGGTGATGGCTTATGGGGTTGAGAAGCTCCAGCTTGTTGAGGAAGACCTAGGTGGGTGAAAACCATTTTATGGATACATTGATTTTGCCGAGTGAGTAGAAACAACTAGAGTTCAGCCAGTGCATATAAATGAATGGGACCATGACTGATTGCTCAAAAGAGTTAGTAGAAAGGCATGTACATGGGTCATGCTTTAGCATGTGTGTAGAAAAAAGAGAAGGCAACAAAGGTATTATTTATTTCTTATACTTCCAAGCTTGATTCTCTGAAGGCCTGGGGTTATCTTTTTCTGGTTAGCCTCATTGATCATATGTTGATGAGGCTTGATTTCAGCTAGGGTTCGGCACCAGAACTTGGAAAGATCTCTGACATCATGGGTAGTAATGGAGCAGTTGTCTGACCCAGTTGATGGAGGATACTTTAAATTACTCCATAAGACTACTTGTGACTCATTAGTCAATGCAGGCAAGGAATAGCTTACTTCAAATTTTCCCTTGCCTCTTCTTCTTATTTTGTATGTCTATGGGTGTTGCGTGGGAGATAGTTAGCTAAAGAGCTCCCTTCCTTATCATTTCTTTGTTTTATTTTGTCTTTCCTTCAGCTTTTCCCTGCCCAAGAAGTCAAACAAAGTTGGCATCCTTGCTTACCTATAATGGTATGTTGAACTTTCTTTACATTTATCGTGTAAGCATAATGTCCATCTGAGAGTGAAAAGACGATGAGTTGCAGTGTCCTCTTTCCTTGGAAGAAGCCATGTTTATTTACGTATTTATTTACGTTATTTCTATCCCACTCATATCAGCAGGAAGGAGAGTCAGGTTAGTCTGGATGATGTTAGTCTGGATCAGTATGTAAAGCAGGGGTGCCCACACTTTTTCAGCATGCGAGCTACTCATAATAAAACCAAGTCAGAAAGATCTACCTACCACCTCAAGGCTGGAGAGGGGAGGAGGCGGGGGTGGGGCTTGGTGTGGCCTGGCTCCTCCCCCCTCTGGCTTCCGCTCTACTAGCAGCTTCTCCAGGCTTGAGGATGGCAATGCCAAGCCAGTGGTGGCATAGCTAGCACAAGGCTGGCTTGGCATCCTCAAGCCTCCTCAAGCCTGGAGCTCCAGAGGGGCGGGGCTGCACGGCCTGGCTCCCCCCTCTGGTAGACCAGCAGCTTCTCCAGATTTGAGGATGGCACTGCCAAGCCAGTGGTGACATAGCTAGCACAAGGCTGGCTTGGCACTGCCATCCTCAAGCCTGGAGAAACTGCTGGTAGAACAGAAGCCAGAGGGGGTAGAACAGAAGCCCCTCTGCTCTGGCTTTGGAGCTCCCAACAGCTTCTCCAGGCTTGAGGATGGCAGTGCCAAGCCAGCCTTGTGCTAGCTATGCCACCACTGGCTTGACATTGCCATCCTCAAGTCTGGAGAAGCTGCTGGTAAAGCGGAAGCCAGGGGTGGAGCCAGGCCACACCAAGCCCCACCCCCTCTCTTCTGCCTTTGGATCTCCAAGGAGCTTCTCCAGGCTTGAGGATGGCAATGCCAAGCCAGTGGTGACATAGCTTACACAAGGCTGGCTTGGCACTGCCATCCTCAAGCCTGGAGAAGCTGCTGGGAGTGCCAAAGCCGGGGAGGGGGCAGGGCTTGGTGCAGCCTGGCTCCGCCCCCTCTGAGAAGTGCCCCATCCAGCTGGGATCAACCTCCTTCGGTCCCGGGATCGACTGGTCGATTGCGATCAACTTCCTGGGCAGCCCTGATGTAAAGGGATCTTGTGGCCACTTTGAGACTAATTGAGGGGCATTCCAGACAGGCCCTATTTCCCAGAATCTGATCCCAGGTTTTCTGTTTATCCCAGATTATATTGCAGTAAGGACTCATATAATCCAGTTTAAAGCAGAAGACTTGGGATCAGATTCTCAGATACAGGGTCTGTCTGGAAGGGCCCTGAGAGAAAGAAGTGTTCACACCGCTCTCTCAGTCCCCTTCTACACTGCCCCAAGATCTGATCCCAGATTATCTGATTATCTCATTTTATCTGGCAGTGTAGACTCATATAATCCAGTTCAAAGCAGATAATCTGGGATCAAATCCTGGGATATGGGGCAGTGTAGAAGGAGCCTCTGTCTCAAACTGTCTTCCTTTGTAAACTTGGAAGAAGGTTACTGAAGGTTATTGTTTTTCTGTGATGTGAGATGTATTAATACATATAGAGGCGGAGGATAAGAGTGTAAACATTTCACCTAATTTCTAATTTCCCTAAATTCAGATTTCTAGGGAAGCATACAATGTCAAAGTATTTATTGCAAAGAGCAGGCTCTTGGCTCATTTCAGTCTCAGGATGTATCTGCACTCTAGAATTAATGCAGTTTGCCACCACCTTAACTATTAGAGTGAAATGCTTTGGAATTTTGGAATTTGTAGTTTAGTGAAAACACTAGCAGGTTTTTTTTGGCAAACAAGGCTTGTAAAACCAAGCCATGGCAATTAAAGTGGGATGAAACTGTAGTGGAAGTTGACTATAGAGCCACACTAGAGGCTATCATTCTCATAGGTAATTTTTATTAATTTGCATTTTCCCCCATTTTCAAAGGAATCCATCACCCCAGCCCCATCTGCAATGGAGAGTAATACTGTAGCTCATTAATTCCTTCAAAGAAGGAACATTAGTATTTCTGTTTATATATTTAAGCTCATTTTAATTTTCCTCTTCTTTAGAATTCCAGGATGAATTGGGCTCCTCGCTCACAGGCAAGTCAGCGTTTGTTGCGTTATTTCATATCTAGATTTTTTGTCTCCCTCGTTCATAAAAATAATTTCCCTGGATTAGCACACTTTCAGCAAGAGAAGTATCAACCTTGCGGTAATAAGAGATCTATGAAGGAGATTTTATAGACTAGTTACCAAATGACACTTGATATCAAATGAAAAAGTGTTGAAGTGTTTGGGTGTGAAAGTGCAAAACTGTTAGGAATCATCCTTCATTTAGCAGAATAGCACACAACTGTCAAAAACAACAAGAGAGGGATTTTGAAATTACAAACTTAGAAGACGTTTACCAATGGCTTCTACATGGATATATGCATGGAAAGCCTCCATTCTACCTAGCTAATAAAAAACTTAAGTAAAAACTTGTAGCATCCTTCTTAAGTCATCATTTTGTTGGCAGAGAAGCAAACTATGATGTTGGAAGGAAAAAGAATAGCGTTGAAGATCTTCCTCCTGGATTTGCCAGATATAGAACTTCATAACATGCAATAAAATCAATGTTTCTACACCAGAGCTGCCCATGAAGTCGGTCGCGATCGACTCTTCGATCGCGAGTCCAAATGAGGTCGATCGCAGCCAGATGGGGGTGCTTCTGCCCTGCGCGCACGCACCCTCCGCACGGCGCTCCTTTAGCACATGTGGCACTCCTTCCGCGGGGCATTGCGGGAATGAGGGAGTGCCTTCCACGGGGCATTGCAGGAACGAGGGAGTGCAATGCGGGGCCTCCGGAGGCCCCGCCTCGCGCTCTGCCCTGCCTCTCTCTTGCCGGCAGTGGAGGCTGCACAGCTGCTTCCGGACGAGAGAGAGGCAGGGCGGAGTGCAAGGCGGGCCCTGCCTCGCGCTCCCTCGTTCCCGCAATGCCCCGTGGAAGGAGCGCCGCACAGGTGGAAGGAGTGTCGTGCGGCAGCAGGAGCGCGCGCGGAAGATAGATCTTTTTGATTTGGTTGTTTTAAAAGTAGCTCGCATGCTGAAAAAGTGTGGGCACCCCTGTTCTACACACAACAAATTGCAACCAATGGTGCCTTTCACACAACACAAGCTTCAAATGTGGGGTAGAGATATCTTGCTGTTTCTAAAGTGTGAGTTTTCCTGATGATTCCTAAGCTGGTTGGCAAGTGACTTATTCTTCAATTCCCCACAAAGATACATATAAAAAATGCATGATTTAACATGTGATGGGAATTCACCCTTGTCTCGTTTGAAACATAATGATGATGTCATTATGGAGGGAGGAGCTGAGATGGGCAGTATTGATTCCTTTCTTCTGCCGTTACCATTTTGGGACTGAGGAGGTATAGCAAACATTCAGAGATATTCAAAACATTCAGGAGAAAAGCTCTGTGCTTGTCTCTGAGCTCCCTCTTTCAACATTCCCCCCTCTTCCTGTGTTATCTCCCTTGTTGTAAAAGTTATTTTGAACTCTTACCTATTTTCTCAATTGTCTCTCTAAAACTTCTGCTGTGCTATCAGGCTTTTGTTTTGCATATCAAAAGGCTAGCAGAGAGAGGCATAAAAGAGCTAAAGCTTCATTTCCCCCTCCCTCCTATTCTCAATTCTTCATCTTAAGAATAACCCCTCTATATATGTTGTTATGAGTTTTTCAGATTGTAAATAGAACTCTCGAGATTACAGAAGTTTGGGTTTTTAAAAAGAAATCAGGGAGGGATAGTGGGAGTGTTTACTGTGTGATGGCTAATCAAACTGATACTTTCTAAAGAAAGCGGAGAGGTTGTGATGGGGGTAGGGAAATCATCTGTTTAATTTCCAAATGGAGCTTTGTGAAGCATAAAAGAAAGGCAACTATCCCAAATATTTTACATATCCCATGTGATGAAGTCCTAAGATGCTAAGCTTGCTGACATGGGTAGTGACTGGTGGGATATTAAGATCTTATGTATATTTATAATGTTATGTTTTATGGTCTTTATCTCTGGTTGTATTTGTTTGATATTCTGTACATTTGGTGGAAAAGGTCCTATAAATAAATATCACTAACTTTTAGGTGTCCAACATGTGAAAGATGCTGTTAAAGAGGCCTATGAGCCACTCATAGACCTCAGCCAGGCCTTAAAGAAAAATCTTTTGGAATCTTTGGAAATCTTCTTTCAAGATGGAGATATTGCCTCTACTGTTCAGTCAGTGGTATGTACTGTATGTTTCTTTTCTCAATGGTGTAGCAGTTGGTAGTTGGAGTTTTGGAGGTTGTATTATTATTATTTGGCTGCTGTCTTTTTCATCCATATTAACTAACAAATTAGCATAATTTTTCTCACCAGCTGGACCTTGCTATGGTGGGGAACAATGTTGATCACTCCATATTGGAACCATTGAGTGAAGACACCCGACCTTCAGTGGAAACATTGCTGTCTGATTTAGGGGTCCTCCCAGAAACAGAGAGAGGAGAAAGTCAAAGAGACCTCTGGGGACCTGTGCATTTCTTTTGTTCTTCAATAGATGGTATGTAGAGTTCACTATCTCTCATCTTGAGATAGGGAATAAATGCAATAAATAAAAACAGTTGTGTGGTATGGGCCCTCTTATCACAGAAAGAAAAGAAAAGAAAGAATATTTTAAAAGAGGATATATTTGTATACAGTATGACCATCATATCCAAAGAGGATACATTCTAACATTCACACATCCATGAATACCTGAATCCATTGATAATAGTGAAACCTATATTTTGACTATTTGCACTGGAAGCATACCATAGAATAGGCCTCCAAACATGTGTAAGCCCTCCAGTAATAGTATTCTCTAGTGTGCTTGTGCTGTAAACCAGCCATAAAGTCACAATAGAGGTCCTGTGGAAGCCTGGGAATACTTCTGTCCTGTGGACAGGGTTTTTTTTTTTGGAGAGTGGTTTAGTAAAACTGTGACTGTTGTTATGTTTATTTATACCCACTTTTTCTCTCCACAAAGAACTCTCCAAAGCATCTTACACTGAAAGCATTTCAATTTTAACTTAAAAACTGCAAACGAAAACATTAAAACAGAATTAAATATCATTGTTATTAAAAATTTACAGTTAAAATCCATAAAAACTGATTTAAAACACATTCAAAGCTAAAACCACAGCACCCCCTGGCTTGATCTTAAAAACTTTCTTCTTTGTCAAGGCTGCAGATAAGGTCATGATGAATGCTAATTTATATTAAACTCAAATTGAAACAGACATTCAATATATCCCATCATTCATAGTATAGTGGTTGGAGAAGATTGTGACCAGATTATTTGTGTTTGGTAGCCCAGCCTACTACCCAGTTGCTAACTGCAGATGGACAGCTTCCCTAGCATTGTTCTTTGAAACAGATATAGACTGAAGACCAAATTGTTTAATCATCTGCCCTTTGAACAAAGAATGCTTTCAATGGGAGGACTGACCATGTTGGCCAGGGGTTCGGTCATTTAAAAAGCAATAATAATTCATATATATACACTTTTGACTTGACTGGACTGACAATGTGTTCCGCTTGATGGCTGTAATTAATTATTGTTGTATGTGGTGGTTTGTAATGTAATGTTTTAATGTTTTTAATGCTTTTTAATGATGTTGATTATATGGTGTATTTTTAAATTGTATTGTGGTGTTGCAGCCTGTAGTGCTGCAAATGTAAGCTGTGCTGAGTCCCCCTGCAGGAATGAGAAGCTATGGGGTACAAATACCATATATATATATATATATATATATATATATATATATATATAAATATGTGTGTGTGTGTGTGTGTGTGTGTATATATATCTCCATCTATCTAGGAGAGTGTAATAACATTTGGAGTGGCACAAACGTGTGGGCTTGTACTGTTTATCAAGCACAGGATTTCTTTCAATTTTGCCCCTTATATAATTATATGAACTGAAGTAATGACTTCTGTAGGTGAGTTTATGTTAACCTGAATTCCCCTCACTCTGCCTGCAAAGTACAGAGCTGTCCACATTGGCTCACAAGAGAATGAGATTGAGCAAACTGAAACACTACATGTATCACAACCTTTCCAGATATGAAAATACCATTTTCCTAATTGCAGCTTTCTCTGTCCCCTGTATTTTCTAACTGTGTTCCCAGACTTGGACTATGAGATATTGCCTCTCTTGGAAACTATTGTGGAGAAGAAGATTGTGGTCATACTACTGGAGATGGTGAGGCCCCTTTATGTTTAATTATTTCTATGGGCCCTTCCATACTGCACAAAACAGAGGGGGAGTTGCTAAAAGGCAACGCAACACACAGAGTGTAAACAATCAGTGAAGTAACAAATTCATTTAGAGATTTCACAAGTGGTGATACACATTCATGAGCACAATATCACAATATATACAAATAACATATGCATGTAGTGCATGCCCGCTATGGGCTCCTACCCCATACACCAATGGCGTCAATCAATGTCCAGGTAACCGGGTTTGAAGGAAAACGATCAAGGGTTCATTGAATGAGACGGGGTTTCAAGGTAAGTAAGTAAGGGGAGAGGCACAAGCCCAATGGGGCTGTGTCCCAAAAAAAGCGGGTGGGCTAGCAAGCCGTGTTGGAAGTTCGGAGGAGTGCTGTATCGCAGAGTTGTTCGCGAGCAGGAACCCAAGCAATTTCAATTCATGTAGGCAGTTGAACCCAGCGATAAGTTCAACTGCCTACATGAATTGAAATTGCTTGGGTTCCTGCTCGCGAACAACTCCGCGATACAGCACTCCTCCAAACTTCCAACACGGCTTGCTAGCCCACCCGCTTTTTTTGGGACACAGCCCCGTTGGGCTTGTGCGTCTCCTCCCCTTACTTACTTACCTTGAAACCCCGTCTCATTCAATGAACCCTTGATCGTTTTCCTTCAAACCCGAAGTTACCTGGACATTGATTGACGCCATTGGCGTATGGGGTAGGAGCCCATAGCGGGCATGCACTACATGCATATGTTATTTGTATATATTGTGATATTGTGCTCATGAATGTGTATCACCACTTGTGAAATCTCTAAATGAATTTGTTACTTCACTGATTGTTTACACTCTGTGTGTTGCGTTCCCTTCCATACTGCCCCTTTATCTCAGGATCCAATCCCAGATTATCTGCTTATCCTAGGTTATCTGGCAGTGGGGACTCATTTATTCCAGTTTAAAACAGATAATATGGGATCAGATCCTGGAATAAAGAACAGTGTGGAAGGGCCCTATGTTGCATTTTACTTGGCTGGTTTTTTTAATCATTCATATTCATACTAAACATGTAACATTTTGTTGTTGTTGTTGGTAGTAAACTTTTATCTGTGGGAAATAGTCATCTTAGAACAGGGCTACCCAGGAAGTCGATCGCGATCGACAAGTCGATCCCGAGTCCATATGAGGTCGCTCTCAGCCGGATGGGGCGCTTCTGCCCTGCCCATGCGCACTCTGTGTGCATGCACTTGATGCCACATGTGCACTTCTGCCGCAGCCTTCCGCCCGCGCGGTGCTTCTTCCACCAATGAGGCTTTAGTGGGCGGGTGTCGAGGGCGCGCTCGTCAGCTGCAGCCCTACTGCGGGGAGCATCCTCCTCCGGCGAGGCCTTCTCTCTCACTCACACACACACACTCCCTCCCTCCCGCAGCCTAGCATCCTATCCCTGCGTGCACCTTCGCCTTGCTATCGCCCCCCCCCCCGGAGCAACCAATGGGCGGTCACGTCACCACACCGTGTCAAGAGACGAGTGCCAGGGCCTGCCCACTAAAGCCTCATTGGTGGAAGAAGCCCCGCGCGGGCGGAAGGTGGCATCAGGAGTGCGCGCGCGTCGGGAGCACGCGCACGGCGGTAGGAACACGTGCGCGCCAGGTAGATCTTTGCAACTTGGTTGTTATAAAAGTAGCTCGCATGCTGAAAAAGTGTGGGCACCCCTGTCTTAGAAGATTAGAGATATAGTTGCACCTAATAGATTAGAGATATAGTTTCACCTGAAAGACACTGTAAGACAGTGTTTCTCAACCTGGGGGTCGGGACCCCCAGGGGGGTCGCGAAAGGGTTTCAGAGGGGTCGCCAAAGACCATCAGAAAACATGTATTTCTGATGGTCTTAGGAAGCCCTTTGGCAGAGAGGGTTGAAGATCTCTCCGCTTTTTCTTCTCTTTCTTTTTGGAAACAGACTGCGAATTCTCCCATCTAAAGTTCTTCTCTGCTGTGATTGGCAGGCCTCCCAGCCAAGGGAGGCTGATTCTCAGACTCCAAGCGGGGATGGGAGAGCAGGCGTGCTTGGTGCATGGCAGCATGATGCGCATGGGTGGGTGAGGGAGAGTGTGTGAGGTGGGATGGAGGCTCGCGCCAGCTAGTTCCTTCAAGGCATGAGGGTTCTTTGTAGGAAGTTTGACCCAATTCTATCATTGGTAGGGTGCAAGGGGCTTTTTGACTGCAGATGAACTATAAATCCCAGCAACTACAACTCCCAAATATCAAGATCTATTTTCCCGAAACTCCACCAGTGTTCACATTTGGGTATATTAAGGATTCGTGTCAAGTTTGGTCCAGATCCATCATTGTTGAGTCTATAGTGCTCTCTGGATGTAGGTGAACTACAACTCCCAAACTCAAGGTCGATGCCCACCAAACCCTTCCAGTAATTGCTGTTGGTCATGGGTGTTTTGTGTTCCAAATTTGGTTCAATTCCATTGTTGGTGAGTTCAGAATGCTCTTTGATTGTAGGGGAACTATAAATCCCAGCAACTACAACTTCCAAATGACAAAATCAACCCCCACCACACACATACAGTTATGAAGTAGTAATGAAAATAATGTTATGGTTAGGGGTCACCACAACATGAAGAACTGTATTAAGGGGTCGCAGCACTAGGAAGGTTGAGAAGCACTGCTGTAAGAGATGTAACATCTGAGCATAAAACAGAGAAATTTAGAGGTCTTTGCTTTCCCTCCCACACTCCTCATCTTCCTCATCTTCTTTACTCATTATGCTCTTTTTTTGACATCAAAAGATGGATGGCATTCTGGAGTGGATTCTTTCTGGTGAAGAAGGTAGTCTTTTCACTCTCCCATTTGATTCCCTGATGGATGAAGAAGCTGAACTAACAGTGGAGATGCTCCAAACATGTGGCCTGGATTTAGAAACAGGGGAAGCAGGCATGGCTTGCCTATGGAACAGTAAAGCCTGCCCAGAACTGGCTGCTCTTTACTCCAGTTTGTATGCTCTGAAGATTCTAAGTGGCTGAAGGACGAAGGAACACATATTCCAAAAAGACTATACTCTCCTGCTGGACTGTGGACTACATTGTAAATGTCAGTTTCTTGGGACGTCATCTTATCCCACCAGGGTCCTGCGTGATCCAAAGATTATGGCAAACATGAGTGGTTTGTATGTATTTAAAAGTTTACAAGAGATTTGTCATCCCTGCTGTCTCCTCAGTGATCTTGTTTTGTCATCCATATCTTTGGGAGCTGTATCAATGTGGCTGAGATGTTGCCCTAGATCAGTGGTTCCCAAACTTTTTTGGCCTACCGCCCCCTTTCCAGAAATTTTTTTACTCACCGCCCCCCTAGAAATTAATTCTATTTTTTTTAAAAAAAGCAATTAAACAGAAAGATATATGTATTAATATTTCTACCGTTTTTGTAAAATATAATAAAGAAAGTTGTAAATTAGAAACATTGAAGTTTGAAATTATGAAACTATTTATTGAACTTAGAATAGAAAGGTAATACAAAAAAAGTTAAAACATTCGAAATCATCTTAATGAGAAGGATGAACCTGGTATGCTGCTACCAATCTAGTAATCCTCGGCTCTATTTTTGTCAGCAGTAATCTCAAATCATTGACTATTCTGCAATCGGTTTCTTTTTTTTGTTAATAAATTGGTTACTGGGCTGAATCCACCTTCCACTAAATATGTTGAAGGACATTATTATTGTTATAAGACTCAACCAGTTGGAAGGGAACCCCAAAGGTATTATTATTATTATTATTATTATTATTATTATCCCTTGCTTGGTGAGAGGAGGAGGAGAAGGAGGAAAGAAGAGAGAGAGACACGCACAGAGATGGATGGTAGCCTGTCATCTGGCTCACGCCAACGCCCCCTTACAGGGTTTCAGTGCCCCCAAATGCTCCTGGTTCTTCCAGTGCCCCCTAGATCGCCCCACCACCCACCAGGGGGTGGTACCGCCCACTTTGGGAACCACTGCCCTAGATCCTAAGTTAGATTCTTTAAAAATAATATTAGAGACCCAATGCTTCTTCAGGACAGCCTCTAAAAGGAGGAAGTGTTTGTCCAAAGAATGTCTAATACTATTTTGTCATCAATATATAGAAGTGGCTAGTCACCTCCAGATTGGATTACTGTAATGCACTCTACATGGGGCTGCCCTTGAAGACGGCCCAGAAGTTTCGATTGGTCCAACGGGCAGCAGCCAGATTGCTAACTGGAGCGACTTACAGGGAGCAGTCAACCCCCCTGTTTAAGGAGCTCCATTGGCTGCCGTTCATCTTCCGGTCCCAATTCAAGGTGCAGGTTCTTACCTACAAAGCCCTGAATGGTTTGGGATTTGCCTACCTACGTGACCGTATTTCTGTCTACGAACATAGGCATTCTCTCAGATCATCTGGAGAGGCCCTACTCTAGCTCTCACCGCCTTCGCAGGCATGTTTGGTGAGGACGAGGGAGAGGGCCTTCTCTGTAGTGGCTTCCCGACTGAAACGCGCTTCCCAGGGATATTAGACAAGCCACCACTTTGGCAGTTTTTAGGAGGAGCCTGAAGACGTGGCTGTTCCAATGTGCCTTCCCTGAATAAAGTAAATAATACCCTGCTGTGTTCAATCCCTGCAAACGTCGTCAGAAGCACTTTAATTACCCGTTGGGTGGTCTGCACCACATTGCCCTTTGAACCTTCCTGCTATATACATTCTACCGCTGTCCGCACCCAGTGTGTATTTATTTAAAAAAATAATATTCACATTTGACCTGGCCGAAATGGTTTTAAATTGTCTGTTACTGCTTATGTTTGAGTTTTATTGATTGTATTGTTTTTATATTTGCTGTTGTGTTGTTATTATGTGTCATTGGGCTTGGCCTCATGTAAGCCTCCCCAATTCCCCTTGGGGAGATGGTGGCAGGGTATATAAATAAAGTTAATAAATAATAAATACTGATTTTAAAAGGGAAAACAACTTGAAAGGTAGATAACAAAAATTGGCTCTCCACAAAATCAAGTGCTGAATCACACAAATCCAGAAGAAAGTAAAGTAAATGGGACAGGCAGTAGCATTTAATGGCTGAAAGCACCATATCTATAAGTCAAATTATGCTATGTAACATATTTGAAAAAAATGTATTCCTGGTTTGAAAATGTTATTTCCTATTTAATTGTGTGCTGGATTTATTTTTGAAAGTTCTTGTTATACTCCAGGAACTTTGTTTTTGTGGTTTGCATAAACTATGTTGAATTGGTTGAGACTCTATGAAATATTCATTGAAAAACTATGGCAAAATGTGCTGCAGAATGTCCCGCAAAAACATTTTTTTTGCAATGTAATAAACCTTTCCCATGTTTCTATGATAGAACCAATTAGGAAATTCCATTTATAACCCAGGAGTAAAAATCGTGTTACATAGTGTTATTTAACATATAATCCTAGATCCCCTAAACCAGGGGTAGGGAACCTATGGCTCGGGAGCCAGATGTGGCTTTTTTCATGATTGCATCTGGCTCTCCAGAACAGCCAGGGCCTCGGTTTCCCAGCATGCAGCGGGAAACCTTTCTTTCTCTCCTTCCTTTTCCCTCCCTCTCTCCCCTTCCTTCTTTCCTCCATTCTCCCTCTCCCTTCCTCTCCCTTCCTTTCTTTCTCCCCTTCACCCTTTCCTTCTCTTTCTCTCCTTCCTTTTCCCTCCCTCTCTCCCCTTCCTTCTTTCCATTCTCCCCCTCCCTCTTCCTTCCTTCTTCTTCTATTCTTTTCCCCCAAGTCTTTCTTTCCTTCTCCTTCCTTTCTTTTTATTTCCCTGTCTCCCCTTTCTTTCTTTTCTTCTTTTCCCTTCATTATTTTACTTTTTCCTCACTCCCTTTACTTTTCCCCCTACCCTTTCCTTTCCTCCCTTCCCATTTCCTTCTTTCTTTTCCCCTCCTTGTCTTTCTCCTGCTTTTTTTTTCCCTTTCCATAGTTCGTTCTTCTTTTCTTTCTTCCTCTCCCCCTCCCTCCTTTATTTCCTCTGTCTGTCTTTCTTTCTTTCTCTTCCCCTTCCTTCTGGTCTTCTCTTCCTTCCCAGAGTCCTGAGCATGCTTTTTGCAGAACCAGGTCTGAAGTGTCCTGTCATTCTGCCGGGGGAATCCTTTTCTCATAGTATGTACGTATATACTCACATTTAGTTGAATACAGTCTTAAAATATATAATATATATATATTATATGGCTCTCACTGAAATCAATTTCCAAATATTTTGCTTTCATGGCTCTCTGAGTCAAAAAGGTTCCCGACCCCTGCCCTAAACAGTAGGCATGTGCACAGGTTCGGTTTGGTCGGTTCCCTTCAGCCAATCCGACTTGTTAGGCTTGTGTGGATGGCTGTACCAGTAAGGGCTCAGCTGTCACTCTTTTTCATCTGTACTGGGGGCACTTGGCAGCTGATCATGGATCCTCCTCCCCTATTCAGCACCATGCAGCTTGTGGGGAGGCTGCAGTATGCTGCTTGTTTGGGGTTTCCCTGTGAGCCCTGCCTGTTGGGCCAATGAGAATTAAAAAATGGCATGGCATGTCTTGCGCACTGCTTCCTTAACTCTGTTGCTCAAACTTAGACTTCCTTGAAGAAAGAAAAGGATTCCAGGAGAGGTACTTCCTTAACCCTTTTCTTCAAACTCAGGCTCCCTTGAAAGAAAGATAGGAAAGAGTCCTAGGAGGGGTGCTTCCTTAACCCTGTTGGACAAACCCAGGCTCCCTTGAAAGGAAGAAAAGGATCCCAGGAGAGGAAAGGGGAGCCTTGTAAGTTCCCCATTCCTGCCAATCGATCTTCTTGGACCTTTCGGCTGCCTAACCAAAACCAGATTTTTCATAAGCCGATTTTTGGGAGGCTCCCGAAAACAGATCTTGGTACTAGTCCTGGTTGATCCATGGTTCTAAATGCTTCAAAAGTACTTACAAAACAAAAGTTCTGGTAGTGAACATTTCAGAACTCTATCAAAACTTTCAACATTTTGTTATAAATGGCAGTTCCTAATTGGTTCTGTCTTAAAAATTACCAATAATGAAATAATAATGAAATTTTAATAGAGTTCTGAAATGTTCACCACCAGAACTTTTGTTTTGTAAGTACTTTTGAAGCATTTAGAACCATGGATCAACCAGGCCTACTGGGTACCCATCAAGACTCGAATACCAAAAATGGGTCGCTCTCTAGCTGAACTGCACAAGCCTACTAAATAGTGGTGCTGGAGAGCTACTTTGCTATTTTAGGATGCCCCACTGCTCTGTTTTATTGTGCGCCTGAGTATCTCCATCCTAGATTTTGACAGTATATCAAAAACTACATTGCAGCATATAAAAACTGTGAAATCTGAGGATGGATGAATTTCAATCCACACATTATCCTTAAAGATTCAGATCAATTCATCTAAAATCAGAATTTGTTCATCATGCACCACTATTTTAATGAGAAAGCTGGCATATTGAACTGGTAGTGGAGCCCTTTATGGAGTATGGGACAAAAAGGAGCATGTACCCACATATTCCTTATTATCATTTACAGTTCTGGCCCAGCTTACTTGTCCGAATGTATCTCCCCTTATGTCCCACCTCGAAAATTGCGATCTTCCGAGGAGGCCCTGCTCTCGATCCCACCTCCGTCGCAAATACGTTTGGTGGGGATGAGAGACAGGGCCTTCTTGGTAGTGGCCCCTCGCCTGTGGAACTCGCTCCCCAGCAAAATAAGATCAACTTCTTCCCTCCTTTCCTTTAGAAAGGCTGTGGGACCGGGCATTTGGTTGATGTGGAGCAGCGGACAGACATTCTGAGTAGGATAGAGTTGTGTTGGCAGACTGTAGATTGGCTGACAGCCTACGAATATGGAATGGGGATTATGGAGAATTTTATATGTAACTGTTTTTAATCTGCTTTGTTGTATTTTTTGATATGTTGTTGTTCTGTTCTTGTATGCGGCATTGAATTGTTGCCGTTTGTGAGCCGCCCTGAGTCCCCCTTCGGGGGTAGAGAAGGGCAGGTTAGAAATGAAATGAAATGAAATGAAATGAATAAATATCATGAGAAATCTGCATTTCTTCACTCATCAGTATATGGAGTGAAGATAGAAAATGCAAATATTAGAATTCAGGGCGGATGTCAGAGGATGGAGCTATATTCATAGCTACTTTTTTCCATGGTAGTTTGGTTCCAGGATTACAGATGAAAATAATGGCACAGGAAAACTATGTGCAGCTACTCTCCACTTGTATTTACATTTGGTTTTATTTAACAGGATTTTGCTCCATAGTGTTTAATCCGGATGCTCGTACATTTCTCACAAAACACTTCATTGCTTGGACTATAAGTCCCGGGATCACAGGCCACTGCAAATCAAATGGAGAAGCAATGTAAAGTTGGAGAAAGCATGCAAAGGGTCCTAATCGCTGAAATTCATGCAGCAGTTGAGGCATATACATATGCAAGCTGGGATTCTGCATTCAAAATCTAGTTACAATGGAGTAGTATGTTTTCATTGCCCAACCGACCCCTGAAACCCAATTTAAAAGCTAGCCAGATGTCCTGAATGATGGAGCACTATTTTGTGGCTGTTGAGTGGTTTTGGCTGGTTTCTAAAGTAGGTTTCGGGATCATTAGCAGTTCAGTAAACTGCAAATGAACCACAACGAGAATATGAAGCAGATTCCCTAAATCTAATTTAGGGCATTGTAACTGATCAAGAGGGCGCCTGCCATTATGTAGAGGGCAATATAGAAAAGCATTCTTAAACATTCGTCTGATCTTTTTGTATATAAGGAAAACAATGTTTTCGGAGTTGTAAAGTATTTGACAAATTCCTTTTAAAGCTGTCTAAAGAAAGTGGCTATTTCCACATTTTCTGGAAAAAAATCATTTGTTCCATAAAGTCTATAATTTAATTTTATGTGGACGCTTGCAGTGTAAAGTCAAATATTTGATGCTATTTATTAAATTCTTGGGAGCAGTCCAAGGATTCACAATAGCAAATCATCATTATAATAACAACAGCAGTAACTGGAAGCACAACAGATTCATAAGAGGCAGAATACAAAGACAATTAAGAGATTGCCCTGGCAGCTGCGCCTGTAGAGAAGCCTCTTAAAAGGCATTTGGCTTCTTGGAGAGGGAGAGCGAGCGAGCATTCTTTATCATTTAACAGCAGATAAGTATAATTACTGCTTTTTTATGGCAGAAATGGAGAAATCTTATTTCTTGCCTCTGTCCCGTTCACATGCTTCCCATTGACAACTGAATTAATCTACATTTTTGTTTAAAAAAACAAACTCTTAAAGTATTATTTAAATTTGGCATGTTTTGTTTCCCCCCCCAAAATAAACATTTAGTTTGGTATGTTTAAACTACTAGGAACTATAGCAGGGCTGTCCAACAGGCGGGCCGCGGGCTGCACACGGCCCGCCAGCCCCTTGGGCGGCCCCCTACCCTCCTGGGATAAATAGTATTTGGAAAAAAAATTGGGGAAAAAATTGAAAAAATTGGAAAAAATGGGGGCGGGGGCTGCTCGGGGTGCTCACGGGCATGCGCGGGAGGGCGGGAGGACGCCTTGCCTCTCCTGCACGGCGGCCTGCCCCTTTTCAGCGGGGCTGGGTGACGTCAGAGGCCGGCGCCGAGGAGGAAGAGGTGGAGGCGCCGGCGTCTGACGTCTACCAGCCCTGCCGAAAAGGGGCAGGCCGTGCAGGATGCCGGGCAGGAGAAGGTTAGGGTGCCCCTTTTCGGCGGGGTTGGGTGACGTCGCCAAGCCCCGCCGAAAAGGGACGCCGCGCTTGGTGGCGCTGGCGTGGCGCCAGGTTCCTTCCACCTCTTCCTCCTCACCGCTGAGGAGGAAGAGGTGGAAGGAACCTGGCGCCACGCCGGTGTCACCAAGCGCACCCTGGCGCGCATGCGCGGCATCCCTTTTCTCGCCTTAGCGGTGAGGAGGAAGAGGTGGAAGGAACCCGGCGCCACGCCAGCGTCACCAAGCGCGGCATCCCTTTTTGGCGGGGCTTGGTGACATCAGCACCATCAGGAGTGCCCCCGCCCCCGCGAGCGACCCCGCCCCGCTGCAGCCCCCAGGTCATCAGTGACCAGAACTCCGGCCCCTGGGCCAAAAGAAGTTGGACAGCCCTGAACTATAGTAAAGGTAAAGGTTTCCCTTGACATTAAATCTAGTTGCTTATTTCAGTAAGGGAAATCCCACAGTAGTGAAATGGGTAAACAACGTATTTATATTGAAATGTATATTATTTCAAATCAAAAGTTCATCACATAGGAGAGTCCCAGAGCTGCTGGTGTGTATAAAACAATATTCCTTTCTTTTTCAAGTTTGTAATCCAAAAACGAAATGTATTTGTAATCTGAAAGTAAACGGGACCCAAGCTCTGTAAAAGTATTTTTCCGAATGGGCTTCCTCGGGACTTTGGGACTAATCCGCGTCAACGAAAATCCGGTTTACAAACTTGAAAAAGAAAGGGATATCGTTTTATACACACCAGCAGCTCTGGGACTCTCCTATGTGATGAACTTTTGATTTGAAATAACTACTGTGGGAAATAAGAAACAAGAATATATGATTATATCCATTTCGACTCCCGCTTTCTTTGTTTATTATTGACTCATTAGAAGCTACATATCTTTTTGCTTGACATTAAATCTAGTTGCGTCCGACTCTGTGGGGTGGTGCTCATCTCTATTTCTAAGCTGAAGAGCCAGCGTTGTCCGTAGACACCTCCAAGGTCATGTGGCTGGCATGACTGCATGGAGCGCTGTTACCTTCCTGCCAGAGCAGGACCCATTGATCTACTCACATTTGCATGTTTTTGAACTTCTAGATTGGCAGAAGCTGGGGCTAACAGTGGGAGCTCAACCCACGCTGTTTCACCAGGGGGACAATACTGAACCAAACTGAAATATTATTACACTAGGAACTATGCTGAAACATTATTCTTAAAGACTGCATTTCATGTACCACTGTTTTGAAGTGAATGTGTCATCTTGATTCTGAAAAACCAGTATTTCTAAGTATTTCATTTACATGTGCCTCCAACTGAATTAAGGCAATTGCCTAATCTGTTTACTAGGGAAGTAGAATTGATTCAGGAGCAAGAGAAGAGTTTTTGTCTCTCTGTCTCCAGGCCCAGATCACCCATAAGGCCACACTAGGCCACGGCCTAGGGGCGCAGCCGAGGGGGGGGGGGGCCCCAGATCCACCCCACCCCAATTTTTATTAAAAAGTCGATCTTTGGGTGCTTCGGGCGCGGCCGGAGGAAGGAGGCGCACGGAGCCGCGAGGAGGAGGAGGAGGGGGGGGGGGATGCAGTAGAGTTTGGTTTGGGGATGTAATTCCAAAGTGTGACCTAGGGTGTAATTCCAAAGTGTTAATCCGGGCCTGTCTGTCTCCACGCACCTACACCTCCACTTTTTAATCACTGAAGCTGTTCTTTACCTTCAGGTATCCTTGTATTTATTCATTTCTTCATTAGGGAATCCTGCACATATGTGGCAGAGGGCCGTTCCACACAGCCATATAACCCAGAATATCAAGGCAGATAATCCACAATATCTGCTTTGAACTGGGTTAACTGAGTCCACACTGCCGTATAATCCAGTTCAATGTGGATACTTCCATACTACTGTGTGGAAGGGGTCAGAATGCTTGGGATTAAGGGATTCTAGGAGAATATGCTCACTTGGCTCACACAAGGCATTGGCCATGTTCATCGAGCTGCGTTTGCTTGCAGAAAATACCCAGAGTTGCATTATAGAAAGGGTAAAACAACTATTTCATTCTGATTGCCTGGGAGAATAGTGTGTCGTTGATAAAGCAAAGAAACAAATAGGCCTACCACAACAATTTGCGCAGTCACTGTGAGTGATGTCATTTTTCCCAAACCCTGGGCGACAGCTGTCGATACGAGTGACTTGGAAACTATGGTCAATGTAATGGATTGGGGGCGTGTTCCGATAGTGGAGCTTCAGGAAGGCCTCCTGCCTGCGGAAAAACTCTTCTATGAGCCATCGAGCCTAAAACATACAATGAAATGACAAAAATAACAATTTAGCTGTTAAACATAAATAAGTACAGTAGAATCTTGATTATCCAACCTTCGCTCATCCAATGTTCTGTATTATCCAAGGCAGTCTGCCTCCCACCTGGATCCATAGCTGTTTCAATACATTGCAATGTTTTGGTGCTAAGTTCGTAAATACAGTAATTACTACATCACATTACCCTGTAGTGAACTGCTTTTTCTGTTAATTTGTTGTAAAACATGATATTTTGATGCTTGATTTGTAAAATCATAACATAATTTGACATTTAATATTTATTTACTTTATTTACTTTATTTATATTTCGCTGTTCTCACCCCGAAGGGGACTCAGAGCGGATTACAGGTACACATACTTAGCAGACAATCCCTGCAGTTTCCACATATACACATATAGACGAACAGAGGCAAACTCTGGCCACCAGGGGGAGCTGATGCATTCCTCATCTCTCAGCGTTCCCAGCATCCCTTGTTGTTCCTTCCGCATTCCTCAGCGTTCCTGGACTTCTTTAATGGCCTCATAATTCAGTCAAAATTTGCCTCCCCACTTAATGTGGTATCTTTATCTTCTACTTGAAAGATGCAACTGTCTTTCAGGCTGCAAAGGTCGACAGCAGGCTACACTTAAAGGTCAAGCACCCACCTCTACCTGGGCAGGCCTCAAACTCATGACCTACTGGTCAGAGAGATCTTATGCACTGACACTTAGCCAGCTGTGCCACATTTATAGGTTTTTCCTTAATCCCTCATTATCCAACGTTTTTGTTTAGCCAACGTTCCGCCAGATTCTACTGTATTTTATTTCCCCTCTCTAGTAATGTAGTAGGCACTTAAGTAGGCACTTAAGATAGGTTTTCTTTTCAATCTTCTGCATCCTTGTCAATAGTAAAGGCACATTTCAAAAAACCTTTGAGTTGCTTGCACACATTCATTTGAAGGTATTTTCAAGCGACTCCCTTTGTGTTTAAGCAGGGGTAGGGAACCTATGGCTCCGGAGCCAGTTGTGGTTCTTTTCATGATTGCATCGGGCTCTCCAGAGCAGCCCGGGCCTCGGTTTCCCGGCATGCAGAGAGGAGAAGTGACGCAAATGGCCTCTTCCGTGCCGCCATCGCTGCCTCTTCTTCATCCCCTGCTGCTCTTGGGGCCCTCTCTCCCCCCCTTCTTTCTTTTCTTCTTTTCCCTTCATTATTTTACTTTTTCCTCACCCCCTTTCCTTTCTCTTCCCCACCATTTCCTTTCCTTCCTTCCCATTTCCTTCTATCTTTTCCCTTCCTTGACTCTCTCCTGCTTTTCTTTTCTTCTTTTTCCATAGTTCATTCTTCTTTTCTTTCTTCCTCTCCCCCTCCCTCCCTCCCTCCCTCCCTCCTTTCTTTCTTTCTTTCTTTCTTTCCCCCTTCCTTCCGTCTTCTCTTTCTTCCCAGAATCCTGAGCATGCCTTTTGCAGAGCCAGGTCTGAAGTGTCCCGTCATTCTGCCGGGGAATCCTTTTCTCATAGTATGTACGTATATACTCACATTTAGTTGAATTCTTTGTATTTTAGTTGAATATATTATATATATTATATGGCTCTCACTGAAATAAATTTCTAAATATTTCGTTTTCATGGCTCTCTGAGTCAAAAAGGTTCCTGACCCCTGTGTTTAAGGAATGGCGAATTAAAGCTCCCTTGGAGCCCCTTTCTACCTACTACAGCGGTTTCCAAGTGTAGGTTTCCAAGTGCACTGGGAATGTGGCGCAGCCAGCTGGCTAAGTGTCAGCTGCATAAGATCTCTCTGACCAGTAGGTCATGAGTTCGAGGCTTGCCCAGGTCAAGGTGGGTGCTCGACCTTTAAGTGTCGCCTGCTGTCGACCTTTGCAGCCCAAAAGACAGTTGCATATGTCAAGTAGGAGATAAAGTTACCACATTAAGTGGGGAGGCAAATTTTGACTGAATTATGAGGCCATTAAAGAACTCCAGGAACACTGAGGAATGCGGAAGGAACAACAAGGAATGCTGAGAGATGAGGAGTGCGTCAGCTCCCCCTGGTGGTCAGAGTTTGCCTCTGTTTGTCTATATGTGTGTATGTGGAACCGGCAGGGATTGTCCGTTAAATATGTGTAACTGTAATCTGCTCTGAGTCCCCTTCAGGGTGAGAAGAGCGGAATATAAATAAAGTGTATTATTATTATTATTATTATTAGGTGTTCTTATCCTTGCAGCATCTGACATCAAGAAGTACATCAACAAAGGTCCCTTCTGCACTGCCATACAAAATCCAGATTATCTGCTTCACAACATCTGAGGATGCCTGCCATAGATGCAGGTGAAATGTCAGGACAAAATGCTTCTAGAACATGGCCATACTGCCTGAAAAACCTACAACAATCTAGTGATTCCAGCCATGAAAGCCTTCAACAATATATCTATTACTAGCTGTACCCGGCACGCGTTGCTGTGCCCTTTTTAGGAGATGCGAGAAAGTTCAATCATCCACGGTGTGCCCTCCTCTAAACTGCAGTTGGATGGAGTGTGGGTCAAGTTGGGTCTTTATTGGTCTTGGTTCAGGGCCACAGTGGTCTGTGGGGAATGATAGGTTTTGAAGTACTACAAATCCCATTTTCCATGGTGGTACTTCAAGTCCCATCATGCATGGTCGGGGCTCTGTGTGCCAAGGTAGGTTACTGTAAATTCATGCCATACACAATGTCCCATGAGCTGAGGCCTAGTTAGGAACAGCAAGTTAATGAAGCCTTACTGTCAATTCAGCCCATACACAATGTCCAATGAGCTGAGGCCTAGTCGGGAGAATCAACTTAATGAAGTCTTACTGTCAATTCAGAGCGTAAACAGCTTCCCAGTAAGTGAGGGCTAGTTAGGGAAATCAAGTTAATGAAGTCTTACTGTCAATTTAGAGCGTAAGCAGCTTCCCAGTAAGTGAGGGCTAGTTAGGGAAATCAAGTTAATGAAGTCTTACTGTCAATTTAGAGTGTAAATAGCTTCCCAGTAAGTGAGGGCTAGTTAGGGAAATCAAGTTAATGAAGCCTTACTGTCAATTTTGGGCATGGTCTGTGATTTTTTGGGGTGTAAATTTTCGGTTGCAAGTGATTTTGGTGTTTGTGTTGGGGATTGGCTCAGGCCTGTTCCTTATTCTGTTTTGGCAGTTTATTATGGATCGGAATTTTCATGTTGGCTGGCCAGTGCAGCAGTTATGTAAATCCGCCCTTATTGGCAGCCAATCATGTTGTTCAGAATGTAGAGAACATAAGAACATAAGAAGAGCCATGCTGAATCGGGCCTCAGCCCATCTAGTCCAGCATTCTGTGTCACACAGTGGCCCACTAGTTGTACACAGGGGGATCTCTAGCAGAAAGGAGGGCAAAACCCTCACCTGCTCCCGACCCCCCACAACCAGTACCCGGGGAAAATCCTGCCTGCCTCCATCAACACAGAGGTGGCACTTGGATGTCCATTTAAGTAGCTACTGATTCCCTTGGTATCCATGAATCTGTCTAATCCTGCCTTGAAGCTGTCCAGGCTGACCGCTGTCACAACCTCCTCTGGAAGTGAGTTCCATAACCCAATGACCCTCTGGGTGAAGAAATATTTCCCTTTATTAGTCCTAACTTTCCTACCTTGGAGCTTTAGGGAGTGCCCCCTAGTCCTAGTGTTGGGTGACAGAGAAAATATTTTTCTTTATTCACCTTTTCTATCCCATGCATGATTTTATACACTTCGATCAAGTCACCTCTTAAACGCCGTCTTTCAAGGCTGAAAAGACCAAGGCGGTGCAACCTGGTTTCATCAAGGAGCTGCTCCATCCCTTGGATCATTTTTGTTGCCCTTCTTTGTACCTTTTCCAGTTCCGTTATATCCTTCTTAAGTTGCGGAGACCAGAATTGTACACAGTACTCCAAATGTGGCCTTACCATAGATTTGTAGAGAGGCAATACAACATTTGCCGACCTATTTTCGATTCCCTTCCTGATCATGCCAAGCATAGAATTTGCTTTTTCGCTGCTGCTGCGCACTGGGTTGACATCTTCATTGAGCTGTCCACCAAAACCCCAAGATCCCTTTCCTGGTTTGTCTCGGAAAGCTTTGACCCCATCAATTGGTAGGTGTAGTTGGGGTTCTTTACCCCGATGTGCATGACTTTACACTTGTTTAGGTTAAAATGCATTTGCCACTTGGTTGCCCATTCACTCAATTTTAGAGGCTGGGTGAGTCTTTGGCTGCCCCGGAGGATGCTGGTAAATGTAGTTTTATTTTTACTCGTTGTTTTGGGGGCCTTTTAGGTTTTGGGGGGAAAGTTTCTTTGCTACAAACGTAACTTGCTTGAGGCCTATTTCTGTTGGCAAATATTGTGTTTCTGCGTTGTAAGGTTTCTTTGTTTGAGGTATACATCACATGACGTGAACCCATTTATATAATAGATGTTTTCTACACTGCTTAAAGAGTATGGTTTTTCTGCTGATTTCTCTGAGATTTTGCAGCCCACAAATGCTTATGGGCAAAACATGCAAAGAACTCTTACCTGTCGAATATGGCCATTGGTCACATCTTCACAGTCAGCAGGAATCTGGTGACAAATAATGTCCCAACCACGGGCAAATGGGTTTACTAAGAAACAAAGAAATAAATTAGTTTGCCTCTGAATAGGGTGCTTTGATTGTATGTTCCTGCATGGCAGGGTGTTGGACTAGATGTCCTTGTGGTCTCTTTCCTGTGATTCTATTTTTTTCTTTTAGAATTATGCCTAAAATTCCTACAGAACCACCAATGAGTTAGGGCTGGAATATTTTAACCTTGTTTATTCACAATTCCTTCTACGAACCTGCTAGACCCCTTCAATCTTGTGGGGAGGCTCTCCTCTTGCTCCCACCTCCATCGCAAGCACGGCTTGTGGGGACTAAGGAGAGAGCCTTCTCAGTGGTGGCCCCCCTGGTCTTGGAACTCATTACCTGGGGAGATTAGGCTAACCTTATCAGCTTTTAGGAAAACCTGGCTGTTCTGCCTTGCTTTTGATGATGAACAATAATCCCCATACCATGACTTGTCCTCTTGATGCACCTCAGCTTATTCCTAGCGAGTAATTAAACCCAATAGCTATCTCCCCTGTACCTCCCAACAGTTAAATTGCTTAGATTATCCTAGCCTGTCCTATGTCATACCCAGTGTTATATCCCATTGTGTTAATTTCCTTTTTTTGTTTGTATGTTTTTGTTTTATTGCTGTACTTTATTTTTAATTTATTTTTATTTTGACTTTAATTTGAATTATTATTTGCTGTATGTATCTTACAGTATTTGTTTACTGTATTTGTTGGGCCTGGCCTCATGTTAGCCGCCTCGAGTCCCTGAGGGGAGATGATGGTAGGGTATAAATAAAATTTAATAATAATAATAATAATTCAATCCTGTGGATTGTTGTGGGGCCTGAGGCCTTAAGACAGCGGTTCCCAACCTGTGGTCCATGGACCACCAGTGGTCTGCAAGAACTAAAGTGTGGTCCTCCATGTTACTACACTGTTACAACGAGAGCAACTGATCTCGCAAAATTCTCTTATATGCTGAGGCTTATTAAATATGGTTTTCCCTGTGTGAGCGGATGGGGACAACTGGATGGTCTATGTCAGTGTTTCCCAACCAGTGTGCCGGAGCACACCAGTTTGCCGTGAGCGATCATCAGGTGTACCGTGGGAAATTGGAAACTCCAATACCCTTTCTTCCCCCTCCTGCTGAACACTTTTTCTTCTCCACTCGGGCTCCCTTCTTCCCAGCCTCGCTCTACTCGCTTTGCCTTGCTTTGGTCAGGAGGGGAGGGGGGAGGGAGGAAGATGTGACCCGTGCGGGCTCTACTGCGCAGACTCGCCCCACCTCTTCCTCCCTCCCCGTTCCCTCCTGAACACACTCACACTGCCCCTTCGGATCAAAATGGCAGCAGCTATTTTGGCATTGCTCCCGTTTTCAACCACATATCTGTGTGAGATGAGCTTCTCAAGCTTGACTGCGATAAAAACTAAAAACAGAGAGAGACTGACAGCTGTTGAGCAAGACCTTCGTGTGTGTCTTTCTGCCATTCCTGCCAGGATATCTATGTTGTGTTCATCGAAACAGGCCCAGGTTTCACACTGACTGTATAAATACATTTAAAAACATATTAACTATATGTTAAGCTTATTGTCTTGGGGGATTTCAATGTCCACGCCGACACCACCTCCCCGTCAACAGCAGCCATGGACCTAGTGTCCACCATGGAGGCACTAGGACTCTCACCGTGTAGGACTGGCCCCACGCACCAAGCCGGGCATACATTAGATCTGATCTTCGCGGCCGGAATACAGGTGACCCTAGCCTCCGTTACGGAGGTTCCATGGTCGGATCACAGTGTCTTGGAAGTCCGCCTGAACGTGGCCCCCCCTCCCGGTAAGGGTGCCGAACCTATTTTGGTTCGCCCGAAGAGACTTATGGAACCCATTCGGTTCCTGAATGCTCTAAGGGATTGGGAACTCCAAGCGACTCGGTCGATGGGCTGGTGGAATCTTGGAATACCAATCTCGCCACTGCCCTAGACGAGATCGCCCCAGGCGCTCTCTCATTCCCGTAGTAATCGCTCGCCTTGGTATACCGAGGAGCTGCGGGCGATGAAACGGAGGAGGAGACAGCTAGAGGACGTGTGGCGGAGTCTCCGTGACGAAGCTTCGAAATCGGCTTATAAGCAGTTCAAGAAGGCTTATGAGCGTGCTATCAAGGAGGCAAAAAAAGTTTACTACGCCTCTTTGATAGAGTCAGCTAGTTCACGCCCAGCTCAACTTTTTAGAACAATTCGGTCCCTGACAACAATCCCAACTGTCCCAAACGATAGGGGTTTGGCTCCAACAGCTGAGGCTTTCCAGAACTTCTTCACTGACAAGATTTCGAGTCTCCGCCGGGACATTCCAGCCACGGTTGATACAGTGAGCGAGCTCGAGACCCGCCGCCACTCGGCGGGCCCACCTTCACCCGTTTCCAACTGCTGGGACGAGCAGCTGTTGATAAGTTACTGTCTGCGGCTAGGCCAACTACTTGCTCCCTCGACCCGTGCCCTTCCTGGCTCATTAGATCTTGCCGGGAAGGGCTACGTACCCCAGACACGATCATAAATAGCTCCCTTGAGCAAGGAGTCTTCCGGGGGATTGAAAGAGGCTTTGGTAAGACCGCTGCTGAAGAAGCCGATTTAGACCCTTCGGCTCCCTCCAATTACAGGCCGGTGTCCAATTTGCCCTTCCTGGGCAAAGTAATTGAGAGGGCAGCAGCGGATCAGCTGCAGCAGTTCTTAGATGACACAGCTAGACTTGATCCCTACCAGTCCGGCTTCCGTATTGGGCATGGGACGGAGACCGTGCTTGTCGCCATTACAGACCAACCGCGCCAGCTGGACCAGGGGCGGGTCTGCCCTGCTTGTCTTGTTAGACCTGACAGCAGCGTTTGATACTGTTGATTATGCATTGTTGACCCACCGTCTAGCCGGCGCCGGAGTCGGGGACCGCACTTCAATGGGTGGCCTCCTTCCTCCGGGGCCGGGGACAACGTGTGGAGGCGGGGTCTCCGGGAGGGCCCCACTTAACTGTGGGGTCCCCCAGGTGGCTATCCCTCTCCCCTTGTTATTCAACGTTTATATGCGCCCCTGGCCCAGCTGGCCCGCGACTTTGGTCTGGAGTGTTATCAGTACGCGGATGACACCCAGCTTCTGCTGAGAATGGACGGCAGGCCGGATACCGTACCCGATTGTTTCCACCGATGCCTGGAAGCCGTGACTGGTTGGCTGCGTGCCAGCCGGCTGAAGGTGAACCCGTCGAAGACGGAGATCCTGTGGCCCGGTCGCCCTGGGCTGGGTGGGTGCCGGTTGCCTACCCTGGATGGCGAGCAACTTAGCCCGTCATCATCGGTTAAGAGCTTGGGTGTTCAGCTGGACTCCTGCTGACCATGGAGGCCCAGGTCTCCGCGGTCTGCAGGGGGTCCTTCTATCACCTGCGTCAGGCTAGGCGACTGGCACCCTACCTGTCCGGGAACGACCTGGCGACGGTAATCAAGCGACGGTCATCTCGAGACTGGACTACTGTAACGCCCTCTATGTTGGCCTTCCCTTGTCGACACTCCGGAAACTCAAGCTAGTGCAGAATGCCGCGGCACGCCTGCTGACGGGCTCGTCAGTGAGGGACCACATCACGCCTATTCTTCGGCAACTGCACTGGCTTCCTATCGAGTACCGAATTGTCTTCAAGGTATTGGTATTGACCTTCAAGGCACTTCACGGCCTAGGGCCTGCGTACCTGAGGGACCGCCTTACCCCGTATTTTGCCCCCGAGATCACTGCGGTCAGACGAACGGAATTTGTTGACCATACCATCAGTCCGCTCCTGCCACCTATCCGCAACCCGACAGAGAGCTTTCTCAGCGGCAGCTCCAGCGCTGTGGAACTCTCTGCCTGATAGAGTCCGAACCATCTCGGAATTAATCCCCTTCAGAAAGGCTTGTAAGACCGCTCTTTTGAGCTAGCATTTACCTAAGCCTGATTGGATGATATGTTGTATACCCTTGTATACTTTTTGTATATCTCCTGTACCTCGTGATACGTTGAACTCTTGTTTTTAACTGTCTTTTGTTTTAATTGTAGGGCAGCATGCCGAGACTTGGCCTGCCCAGGTGTATTTTATTGTCACCCGCCCCGAGCCTGTAGGGAGGAGCGGAATATAAAATCGAAGAATAAATAAATAAATAAATAAATAAATAAATGTATTACTGTGTTAGAGTGTCATTTTGTGTCATTTTGGTTGGTGGTGTGCCCCAGGATTTTGTAAATGTAAAAAGTGTGCCACGGCTCAAAAAAGGTTGGGAAACACTGGTCTATGTTATGTATCAGAAACTAAAGCTTATGTGGTCTATCCAATGCAATTTTCTGAATCAATAACCCAAATGACCAAACTGAATCTAAAGTTGACCAAAAACTGATTCGTAACTCTTTTGGCACTAATGTTGGAGATTGGACCTCCCTGGTCAAAGTGATCCCTGGTTGTTTTTTTTAAAAAAGGGTTAGGAACCACTGCCTTAAGGGAAAGGGGAAAGCAAGCCACAGATGAAGAAACGTCTACATTCATTTTCTTACTATACCTTGGTACCATGGACAGCAACAGAAAGGCATTTGATTTCTACATTGAACCATTTTACGCATTTACTGCTTTGCCATGGAATCTTTATGCATTGCACTGAATTCCGAAGCATGTGTAACAGTGTGTGTTCCGTTCATGGTGTGTTCTAGTTAAGTCTTTGGGACCACAATATTATCCCACATGAACTAAAAATTAAAACGTTCTTGTGGTTACTCGAGGAAGTAAAAGGTTATGAGTAATCCGCTGGAAAGCTTGACGGTCACTATTGTATAATTTATTACAGCACCCAATAACTCCCTAATCCTAGTGGTTCTCAACCTTCCTAATGTGGTGACCCCTCAATATGGTTCCTCATGTTGTGGTGACCCCCAACCATAACATTATTTTTGTTGCGACTTCATAACTAATTTTGGTATTGTTATGAATCGTCATGTAAATTTCTGATATGCAGGGTATATTTTCATTCACTGGACCAAATTTGGCACAAATACCCAATACACCCAAACGTGAACATTGGTGGAGTTTGGGGGAAAATAGACCTTGCCATTTGGGAGTTGTAGTTGCTGGCATTTATAGTTAATAATATAATAATATATTATATTATTATATTATTATAATAATATAATATAGTTAACCTATAATCAAAGAGCATTCTAAACCCCACCAACGATGGAACTGAACCAAACTTGGCACACAAAACTCCCATGACCAACAGAAAATACTGGAAGGATTTGGTGGGCATTGACCTTGAGTTTTGGAGTTGTAGTTCACCTAAATCCAGAGAGCACTGGATGGATCTGGACCAAACTTGGCATGAATACTCAATATGCCCAAGTGTGAACACTGGTGGAGTTTGGGGAAAATAGACCTTGACATTTGGGAGTTGTAGTTGCTGGGATTTATAGTTCACCTACAATTAAAGAGCATTCTGAACCCCACCAATGATAGAATTGGGCCAGACTTCCCACAATAGAAAACAATGTTTTTCTGATGGTATTTGGCGACGCCTCTGACACCCCTTCGCAACCCCTCTAGGGGTCCTGACCCCCAGGTTGAGAAACGCTGCCTTATGCATTTCATTTTTCTTGATCCAATCTGAAAACCATGGCTTGTCTGTTACTCACTCTCCTTTCTGTGTAGGTTTGATGGCATGATTGCTACATTCACAAATGTCACTATGGCCCTAAATGCCTGCCCTAATACAGAATCTACTATTCCAATCCACAATACTACTACAAAAGAGACACACCTTCTGGAAATATTGGTAGGGCTCCTCGTGCTTGTTAGAAACTGCATGCATGTTTTATTCCTTGGTGAGCCCTTTCCCATGAAGTCATTAACAATCACAACATATATGAACTTTACATGCTACAGCTGAACACTACATGTTAGATCCACCTTACCAAAGAACTTAATAAAATCTAAAAGGAGTCTTCGGTGAAATAAAAAAAAGAGTTTCAACTTCTGAGGAATCCTCACATATGATGGGGAGAGTAATAAGTATGAAATTACAATCTGTACAGAGTTCATCTCCAAATAACTATAGTTATCTTTCAATTTCTGGGGTTGTCTAAGGGAGGTCTTCTGGAATAGATCATGGAAACCCTGGAAGGTCTTAAGTCTTCATAATTTACATATGATAAGCTGAGACCCATCATATTACCTACACGCAATTAGATTTTCCAAAGGAAATGATAGTTTTGATGTGATTATATCATGAGTAAGCAGGTAATTGAGAACACAGAAGCAATGCTCATGGGATCTTTCCATACAGTTCTTCCCTCACATGGTTCCCATCTCTCAGGTTTTCCAGGCATCCCAGATTTTAAGGAACAGTCTCTTATTTCAGGAAAATGTCCTGCATCCCAGGAGATCACTGGCTGGGATATCCCGGGGCCTCGACCAATGAGAGCCCCACTCCCTTTATCGAGGCAAGGAGGGAACAGAGAGATGTCCATTGCTGAAGCGAAGGAGTTTGGATGAGGGGGGAGGGAAAGGGGGTGGGGCCCCGGAAGTCCCACCCCCCGGAAGTCCCCATTCAGAAGGTATGTCCATCCCCCCTTTGCTGGGTGTCCCTTATTTTGAAGGCAGGCACACATGGCAACCCTGCCACCCTTACTCCTGAAGATCAAAAGCCATGAGGGGGAAAAAAACCTTAACAATTTGTCTTCTATTACCTTGAAAAACAATGAACAGCTCAGTTCCTATCCCATGTTTGGGTCGCTTGACAGAATGACATTTATACGATGTGTCGGCAATATGACACGTCAGGTAGGAAATCAGATTGTTCAGAATTTTCTTTAGCTCTTCAAAGAATTCGTCATTTGCCAATAAGTTGCATGCTTTTGTTTCATAGTGAACAGACATTCGATACGTATAATCTGGTTCACGATATGCTATAAGATAGAAGGATGGGGGAAATGTGAGTGAATCTAAACATCACACAATATTATTAATTACTGCTGTTGTTAATTATAGATAGAACTCTGCTTGGGTGTTGTGTATCTGTAAATGGAGTTACGTCTGCAAGAATTCCAATTGCATAGTTGCATGCATCCATATTCAACAGAGGACTTCAGTTGTGTAAACACATAGCAGAGACAGCAACGTGTCCAATGTGCAGTAGTTCTCGATGCCCAATGTCCAATGAGCCAATGCAGAATGGACTGATACATAATGGGACCAATGCACACCCTAACTGATGTGCACAATGGATCAATATATATTGCATTGGTCCTAATGCAATATGCCCAAATAAATGATGAGCTCAAAATAATAAACAATAATCTCATGCTACATTGATGCGAATTTAATTATATTATTTCACTGAACTTATACCATTGTTAATATTATTTGGTGGCACCAATGATATATACTGCTATTGCTTTTGTAATCGCATATATTATTGTCGAATTGATTTATATATGCTACATAGACTGTTACTATTCTTGTAAACTGCATGATATCTTGCCAATTTGATTTACACGTGCCATTTGGTTACATTATTTACCATACTATATAAACTTGTGAAATCTATCACAGATATATATACCATTTTTATGGTGAAGTGATTATTGTTTATTATTTTGAGCTCATCATTTATTTGGGTTAACTACCAGTGGATCAATTTATCTTGTTCCTAATGCAATATGCATCAGCCTCAATAGGAACTGTCCACAGCAGGCTTTTGCTTGCATCCCACTATGATTCTTTGCAAAGTATAACCCAGTATCTTAGTGCCTCTGCTACTTAGCAAAGTATATTTATTTATTTATTTATTTATTTATTTATTTGGACTTATACGCCGCCATTCTCCAAGGGCTCGGGGCGGCTTACAGTCATATAAAATATCACAGAGGTAAAAACAACAATTAAGCAAACTAAGAGGATTTCCAGCTAGCAATCGAAGGCTAGTCGGAAAAGATGGGTCTTGCAGGCCTTGCGGAAGGAAAGAAGGTCATGCAAGGCCCGCACATCGCTTGGAAGGGTGTTCCAGATTGACGGCGCTACTACTCTGCGCCAAGTCGATGTAAGGCGGATTGCTTTAAAAGTTGGCACTTCCAGAAGGTTCATTTGTTCTGAATGGAGTGATCTCTGGGGTTAGTAGGGGAAGAGACGGTCCCTCAAATACAACGGCCCCAGACCATGTAAGTGTCAGATTATTGCATTTTGAATAGCAATTCATGAGTCAGCACAAGATATATTTTCGCAGTTTGAGATGACCTGCAGTGTGACATGTTTGACACCAGATGGCGCTGTCTCAAGACTGCTAAATGGAACCTTGAGGAATGTCGGTTACAAAGTGACAGTTGGGATTTAATATCTGTGAGGAAAGGATGTTTAGAAAGGTAGCTGTGATGGCTGTTGTTTTTCGATGTTTTGCCAGTTATTGTTAAATACAATTCAATACAAAGTTATATATTTACCTTGTGAATTGAATGAGAGTTTCATTATTCACTCGAACAGAGACTGGAGTTTTTGGGCCGATGGGGAATTAAACTTCTATATTTCTGTTGCCTATCTGCTGTGACATAAATACTCAACGCCGAAGAGTAAGGCCTTGAAGGTTAACACCATCACCTTGAAAGTGATCCGGTGCTCGATCGGAAGCCAGTGGAGCAGCTGAAGGATGGGTGTTATGTGACATCTCACTGGAGAACCAGTGAGAAGTCGGGCAGCGGCATTCTGGATGAGCTTTAACTTCCAGATCACTGACAAGGGCAGGCCAACGTAAAGGGCATTACAGTAGTCCAGTCTCAAGATGACCGTAAATAAAGATTTATTATGATAACAGGTCAAATAGAATTCTCTGAATTATTTATTATTTTATAGCACCTATAATAACTAGGAATTATACATAAAAGGAAAGACCTAGTCTGTGCTGCTTCAAGGTTACAACTTAAGAGAAGTTACTTTTTCAAGCCTCAGTCAGAATATTTGACCAAATGGTGGTTGATGACACCAATTGTTAGTCACATTCTGAATTCAGCTCAGTAAGACCGGAACTACTGTTTTAAAACAAAAGACTATACCGAATGTAGAGTTTTCATTTTGGTTGCAAACAGGTAAGCTATATGTAGTCTTTCTTGATCTTTAAACCCTTTAAAATGTATATAGATAGAAGAGATTGGCCCAATTGACACACCAGAGGAGGCAAGCAAAGACCGTTTTAAACCTGCTCAGCACTGACAAAACAATGTACCCTTGATTGTTGCATTTTAAATAATAGAGGTAAAAAGGCAAGTTGCACCAAAGATAAAAGCATGGGATCCACACAGTGTTCTGAAAGCATGGAGTCAGGTCTGGATTTTCTGTATGCAACGTGAGATTGGGATCCTTGCCCAGCGCCCCTCCTCTCTCCTTTGGGGTTGGGCAGTCTCCTGCCTCCCACCAAGGCACCGAACGCCCTTACCGCAAACTTGGCAGAAGCGAAGCGAGTTTGGTGAGTCAAATATCAAAAAAGGTGAAAATCAGGGTGAGAAAAAAAAATTAAAATCAATAGATTTGTTCCTCCTTATAACCCTTTGGTTTTGAAACAGTTCCAAGTGACTTGATGAGAGTCCTCCTTTTATGATCAATTTCTTCCTATCTAGATCTTCATTCTCATCCACCCCCATACAGTGTTATCGAAATCCCACTCACAAAGGAAAAACAGTTAGTCCGCATACATTTTTCCAGAGCAGGAGGAAAGGCAGATTGTGGTGGAATTTTAGCAAAATGGTTCCATAAAGTATCTACACCATGGCTGCAAACTCCTGTAAATCTTTTAAATATAATCCCTACTTTTATATCTTACACAGGTTAAATGTCCCTTATTGGAAAAGCTTGCACTTTAAAGTTTGTTGATAACATCTTGTAGATGGACCCAAGTCTAAGCACAAATTCAGTTATGTTTCTTGAAGGTTGTGGGGCCACAGTTACAGATTTTGATGTGACCCTAGAATAAGTTTTTTGGGGGGGAGGGTCACTTCCTGTGGGCAGTTGTCCTGGCTTCCACCAATGCCATTTTCCCATGCACAAATTTTTTAAAAGCTAGAAAAGGCATTGAGGGGGAGAAAGTAGAGCAGATCTAGTGTTTCTTTTGGGTTCTCTCTGGACAGACTAAACTATAATGCCTTTCACTACTCAGAGAAGATACAAAAAGTTAAAGTCTAGTGCTTCCATTGACTTGTGGATGAGTCAACCCATATTTTTTATTAATCAATGAGTACTTACAGTAATTTTATACACAATGTTTTAAATAATTTGGTATGCTTTGAACTCTCAGAAAGCAAAGACGTCGCTATCTCAACCATCCATGTGAACAATTTTGGATTTTTGAGTATTTTTCATTTCAGAATTCCAGATAGGAAATGCTAGGTTGTACATTTAAAATGACACTGAACAACAACTAGTGGTGTTAACATCCTTTCAAGACATAAGAGGGTGTGTAGGGACACAGAATCATTAGGGGAGTGTACATTGCTAAATATTCAAACATGTTTTGTTTGTCAGGTTTCTGTTTAGGGTTCGCGACTCACTTTAGATTGATTAGGTTCTGTTGACAAAGCAGTTAACTTGGTATGACTGAGACTGAAAGCTAAAAGGAATACAGGAGTTATTTATTTGCTTACCGTAAACCATAAATTTAAATGTCTTGAATCTTTCCTGTTCTGCTTGCAAGTCACTTCGGAAAACTCTATAAGAAAGTGTGCAAGTATAAGATCCGGACATGCGCTCTCTAAAACCAAGCACCATCAATTTTCCAGTTGCTGTGAGATTCACGTAGGTTTTTCCTGAAACAGAAATAGATACATGACATGAGTCAATCAATCAATCAATCAAAGACATGAGTCTATAGTCTCTATGTTCTAAACTAGCAGCGAGAGTGCAAAGAATCAGCTAGAACATGCTTTAGTTTTGCTTCTTGGCCAGGGCTGGAGGGAACTTGTTCTGCGGGAATAAAACATTGATCTGTGAGCAGAGAAATTAAAATAAATCATCTTAAGATGGAGCTTGGAAGTAATGAGTAGCACACACACCAGCACCAAAAATGAACAGGCCCAGATTGAATATGATAGTTAAAATGGTATTAAAAACCATGCTAGGCCATGGCCTAAGGGTGGCATTATTGTTGCTGCACAAAAGGCAAGCAGTAGTTTTGACGTGTTGGTCAGCCAAAAAAATCAACCCAGATCTCCTGTAAAACATTTTAATGTTTTTTAAAAAATTCAAAAAATGTGCCCCATAGTATCCAATGCCTCAAACAGTGTGCATCGTTTGTTATATCTTCCCTCCAGTACGGCAGCAAGCACCATCCACGGGGGCCGCCATTGTCTTTGAAGGCCCCTTTGCTCTGTCCCAGATACACTGTCTCCATGGCTCTGATTTTCCCTCCCTCCTAAAGCATCATTGATTGAATAGGTTTTAAACATAATATCCCAAGCTGCCTCAGAAGCAAAAACCTTTAGACATAAACAGCCAAAAATTAGTTTAAATCTACACAAATGCAAGACAATGCAGAAAGGAAAGACCAACTATTCAATTAAAAGGTTAGTAACAGAAGAATCCAAGCACTATATATACTCAAGTATAAGCCTAGTTTTTCAGCCCTTTTTAGGCTGAAAAAGCCCCCTTCAGCTTATACTTGGGTGAGGGTCCTGGTGGGAAGGCATGAGGCTGAAAGAAGGGCTTCTTTCAGTCCCACGCTTTTCTCTGCACAGCAACCCAGCTTTCCTTCCTCTCTCGGTGCAACACACACCTTGCTCTCCTCCTCTTTCTGTGACAGTCTTTCCTACTTTTCCTTATTCATATGCACATATCATTTCCCCCAAAATGGATAGTTACAAAAAAACTATAGCAATTATCGGAAGGCTACGTAAGCAATCACATTTACATTGAAGAAAGTTAGAATAATGATTTAATCAGAGTTGGACAGCCTTATCTTAAATTATAGTTTTATGTAAATATTCAAAAACATTTAACCTACTGATGCCTCAATTAATGTAATTTTATTGGTACCTATTTGTATTTTGAAATTTACCAGTAGTTGCTGTATTTTTCACCCTTGGCTTATACTCGAGTATATGCGGTACTTTAAACTATCCTTTAGTTCAGGGGTGGGCAATTATGTTTTCCAAGGGGCCACACAAGAGCCAAAAAATATTATGGAGGGCCGCACCTAGAGGCTGAACTACATTCTAATCTACATGATTTATTTATTTATTTACTACATTTACTATATATTACACATCATTAATATTACCATATTAATATATCAAGAAATATTCATATATTATTAGTATTAATATCATAATATTATATTATAGTATATATATAGACATTATAATATATTGAAATTATAATATAACATTATTATATTATATTATTAATTATATTATTATATTAATATTATAAAATTATTATAAAATAATAATAAAAACCACTAAACTAAAATAAAATTCAAGAAGACAAGGTGTGAACCAAGATGAAGGCTGACATCCTGAAGAGAGGAAGGATCCAAAGATGGAATGGCCCAATGGACCCAGCCCAGAGGATGGCAAAGCGGACCCAGCCGCTGCCGCAGCAGAGGAGAGCTGAGCAGCAGGTGATCGGAGGCTGCAGACCTCCACCCGCTCTCGCCCCCAGCCGTTCCCCAGCTGATTGCCCTGCTATGGAGCGCCGCTGTTGCCATCCCATCGTGGGCTCTGGGGCCGCCGCAGACAGGCCAGATCCCATCGAGGGCATCTGGGGGCAAGAGGAAGGGTGCTGCTGCTGCCATCCCATCACAGGCTCTGTGGGGCCTGTGTCAGCAGACAGGCCGGAGGATCAGCGGCTTTGGAGTGCCCTGGATGGGATCTGGGCCTGCAGGGGGAGCACTTGGAGGTCTGAGGCAGCTGGTGACCCGAAAGATGATCAAGTCTTCCAGGTTGCCAGCGTGATAAGCCCCCGCAGGTGGCGGAGTGCTCCCGCTGCAGGCCCGGATCCCCTCCAGGGATGGCAGGCACTCCAAAGCCGCTGATCCTCCGGCCTGTCTGCTGACACAGGCCCCACAGAGCCTGTGATGGGATGGCGGCAGCAGCACCCCTTCCTCTTGGCCACGCCCCCAACGCCCTTCTCCCCGGGCCAGACAGAAGCGGCTGCTGGGCTGGATCCGGCTGTAGGTTGCCCACCCCTGCTTTAGTTAATTCAACTTGAAAATCAGGGGTGGGAGAATCTGTTATAGCATATCCATGTAACTGCTGAGTCAAAGGTTTTCAGTGACTGATAACAGTGACTAACATTCCCCACGCCATTATAAACTACATTATATTGTGTAGTGATATCATTTTGGGAGTCATTTTGACTCATGGCAACCACTTCCTCCCAAAATGTTCCTTTAGAAGAATTGTACAGCTTGTAGAAGAATATTACCTTTCTATCAGGATGCTGTCTGTGGGAAACTTTTTAAAAAGAACTTGGCTCTTCATCCCATACAAATGTCATCTTTGTCACCCACATGAAACTAATGTATTATCTGGCCTTTAAAAAATCAAATAATCTTAAATCAGATTTTTAAAACTTCAGCTCAAGACCACAATAGATCCGGAAAGCTAAACTTTTTAGAAAAAGGATGGGTAAACAGCTTTATATTGAAGAAACCCGTCAAGAACGGGTTCTCTTCTACAGCTTTTTCTATTTCCTATCCTATTGAAAAGGAAAGCTCCCCCCCGTTCCCCATTTTTACGATTGTTGCACAACACAACTCACCTTTTAGAATCTGTCCACTTGGCCCAATCCATAAATAGGTGGGGTCAATGACTTCATTTTGTGAAAGGGAGATATCCATGCAGACTAAAAATGGGCTATTTCTGTGCACTTTGACATAGACATTCACTGTAGAAATATATATATTTTTTAAAGAAAGAGAGCAAAGTATAATCAGACAGAATGGCTGAACCCTAAAAGAAGCAAAAGTCCCCAAATCTAGCAATGTTCCTGATATGCTGGTTTTATGTGTAGGAGATTTTGTGTGCGCCCCCAATGGAAGATTATTAATTTTTCTTACACAAGTATAGCACACATATAGATTTTCTATCTCAGTAAAAACTATGCCTAAAGGGAAAACAAAGTCCATCCACTTGGTGCTTTAATTGGGAGGGTTTATCCTTCTTTTTCAAACTTGAAGTGAATTCTCCAAGACAGAGCTTTCCAAACATTTCATGTTGGAGACATACTTTTTAGAGCTGCATAATCTCTTAACACAGTAATTCAGTTTTATTAGCAAACCACAAGTCAAACCAACCTCTTGTAAGAGATAGACACATAACATAAATTGTAATAACAAAATGTATAGGGACACAACATATCTCATTAAAATGTCCATTTATATATTTAAAATATATGACTTATTGTTTATTTCACATAGGTTCAGATGTTTCTCATGTTTGCATGACACACCCACACCCTACAGCTGACACAAAGTTTGGAAAGCTCTGCTCTAAAGGCTATACTATGTGGTCTATTCAAAACAAAGGGGTACTGTTGATGTCACAACATGCCGCCCATGTATTTTTGCTGTGATCCGCCCCGAGCCTGCCTGGGAGGAGCGGAATACAAAAGTGAATAATAAATAAATAAATAAATAAACACTTATACACTTAAAGCAGAGCTAAACACAAAGAATCAATGGTGTGGATACACATTAGTTCAACAATACTTAGTATGAGTCTAGATATATCCCGATATAATATCCTGTAGCTGGTGGGCGAATATAAACATAAAGTCTAAGTGACTCACGAATGTTATTTCCCAAGTGGGGTCCTTGTATGAGAATTATCTATACTATATGGTACCATATATTTTTGCAAATGTGTTCCCTCAGTTGGTAAAATATGTCTTCTCATAGCACCAGATTTCCTTCATCTGCATCTTGCATTTAAGGAGCCTATGGTGGCGCAATGGATTAAACCCATTGCTGGCAGGATTGCTGACTGACAGGTTGGTGGTTCGAATCTGGGGAATGGGGTGAGTTCCTGTCTCAGCTCTAGCAGGGACATGACAGAAACCTCCCACAGGATGGCAAAACATCAATCATCTGGGCCTCCCCTAGGCAACGTCCTTGCAGATGGCCAGTTCTCTCACACCAGAAGCGACTTGCAGTTTCTCAAGTCACTCCTGGTATGAAAAAAAAAATCTTGCATTTAGTGTTCATTGTTTTATGATCGATTGTTGAAAAATAAACATGGTTACAAATGGTAAGTCTGAATGTTTTAAGAAAATTGTCCTCTGAGAAAATGGGCTCATTTACTAAGAATGCATGTCCACTGCAATTTGACACAATTGGAACTGCTATGGCTCAACTCTATGGAATTTTGGGAGTTGTAATTTGGTAAGGCACTAGCCCTCTTTGGCAAAGAAGGCTGAAGACCTTGAAGAAGAGCTCAGACTCAGAGGATTTCCTCTCCTTGAGCTGTGTGACTTAAAGTGTCAAACTACATTTGGTCTACAATGTAGACGTATAGTCCAACACTATTTGGCAGAGAAGGCTAAAAACCTTGTAAAACTAAAAAAATTTCCATCAGTCCATAGCATTGAGCCATGGCAGTTAAAATGGTGTCAAACGGGATTAATGCTATACCCTCAAATTTCTTTGATCACCAAACTTCTGTTATATGTTGTCACGCTCTGAGGAGTCGGGCTGCTAGTAATCCCAAATCCAGGCCACCCATTCTAAAGATAGTCAATGGTTCTTCAATATGCTGTAATAGCATAAGTTTTCCTGTTATCTTGTATAAAAGAAGGTTTTTCCAATTGACAATCACATACAAGCTTTGGGGCTCTTGCATTGTCAAAGGCTTTCATGGCTGGAATCACAGAGTTGTACGTTTTTCAGGCTGTATAGTCATGTTCTAGAAGTGACGTTTCACCTACATCTATGGCAGGCAACCTCTGAGGTTGTGAGGTCTGTTAGAAACTAGGAAATTTGACAAACTGAACCACCTAAACAGGGCTTTACAGGCCAATGGCTATTCCACTGCAGACATCACAAGAACTGCAAGACCAAGAACAAACCTGAGAGTAAATTATTGATATTATTGCCATACATCAAGGGAACCACTGACCACATAGGGAAGCTGATGAGGAAACACAACCTACAAACTATCTACATACCCATTGAGAAATTCCAACAAATGCTACATTCAACAAAGGACAAGAGGGATCCTCTCTCCTCTGCAGGAGTCTACCGGATACCGTGGACAAGTCTACATAGGAACCATCAAACGCAGCAATGCCCAAAAACGAATCAAGGAACATGAAAGGCACTGCAGACTAATTCAACCAGAGAAGTCAGCCATAGCAGAGCACCTGATGAATCAATCTGGACATAGCATATTATTTGAGAACGCAGAATGGCTGGACCATTCTAAAAACTACCATGTCAGGCTACGCAGAGAAGCCACTGGAATCAACAAGCATGTGGACAATTTCAACAGAAAGGAAGAAACCATGGAAATGAACAAAATCTGGCTACCAGGATTTTAAAAACTTTAAAATTATAACAGTAAATAAAGAACAACACCCAAACACAGGGGAACTCTTGACAAGAAACAATCAGGGACAGCTAATAATCACCTCTCAACAAAGGATTCCCCCAAGCCACACCTAAAAACTGACAGGTTATCAAATGTTAATCAAGGTGGCCAAATGAAACATTCACAGCTACCTCCAACAGACAAGAGTTCTTTCTCCCACCCTGGACATTCCACAGATATATAAAGCCCATTTTCCTAGTTTCCAACAGGCGTCACAACCTCTGAGGATGCCTGCCATAGATGCAGGTGAAATGTCATGAGATAATGCTTCTAGAACATGGCCATACAGCTCGAAAAACCAACAACAACCCATTAGGGCTCTTCTCTGCACATTGTTTGTCTCTTTTAAAATAATACAGACAAGAGGCTACCGCAAAATATCTTGTTCTCCTACTTGTTAATTCTGTACACAAACACACTCTGCATTGTCTTAATGTTTGAAACATCAACAACAAAAGTTACCTTTATGGTTGGGGTTGCCATAAATGTAATTCTTTTTAATTAACTTAATAGAATGAGGTATCTTTTCCAGTCCGTTTTCTGCTGTTGGAAAAACAAAATTTTGTAATAATTAGGGTATGAGAATTGGAACATGGGAGGCTTGGGGGTCAAAGCCCTGGTTGTAGGAAGCTTGTTCAGCCTTTCCTTCTCATTGGGTTGTGCTGATGATACTATTCACCCATCAATGCTTTCCTGTGTTTCTTGGATGAACACCTGGACACAAAGAAATGGGAGTTTAATTCCAGCAAGAGGACAGTATTGTAGGTGGTTTAGTTAGTTCATTTAGCAGCTTTGAGAAGCTTGACTTAACCATAATACGGAAAAAAAAATGATTTAAGCAAATGTGTACACATTTATGGGAAATATACCATTCCTGTTTCCCAACCGCTGTTCCGCGGCACACTAGTGTTCCGTGAGAGATCAGCTGGTGTTCCATGAGAAAACCTCTCCCCCCTCTTCCCTCCTGCTGCTGCTGAGAGAGGTTTTCCCATGGCACACCAGCTGATCGCGGAACAGTGGTTGGGAAACACGACCCTCTCTAGGACCTAGAGAGGCAGGGAAGGCTCAGGAGGAGAGGGGCCGGGCAACGCTCTCCTCCTCCTCCGGAAGTGAGCGCACAGTCTATCCTGTGGACTCACTTCTGGAAGAGGCGGGAACGTGGGCACCTTGGCACCTTGGGGAACGTTTGTCCCAGTTTGCGGCTCTGCTGAGCCCGGCCGAGCCCAGACGAGCCCGGCGGAGCTGCGAAGCTGGAGAACGGCTCCCCGCAGGGCCCAGGCCCTGCCTGGGAGCCGAGTTTGTCTAGTTTGCGTCTTCCGGCGAGCCCGGCAAGAGACTTGAGCCGGCCAATCCGGCTCTCCGCAGGGCCCCGCCCCTCCCTCCTCCCCGGTGTACGGGAAGCCGCTCTCGGCCTCCCTCCGGCTCCCTGCCCGCTGCCACAGTGCCTTCCTTTCTGCCTGCTTCGCCGATCCCGAGTCCAGAGTGCTCTCTGGATGTAAGTGGACGACAACTCCAAAACTCAAGGTAAATTTCTATTACCTATATGTATTACTGTGTTAGAGTGTCATTTTGTGTCATTTTGGTTGGTGGTGTGCCCCCGGATTTTGGAAATGTAAAAAGTGTGCCGTGGCTCAAAAAAGGTTGGGAAACACTGCCCTAAATGATCACTTATTTCTATTAGAACACCGAGTGGCACAATGGGTTAAACCCTTGTGCTGGCAGGACTGCTGACTATCAAGTCACCAGTTCGAATCTGCAGAGAGCGGGTTGAGCTCCCTCTGTCATTGCTGATTTGTGAATAAGGTTGGACCAAATACCCCAGCTCCTGCAAAGGAGAGAGGTATGGGTAACTCCAGTTTTCCCTTTGAAATGGGAACCAAAACCCCACATAGAAATGACTCTACTGCTTCGTGGTGAAAGTATTGAAGGCAGTTCAGCTTCCACTTGCACCAAGTGTTTAAAACACACACAAATACTACAGCTACCTCTTCTTTCCAATAGGTATATCCTTTGATGGAGTTCTTTATTCCAGCTTTAACAACAATACACTGGAATCAGCGAACAAGTCACTTTCCACAGAAGCTTATCTGAACACCAAATTAATCATCTCATTGGAGAACTACTGATAAACTTCCAAGGACAGTCTGTGGGGTTCAACAGAACATCCTACTGAAAAGAGGAATTGACTGGTTGCAGCCTCAGGAAATACAGATGTATTTCCTGTTGTCTTCCCAGGTTATAGCTCTATCTCAATATAAACTTTATTCCAGAGCTTGGAAATGTTACATTTTGGAGCACAACTGTATTGATCCGTTGCAGGCTAGGAGCCTCTGGGAGTTTTACAATAAAGTAACGGTTCAAAATGTTGCCTTATGCAGTCAGTGTTGAATCTGGTAGAGAAACTGCTTTCCCAAACAAGTGGTTACTGGATCATCAAAATGAACCCTGGGAAGAAAAAAAACTTCAAAGATGCTGTAAACATGAATAAAGTACAATAACATTAAAGCTGTGACCAGGGATACTTCGCTTGAAGAGATGTTTCTCCCTTACCTTGACCTCGTCCATCAGAAGTTACCTTGAGTCAGGAACTCATTTCTAGTGTCAGCCTCAGACACAGAATATATGAAGGAACATATTTTTAAAATGTGTATATACCAAAGATGAACTAACAAATGAAATAGGCTGACCCACCAATAGCATACACAAAAGAAGTATCCCAGGGGAGAGAAAGATATAACAGCAATATAAACATCAAAGAGTACAAGATCTCAGGTTCCAATTCAAAATTTATCTATTATACTTAATGCACTTTAAACAAACAATATCCTGTAATGAAAATTATGCATACATGCTGTCTTCTAATACATCCATACACAGCAGATACGGGCGGTAAGCTCACATGCAAGTGAGTAGACGTCGTAAAAAGGCGGAAAAGAGTTCCTGCGTCATCAGAGAGGGACACAGTCCCGGATGTCTCCTAACAGATAATAAAGAATTGTAAATAATAGTCAAGTCCCGGTCAAAGTGGCAGTCTATGTGGTATTCATGTATTAATGGGGAGAAAATCCATGGTCGACGAAACCAATATTGATGCGCGCCTTCGTTTCGCCCCCGAAGGGGGCTTCCTCAGGACCAATGGGCGTGGCCTAGGTAGCGTTGTCTACAGACGTTGTAAGACAGGAACCTCACAATGCATGGAGAAACGCGAGCACCGCAAGTGCTGACAATATCGCTAGGATATCGGGCAGGAGGCCTCCTCTCTGATGACGCAGGAACTCCTTTCCGCCTTTTTACGACGTCTACTCACTTGCATGTGAGCTTACCGCCCGTATCTGCTGTGTATAGATGTATTAGAAGACAGCATGTATGCATAATTTTCATTACAGGATATTGTTTGTTTAAAGTGCATTAAGTATAATAGATAAATTTTGAATTGGAACCTGAGATCTTGTACTCTTTGATGTTTATATTGTTGTTATATCTTTCTCTCCCCTGGGATACTTCTTTTGTGTATATACCAAAGATGTACAACTCCATAGGTGTTATAAGGTATTTTCTCACCCAGAAGTCTGTACCAGTGCGTTTTGGCATGCCCAAAGTTAGAAGACATCACTTCTGGCTAACAGTTGGGCCAATTTTTGGTAATGTTTTTTTGGTGTGTTTTAGGGAGAAGTTTAGGAGGATCGGGGGATGCAAACTGGGCTCATTTTTCACCGTTTTGGACAAAAAATCCATTTATAATGGGCTTGGCCGACTTACCGGCCAAGCGGGTTGCGGGGCAGCGTTGCCCTCGTGCCATCTTCTTTGCCTGGGGGGCTTCTTCCCCCAGAAGACCATGGGGTGGCGGGAAGGCTTCCCGTCACCCAAGCCGGCTGGCCAATGAGGGGGCCGGCTCTGCCCTGCCCCCTCCCTGCTTCTGGCCGGCCCACACTTCCGCCCGGGCAGCTTACTTAAGGCTGCCCGGGGACTGCCTCGTCACGTGCGGAGGCAGTCTTGTTTTTTCCTCCCTCCCTACTCATTGAATTGCTTGTTGGTGCCTTTTGTTTCTCTGCACTTTATTGTTGCTATGTTCATGATTCTACGTTTTGTTATGTTCTTTGTCGCAACTCCGTGTTTGGCGTGTGGCGTATGGCATGGCCCCTGGATCAGGCTGGCTTATCGCCCCTTGGTTGTAAGGGGGATAACGCCCAGGCCCCCTGGGGTGCTGAGTTTCCATGGATGGCATTGGGCCGCTTGCACCCCAGGCTTGCAAACGCCTAAGGACTTTTGTGGGGGCTGTTCGACCCTGATCCAGGATCCATGTGTGGCCGCCAACCCTATGTTCCTGTTTTTCAATAAATTGAGTTGTGGCCATTTTTATCCAACCAATTGTGTCTGCATGTTGTTCTTGGCGCGAGGCGTGTCACGCTTGCACACGCAATTTCTTCCCAATAACTAAACAGGGAGGCTTTGATGGGCTTCGGGGTCTGCATATGAGGGTCCAATGACTTTTTTGAGGTCCATAGGTTGCATTTTCCTTGCCTCTGGTATACATGCATTAGATAAATAACCATAACGTATTCCTACTTGGACTTGGATGCAGAGTGGCAGTGGGAAAATAAATTTATTCTAGGTTTTAGTATACTGTTTAGCCGGTATTGCACCACCTGATATCCGTTGAGAAGTAACAGCCAGTAATGGAAGGACCAAGACATTGACACCTCCGGCCCATCCTCTAGGTTCAGATAAGAGCCAGCATGCCAACATATTAAATGAAGTAATAGCTTTCTAAGATACTTGTAGGAACACCTCAGCAAGCAAGGGTCCAAAAGTGGCAGGTTAAAATCCAGAACCTCAGTGGTCGATACTGGATGAGAAACTCTCTTCTAAGCACACAGAAGACTGGGCAACTTGGAAGTTGCTGAACAAACTGTGCTCTGGTACCATGAGATGCAGAGCCAATCTTAAGAAATGGGGCTACAAAGTGGAGTCCACGACATGCGAGTGTGGAGGAGAGCAAACCACAGACCACTTACTGTAATGCAGTCTGAGCCCTGCCACAAGCACAATGGAGGACCTTCTTACAGCAACACCAGAGGCACTCCAAGTGGCCAGCTTCCGATCAAAGGAAATTTAGTATAATGCCAAGTTTTTAACTTTGTGGTTTTATACATTATAACTGTATTCTCAATTTGCTTCTTACGTGATGAATAAATAAACCGTAGTATGGACTTTAAGGCTGAAGTGCTGAAACCTACCCCCAAAATGGATTGTTTAAGTTGGGGGCTACACCCTTGAGCAGATTCACTGACATTGGAGCCATCAGCCGTCATCTACATAGGGATTCTCGATTGGGAGGTCGCAGCAACAGCTCCAGTAACCCTTGTTTTTTAAATAGTGAAATGCCATCCTAAAGTATGTAGGATGTGTATGTGTGACATCTGTACGAATTGGAAGACCAGATGGTAATAATTACCTTGCTTGGTGTCCCCATGCATCTTGATCCCCAACGCGAGGAGAAATGGTGGGGCAACCAACAGGAGAAAGTACAACCAACTGCTGCAACCTTGCATGGTGCAAGAGAGAGTCCATCCTTCCCACCTACACAGGCCTGCTCAGCCCTTTGTCCATATGGAAGAGGAAAAGGGAAAGAGATGATGCCCTTCCTCTAGCCACTTAGGATTCCGATGGTCACACATTCCAACAGTCATCTCAATAGTGACCATGGCAACCTTTCCACCACTGTATTCTAGAGAGAGTTCAGATACTCTAGGACAGTGGTTCCCAAACCTTCTTGGTCATGGAACCCTTTAGAAGGCATTTACTTTCTGTATATTTTTGTTTAATCAAAAAAAATTATTCTGGATCAATTTACACAACTTCAAATATGTCTCTGAATTTTCTATACAACATCTAGTTTTTGAGTAAATTTTACTCTGATATTTTATATATAATAGCCCAAAGCAGCTCACAACATTGAAAACAATGCCATTTAAAATCTGCAACAAACAAATATTTAAATAGAATGAAACATACAAACAAGTTAAATCTCTCGATATATTGTGATTAATTTTATGCTAATTCCAATATGGCCCCTTCTAAAGGTAAAGGTTTCCCCTTGACATTAAGTCTAGGCAAGTCCGACTCTGGGGTAGGTGTGTTCAACTCCATTTCTAAGCTGAAAGGCTGGCATTGTCTGTAGATGCCTCCTAAGTCAGTGTTTCCCAACCAGTGTGCCGTGAGCGATCATCGGGTGTGCCGTGAGAAATTGGAACCTCCAATACCCTTTCTTCCCCCTCCTGCCAAACACTTTTTCTTCTCCACTCGGGCTCCCTTCTTCCCAACCTCGCTCTGCTCACTTTGCCTCGCTTTGCTCTGGAACAAGTCTGCGCAGTAGCGTCCGCACGGGTCATGTCTTCCTCCCTCCCCCCTCCCCTCCTGAACATGCTCAGGAGGGGGAAGAAAGGGCGCGAAGGGGAAGGGGGAGGAAGAGATCTCTGTCGAAAACTGGCATGGGCAAACTTGGACCTTCCAGGTGTTTTGGACTCCAACTCCCACCATTCCTAGCAGCCTCAGGCTCTTTTCCTTTTTTCCCCGTCAGCCATATAAGCAGGAAAGGGCCTCAGGCTGTTAGGAATGGTGGGAAATGAAGTCCAAAGCACCCAGAGGGCCAAAGTTTTCCCATGCCTGTTTTAGGGACCTTCAAGTAGTGAGCCTCCTTCCAACATTGTGATTCTGGATAGAAAACAAACAACAACATAGCATAACATTGTTTGAGTCCACAGTGTTCTCTGGGTGTAGGTGAACTACAACTTCCAAAACTCAAGATCAATGCCCACCAAACCTTTCCAGTATTCATGCCAAGTTTGATCCTGATCCAACATTGTATCAGTCCACAGTGCTATCTGGATATAGGTGAACTACAACTCCAAAACCCACCAAACTCTTATAGCATTTTCTCTTGGTTATGGGAGTTCTGTGTGGGAAGTTTGTGTCTTTCTGCCATTCCTGCCAGGATATCTATGTTGTGTTCATCAAAACAGGCCCAGGTTTCACACTGAGTGTATAAATACATTTAAAAACATATTAACTATATGTATTACTGTGTTAGAGTGTCATTTTGTGTCATTTTGGTTGGTAGTGTGCCCCAGGAATTTGGAAATGTAAAAAAAGTGCCGTGGCTCAAAAAACGTTGGAAAACACTGTGCTATAGGACAGAAATAAAAGGAGATGAAGAGGAAAAGGACAATGCTAAAAATCGTGAAGAATATAAATCCAGCAAGGAAGGGGATTTTATTATTATTTTTCTCTTTTTCTTCCTCTCTTTTTATTTTAGCTATATAAAATGGTAATAAAAATATTTCAAAAAGATAAAAAGATAAAAGAAGGGTCCTGAATAGGGTGGCTCTACACTGTCACAAAATTCAGATGATCTGCTTTGAACTGGATTGTATGGCAGTGTAGACTCATATAATCCACTTCAAAGCAGAAAATGTGAACTACCTGTTTTGATAATTTGTATTATATGGCTGTGTAGAAGGGGCCTAAATGTGCTTTGCAGCCATTGATACAAGCTGATCACAAAGGGGAAAGTGGGAGAAGGAGAGCAAAACAGGGACAATTTAATAAGCAACCGAAAAAGTGGGATGATAGAGGATTAATTTGATTTTATCTCCCAGAGAGTATGCCATTGATGACCCAGCCCTGCCCTAAATACAAAAATAGATGGAGGGGACAGCCGTTCAGATCTGAGAGTAGTATTTCCAGATTGGAGCACAGCCAGCATCACATTTTCTAGAAATGGGACGGAGTACACAAAAAATTGTGGTTCGCTTGCTGTTTTTTAATGAAGACTGGCGAAAGATTACTGGAATTCTCCCTTGTAACAAATGAGTAATCTCAATGGTGGGTCTCTACCTTCAAAATGTGGTTTTGCACCAAATGTGCCACCTTTCCCCGCCACCTGACGGTGCTCTGTTCCCTTGCAACACAGAACCATTTCCTGTCCCTGTCAAGCACTGGATTTGTGATATTGGTCATGCAAGCTAACAACTCCTTCTTGAAGCAGAAGAGAGGCTGACTGGGAATCTTCGTTCTTTCTGAAGTCCAGAAGAATCCCAGGACCTTGCAAAGAAGCATCGGAATAACCTGCTGCACTTAACAAAATGGAAGGTGAGAGATGTTTACTTGGTTGTACGTTAGCAAAACCTTTTAAATGCAAAAATAGTATTTTTAGTTCACTACCAATCGGCTTCTGAAGCTGAATTTTCTTTCAAAGTGTTCCCTCTCTCTACAAATGGATCTACATTGTTGTGTAACGCACTTTGAATTGCATTATATGGTGAGTGTAGACCAGGAATGGGCAAACTTCAGCCCTCAGGTGTTTTGGACTTCAACTCCCACAATTCCTAACAGCCTACCGGCTGTTAGGAATTGTGGGAGTTGAAGTCCAAAACACCTGGAGGGCTGAAGTTTGCCCATACCTGGTGTAAACCCATATAATGCAAGTCAAACAACATTATATGGGTCTACACTGACTGTATAATGCAGTTCAAACTATATTACTTGACAGTATAGATCCAGCCTACTACATTTCGGTGAGACTGAATTTTGAAAGCAGGCTTAAAATCCATTTGTTGTGCCGAAACAATAAGGATTTTCTTCCTTGGCTACAGCACGTAAATACACAACAAGGAGGAGGTCTGTTAGACTGGCAACACTAACAAACTGGAGGGACAAAGTCCGTAAATTGTATACACACATATATTCAATAAAGCACAATAAATACAAGTAACTTCGAATTAAATGTTCATAGATGGAGTATATACAAGTATATTGCACAAAGTATACCTCTTATAGTCCCAGGTGCCTATACGATATACTTCGCTAACCTGGGACTATAAGAGGCATACTTTGTGCAATATACTTGTATATACTCCATCTATGAAAATTTAATGTGTGTATACAATTTAAGGACTACAGCACGTAAATGTCTTAAGATTTTGCGAGAACTCAGGAAAAGTATATTGTACAAAATTATAAATTCCCTCCTGAAATATTCCCATTAGAATGACAACTTATGACATTCCAATCTTTTAGATAAACCTTTATCCCTGGCTTCGAAAACATTTCTAGATTCTGGAGGCAATCTTTGAAAATACATCAAAACATTGAGAAGAAGAGAAATTCCGTATCTGAAAATCTCAAGAATTTTGCATTTGCAACATAGACACTAGCTCAAATTTAGGAGCTACTTTCTCCTGTTCCCATATTCCTAAAGTTTCCTTAAGTACGTGGATATGCGCAAGTATATTTACAGAGGGAATGTATACAAACATGGAGGTAAAGCATGCCTTCCATAGATCAAGCCTTTGAAATAGTGGATGAATTGTTTTGAGATCCAATTGTGATCCTGTGAAAACGTCTGAGCTCAGCTCTTCCTTCTAAAATTTATATCTGAACATCAACCTCTTGTACAGTAAATATTTACAATTCTCTGAATTTCTTTTCCTGGTTTAAAATAAATGTACTGTATACTCTGCAGAATGTAATTGTAGTATATAATGAGTATATCATACTATATCATAAGATAGAGGGTTGCTTGTTTTTCCAAAGTTTAATTTTGGGGTTTACAATTTTGCTTGGTGTTCTTATTTTATTTATTTATTTATTGTTCATTTTTATATACCGCCCCTCCCTGCAGGCTCGGGGCGGTTTACATAAAACAACAGATTAAAATACAGATAAAACACTTTGTTATATAAGACACAAGGACATGGTCAGAGTTGTCCGGGGGAACTTAGATTGAAGACCTGCTTAAAAAGGGTCATCTTGCAGGCCCTCCGGAAGGGGGCTAGCTCCGTGATAGCCCGAACGTCATCTGGTAACACGTTCCATAGCATCGGTGCCACCACGGAGAAGGCTCGTTGTCTTGTCACTGAGAGGCGACAGGAACGAACTGATGGAATCATCAGAAGGTTTTGTTCTTCTGAGCGCAGAGATCTCGGGGGAACGTATGGGGTGAGGCGGTCCCTCAGGTACACTGGCCCTAGACCATACAAGGCCTTAAAGCTCAAAACCAGCACATTGAAAGCAATCCGGTACTCTATTGGCAGCCAGTGCAATTGCTGTAGGATTGGTGTGATGTGCTCTCTCGCAGGCGCTCCCACCAGCAATCGAGCGGCAGCATTTAGCACCAGCTTGAGTTTCCGGGTTCTTGACAAGGGAAGGCCAATGTAGAGGGCGTTACAGTAGTTTAACCTCGAGATGACCGTCGCCTGGATCACTGTAGCTAGGTCATTCCTGGATAGGTAAGGAGCCAGTCGCCTAGCCTGTCGAAGATGGAAAAATGCTGTCCTGCTAACTGTGGAGATCTGAGTCTCCATCGATAGCAGTGGGTCTAAGAAAACTCTTTGCCAAGATAGGCACCAGAGATAGAAAATCAGTATGGTAGTAGTTATCTATCATCAGGCCAATTTCTGTGAATTGTATAGTTTCGAGGTTCCAAAGAACACTTTGTTCAGCAAAACGGGTAGATATTACCCGTATATACTCTTGTATAAGCCAACCCAAATGTAGACTGTCCAACTCTGACCAAACCATTATTCTAACCTTCTTCAACGTAAATGTGTTTACGTATCCTTCGAATCATAATAAGGTAAAGGTTTCCCCTTGGCATTAAGTCTAGTCGCGTCAGACTCTGAGAGGTGGTGCTCATCTCCATTTCTTAGCTGAAGGGCCGGCAGTGTCCGTAGACACCTTCTAATGCGGCCAGCAGGACTCCACCAGGGGGCCCTTCCAATAATAATAAAGAGAGTAAAATAATAAATGTAATAATAATAATAGATTAAAATAATGGAAATATAATAATAACAGTGATAATAGAGTAAAACAATACATGTAATAATAAAAATAATAAATAGAGTAAAATAATACATGTAATAAAATAATAATAGAGTAAAATAATGTAAATATAATAATAATGTTGATGATAAATAGAGTAAAATAATAAATGTAATAACAACAACAACAAAGTAAAATGATAAATAACTTTGACTCCAGTATAAGCCGAGGGGGGCTTTTTCAGCCTATAAAAGGGGCTGAAAAACCCGGCTTATACTCAAGTATATACAGTAACTTGGAAGACTACATAGCCCAATGTAAAAAATCGAAATGTTGATTACAATCTTCTAAGAGATGGCTCTTATTTCTCACCCACCTTAAGTAGATTTAATCTATACAGTGTGTGAAAAATGACAACAATTTTTTCTGGTATCTTTCTCAAAGGCATTATTGAGAAATATAGTACAACCCCGCATCCGTGGGGATGCATTCGTGGACTTTGGATCGATGCGCAAACCCGGATAATAGTGAACCTTATGGAAATGAAGGTCATTTATTACTAAATAATACCATAAACTTGTGCTGGAGGATGTAGAAAATACCAAGAGAGGATATATTATGTTGGATGTGGATAAAAGGAAACCACAGGTACCAGCCCCATGAATATGGAGTTTGTACTGTAGTTACTTTCTTCGTGCCAGTTTTGTGTTTATTTAGAAGGAGAGCTTGAAATGTTTATTTTAAGGAAAAAATATGACGACCTGATGAAGCCATCCATATCTAAGCATTGGTTGAATAACAGTCTGGTGTCCAGTTTTTGCTTAGAGGTAAATCCTATTGAAAAGAGTGGGCAGTGTAGACTCAATCCAGTTCATATCAGACAATCTGGAATCAGATCCTGGGTTATATGGCAATGTACATCCAGCCTGTCAATATGATTAGAATAAAGTGGTAGCTTTTCTGGTGCCAAAACATGGCTACCTATTTAGTACTGATATAGTTCTTCCCTTCAAAGGGTTTACACACTGCAAAGATACATACTTATGCATCTTATCCAATAGTGTCCTTGTGGAGAGAAAAAGCAGGGGCTGCAGTGGCTCAGCGGGTTAAACCATTGAGTCGCTAATCGGAAGGTTGGCGGTTCAAATTTGTGGGATGAAGTGAGCTCTGCTGTTAGCCCCAGCTCCTGCCAACCTAGCAGTTTGAAAACATGCAAATGTGAGTAGATCAATAGGTACCACCTTGGTGCTCCATGCAGCCATGCCAGCCAAATGACCAGGAGGTGTCTACAGACAATGCAGGCTCTTCAGTTTAGAAATGGAAATGAGCACCGTCCCCCAGAGCCGGAGATAAAAGGGGAAGCCTTTACCCTTATCTGTGTATCTGTGTTTCATTGTTTCAAGGCATTGAATACTTGCCTTGTGTCTCTATATATGCTGGAATCTACCCTGAGATAGGTTGGAATACAAATAAAGTGTTGTTATTGTTAATAATAATAATAATCATCATCATAGTACTTCATAACATTGTTGAAAAACAGGTAATAAAATACAGTAAGATATAGTATTAAAACACAGCTAAACAGATCATAATATTAACACAATGGATCATGTTCTTTAAAATAATTGAAACCACATCAAGAAAAAAGGAAGGAAAAATCAGAGCTTGCCCCTTAAAGGCCCCCTTGTTAATAGGACGTCATTTGCTCAAAGATGGACTGAATTAAAGGTCTATGGGTTCATACCTATATACTGTAGAATAAATTGAGTTTGACTGCCATGGCTCAATGCCAAGGAATTGCCTTGTAATAATAATAATAATTATAATAATAATAATTTATTTATACCTCACTACCATCTCCCCAAGGAGACTTGGGGCGGTTTACATAAGACCATGCCCAATGACACATAATGAAACAACACAGCAGCAAATAATAAAACAATACAATCAATGTAACTTACACATCAGCAATAACAGAAATATTAAAATTTGTGAAATATTAAAATTTTAAAATAAATAAACACTGGATGCGAACAGAGGTAGAATGTATGTAGCAGGAAGGCTTTAAAGGATAATGTGGGGCAGACAACCCAACAGGTAGTTAAAATTCTTCTGAGGACATTTTGCAAAGAATTGATCACAGCAGGGCATTATTTACTTTATTCAGGGAAGGCACATTGGAACAGCCACGTTTTCAGGCTCCTCCTAAAAACTGCCAATGTGGGGGCTTGCCTGATATCCTTGAGGAGAGAGTTCCAGAGTCGGGGAGCCACCACAAAAAAGGCCCTCTCCCTTGCCCCCACCCATCGTGCCTGCGAAGGGGGCGGGAGCGAGAGTAGGGCCTCTCCAGATGATTGGAGAGATTGCCTGGGTTCGTAGACAGAAATGCGGTCATGCAGATAGGCGGGTCCCAAATCGTTCAGGGCTTTATAGGTAAGAACCTGCACCTTGAATTGAATTGTAAAACTAGTATTCTCAGGAATGACATAGGTTAGTCAAAGTGTGTCAAACTGCATTCATTTTATAGTGTAGATAGACCCTACCCCTGATGGCAGAAGGACAATGGCGGCCTAAGGACAGACTTCTTGGATGCAGCTACTATGGCTGGATCTACACTGTGTTATATCCCAGGCTCAGATCCCAGATTATCTGTTAATTCTCAGGCCTCATCTACACTGCCAGATAAAATCCAGATTATTTTATTTGAACTAGATTATATTAGTCTAAATGGCCATATAATCCAGTTCAAAGCAGATAATCTGGACTTTATCTGGCAGGGTAGATGGATCCTTGGAATAAATAGATAATCTGGGTACAGATCTTGGGATATAGCACAGTGTTGATCCAGGCTATGAAGGTCTTTTGTCATCTCATCACTAAATGTTCCTGCAAAAGAGATGGAATAAAGAGAATGGTCTCTCGACAGATCTCAGGCCCATTTTGGGCTGTCCTTAACCCCAAAAAGTGTGTGTTTAGTGAGAGAGATTTACGTATCTGTTTCACCTACATGGGTTATATTGCTAATCATAACCATTTTTCAAAAGAGAAAGTTTTTTTCCTGTGTTCTCATCATTGTAAGCATTTTTCTATTAATAACAATATTTATGTGGGTATGTATACTTGGAGTTCACTGGCTGGATTGCTGGAACTTGATAGTATTTTATTAGAGAAAGACATACTCAAAGGTGATTGGCCATCATTTTCCTCTGAAATATTCCACCTAATATCCAAGCTTCTCCATTGGCGCCCCCTTGTTGTGGGGGAGAGGCTTGCGTACCCTAATGAAGTTGTGAGCTATGCTGGCGGTGGCATAATAGCCACCGGTAGGGCCTCCCATGCCAGACGGGTCACAACCGAAGGGTCTGACAAAGAGCGTCAACGGGCAGGATGGGCTCTCTAGCCTTTTGGCAACCATCCTTAGAGAAGGAAAACTCTAATTTCAAACCCGAGCAGATGGTGCTCGTCTAACCCTGTAAGGTCAACCATCTAGAGAAGGAAACTCGAACCAAACCTACAACCTGAGGACCTTGCTGCCACTGTCCCAAAGGCCCCGGCAGACAAACCTTTGGTTTAAAAGGTGAGGCCAGTTCTGTGCATGCTGTGGTCCACCAGAAAAAATCCATTGCACAGGCTCGAAGGACACATCCAACCTCCTTAGTCATCAATGCGCTTGTAGACGGCGTGGGACGAGTCCTTCCTGAATCTTCATTCCCGAAGAAAAGCCAAGATATCCAAGGATCTTCAGGTAGTATACAGTAAAATCTGTTTGGAACAATATGGATAGTTTGGAAATAATATTAAACCATTTAAGACCATTTTATAAAGTTAAACAATGTAAAATGTGCAAATTGGATAAGATCAATGAAGCCTCAACGTTCTTTAATTTAAAAAAACTATGTTTTGACTTGGTATCAAAATGATATCAACATTTCTGTCCATTGGGTCTCTAATGCTGGATCTACACTGCCCTCTATCCCAGGATTTGATCCAAGATTATCTTCTTATCCAAGATTATCTGGCAGTGTAGACTCATAATCCAGTTCAAAGCAGATCATCTGGGATGTTCCTTAGGAAAGTAAACAAACATTTCCCCCTCTTTATGGGGGGAAACAGCTTTCCTCTTCTTTGTTTTTCTTTTTAGTTGTAAGATGAGTCCCATCACTGATTATCCTCCGATAGGCTGCTACAGTTCAGCGCAGGCCCGGATTATCCATAAGGCCACACTAGGCCACGGCCTAGGGGCGCAGCCGAGAGGGGGCACCAGATCCAGACCCCCATTTTTTAAAAAGTCGATCTTTGGTCGCTTCTGCTCCTGTCTTGGAGCCCATCCACGTCTGCCCCGTGCCCCCTTGCTCTGCTGCACTCACGCCTCCTCAAGGCTGGAGAAGCTGTGGGGCAGCTAAAGCCAGGAGGAGGGGGGCGGGGCATGGTGCAGCCTGGCTCCGTCCCCTCCCCGCGGCTTCAGCTGTCCCATAGCTTCTGCAGCCTTGAGGGAGCACTGCCAAGCCAGCGGTGGCATAGCAAGCACAATGCTGGCTTGGCAGTGCTCCCTCAAGAGGCTGGAGAAGTTGTGGGACAGCTGAAGCCAGGAGGAGGGGGTGGGGCATGCCGTGGCCTGGCTCCACCCACCCCTTGGAGGTGACGGGAGGTTGGATTAAAGGGGGCTCAATTCCAAACTGTGGCCTAGGGCGCAAAAAAGTGTTAATCCGGGCCTGGTTCAGCGAATGTCTCCCAGTGGGATAAGAAAAAAATTGAATCAATTTGGCATGAAGGGAGTCTTGTAGACTACAGAGGAGATTTTTTGCAGTTCCTGGGCTGCCTGTGGAGACTCTCCAGAATGGAACTGGATTTCTTTAATCCATATTCTGATCTGGATTATGTGGCTATGTAGAAACAGCCTTACTGCCTTATCACACGAGACAAAATAAGCATCCTAAGATGCTTCTGCCCCAGTTCATGCATGGACCCCCACACCACCCATCATATGATGTAGGGTAACTGTGGTGGCAGCATGGTAGGAGGCCACCACCACCAATACAAAAACAGCCACATAAGGAACAACGGGGCTGCTCCAGGCGTCTACCGCTTGGCAACGCTTTTCCATGTACATTTTTTTGATGCTGATCAATGACTGTAATAAATAGATGCCTTCCCTCATGGGATTGAGATGCGTCAGCTGCTGGCCGGGGCAAATCACAATGGTGGTAAGACTGAATGTGATGAGGTCCATAGTCAACTCAGTGGAAGTAGGGTCTTGCCCTTCCCCATAGACTCAACAAACTCCTGCTGCTTCTCCTGTTCATTCTCATTCATAACTTTTGTCATCATGGCCACATTGCTGTTGGTTGGCGACATAGATTCTGGTTTTCTATCTGTGAAATATTAGAAAGTATGGTTGCAATTCCATGTCAAAGTACATACAGTGATACCTTGAGTTTAAAATGTAATTTGTTTCATGATCAAGCTCTTAACTCAAATTGCTCATCTCAAAGTGAATTTTCCCATTGAAACACACTGAAATGCTATTAACCTGCTCCAGCCCACTGAAAATACCCCCAATTTTTTGTTATGTGTTTTTAAATGGGAAAATCTACTTTATAAATAACTAATAATGTATAATGGAACAATAAAAAAGAAATATCAACTTTAAAATGGTAGAAGCACAAATTTTGTTATAATGGTTAAAAGCACAAAGTTGTGGCAAGGAAGCACAAAGCAGAATGCAAAGAGGTAAAAGCATCATTTTCTTCATACTGTACTCATTCCAACCTCCCTTCCTTGCTTGCTCTCTCTCCCTCTCTCGTTTCATGAAGCCAAACATACCAGGAATAAAAAAAACACACAAAATCAACGAACCCAAAGTTCCTCAAAGTGGACAAGGGCAAAGAGGACAGCAATCTCCCAAAGTGGGCAGTAGCACAAGGCACAGAGGCCACTCCCTTGAAACTCTAAAGCCCTATACTCTTATGTTAGCACTCCCACGGGAGCTAGCTGTTAACTCAAAATGCTGCTCGTACATCGAAGCAAAATCCAGAACAAGCGATGGTTCTTAACTCAAATAGCTCTTAGATTAGAATGCTCTTAAGTTGAGCTCCCACTGTACAGTGGACCCTCAGTATACATGAGGATTTGGTTCCACGACACACACACACACTTAACAAATTTTGAGAATACTAAAAACCAAATATATAAAATGGAAAACAATTAAAATAAGTGATCGAGAGAACCTGAGGATCTGTGAAATGGTGGTGGGCTGCATCAAAATATACCTACGCATTAGTGTTGTGCTTGACATGTGGCAAAATTAAGGTCTGCTGTTTGAAATTTTTCTGCAAAATATTTTTTAGCCATAGTTGAATGCATCCTATGGATCCCTGGATGTAGTTGCATCCTCTGGAGCAGGCCTGGGTAAACTTCGGCCCTCAGGTGTTTTGGACTTCAACTCCCACAATTCCTAACAGCCTGCCGGCTGTTAGGAATTGTCGAGTTGGAGTCCAAAACACCTGAGGGCCTAAGTTTGCCCAGGTCTGCTCTGGAGCCTTGGGATTTGCATTAGGGAATCCCAAGCCTTAGGGAAGGATGTTTAGAATTTTCACATAAGCAGCTTCACTGTTTCATCAAACTATCAATCTCAGGATTCCATGTTGAGTTGCCATGGCAGTTGAAGTGGAATCATATCACTGTAATTGTATAATGGGAAGGGCCCTCAAATGAAGTGTGTGAGGCAAATGGGAAAACAGCAGTCCATTTTTCCATCCATTCCAACAGCTACCTCCTTTGAAAGCTTGCATCACATATTGTATCCATTTTGGGTTGGCATTATACAGATATCGCTTGATGTGTGTGTTTGGGATATTTTAATATTTTTTTCGTATGGCCAATATTGGCTACCCCTGACGTGTTTTCAGGATGGAGGTGGGTCACTGGAGGAACTTAGAGTCAGGAATGTGGCGCAGCCGGCTAAGTGTCAGCTGCATAAGATCTCTCTGACCAGTAGGTCATGAGTTCGAGGCCTGCCCGGGTTGAGGTGGGTGCTCGACCTTTAAGTGTAGCCTGCTGCCGACCTTTGCAGCCCGAAAGACAGTTGCATGGGTCAAGTAGGAGATAAAGGTACCACATTAAGTGGGGAGGCAAATTTTGACTGAATTATGAGGCCATTAAAGAACTCCAAGAATGCTGAGAATGCGGAAGGAACAACGAGGGACGCTGGGAACGCTGGGGGGAGATGAGTGCGTCAGCTCCCCCTGGTGGCCAGAGTTTGCCTCTGTTCATCTATATGTTGTGTATGTGGAAACGGCAGGGATTGTCTGCTAAGTATGTGTACCTGTACTCCGCTCTGAGTCCCCTTCGGGGCGAGAAGAGCGGGATATAAATAAAGTAAATAAATAAATAAATAAGACCAAATGTTTTCAACAAGTCCAGACACAGTCCTGCCTTTTGTTTTCATACTAGCTGCATGATGGTGTTGGTGGGAATTCTCTCTTGGCACTCTTTTCCTACCCATTCCTCTCCATTAAGTTTGTCTCATGGGGTCAAGGATTGCCTCTTATTACTGTTGAATCCGGAGAAGCAACACTTTGGCGTGTGTGTATGTGTGTGGAGTAAGGAGTGTGGTAATGGTGGTTTGGAAAGGTCTTCTATTTTCAAAGTTCATACGCTCAAATGTTTCAGGGGCCCCCATATAGGTTCCATAAACCTCAGTACTGAAGCAAGGGAAGCGGTTAACACTTTCCTGCTGCTTTATGTGAGCTGCGTTTTGCAGTTATGTAACAACCAGGACCAAGGGCTGGGGTTTGGTTTATTTTTGGTATGACCTTTTTATTTTTAACGAACAGATATCAGATTCTCTGATAGATAGATCACAAGAGAGGGGAAAGGACTAGACAGAGATATAAGAGGAAGAAGCAGAGAGACCATCATGTCTCACCTGTCACATCCCACCATTAAACACTTGATTAATCTCCATCCAAAAGCATTTTTCAGTCTTTATTGCTTAGCAGCTGATCAGAGTTTCTGTGATGAGAAAATAAGTAATGGGAGATTAACAGACACTAAGATAGCTATTCTCTTATTACTAATCTTCGCCTATAATGTGTAGCTAGCTACACACGCAAATGTGCAGCTAGATACTAGTCTTGTGCTTTTGGGGTAAACCTTGCCCCATTTCGTGTCCCAGCTTTCATTGGGGGCTCCGATCCACTTTCAAAAGCCTCCCCAAATTGGGAGGATTTTTTCGAGTCGGGGCCCTAAAATTCGGACCACTGCGGATTTGGGGGCTTCCCACCCATTGGCACCTCCTCCTGGAGTTCTGCTTACCTGTCACCTGCTGTTGCTAATCTGCAGTAAGGTGCTCAGCTTCAGGCAGGCCCAGAGTGCGCATGCAGACACAACCCTGCCACACTCTCGGAGAGTGTGGCGGGGCTGCAGACAAGCTTGGAGCATGCTTACAGACCCCGCCAGCTGCCACACATGCCCTGCCACACTCTTGGAATGTGTGTGTGTGTGGCAGGGCTTGCAGACAGGCCCAGAGCACACGTACAGGCCCCCACCAGCTGCCACACATGCCCTGTCACACTCCCCATGTGTGTGTGTGTGTGGTAGGGTCTGCAGGCAGGCCTGGAGTGTGTCTGCTGACTAGCTCCAGGCCTGCCCAAATGCAAGAAAGGAAGCAATTTTGAAGAAATCGTGAAAGACACTAAGGAAACGATAGGAACGAATTTCACGCACATGACTACTAGATAAAAATACACACACACAAAATTGACCTATGGCTTTCTGCAGATTGGTGGACTTCTTGCAATATAACACTTTGGGGTCTACCAGTTGTTGTAGCCACATCCACTCACACAATTTTTTTTACAGCTATATTTGTAGTAGGCCTGTTTGATCAAGGAAAAAATGGTTCAAAACTCGTTTTGGATGTAGGGGGCGCTGGCGATTCGATTTTTGAATGTTTTCCAAAATTTTCTGGGGGGAAAGTTTGAAATTTCAGAAATTTCGGAATTGCTTCATTAATGGCAGACACATATACGCAGTAAGGAAAGAAACAGCACTGGCAGTAGGAAAGAAACAGCACTGATTAAACACCCAGTTTGGATGCGGATATCCTTCCTTTGCGTCAGAACTGGGGCGAAAGCTGTGTTTAACCAAGTTTAGATGCATCTCTCATCCCAGGTCTGACATGGAGGGAAGGACATCTGCATCCAAACTGGGTTAAACACGGCTCTCGCCCCAGGTCTGATGGGAGGGAAAGGAAATGAAGGGAATCCATCCACACTGGTTTGAATCAAAAAGAAATGGTTCCGACTCTTCATAAGAGAAATGGCGGGAAAAGATTCGAAAATGGTAGGGAATGGGATACTTCCGGGTTCCCAAATCAGGGTGGTCGAAATTGCTTCATTAAAACTGTTGTGAATCTGATCTGATCACCATGCTTTATTCCCACATTATGGGGTTATTGGGAAGATTCAAAAGGTTTGCTAGGGTAGACCTACCCAGGCCTAATTTGTACCCCGAACCAAAATTGCTTATGTTTGTGATCCTATACATTGAGAGACAAATTTAGCACACTACCACTACTATAAGGGTTCTTTTATTCTTTTAAAAAGGAATGGTATGTATCCGAATTCAATCCATGTATTACTTTTTTTGTATACCCTGCTTTTCTCTGAGACAATGGTAAATGTGCCGTTTTTGCATTAGGTACTGTATGCTATTCTCAAAGCAATGATGCATGTAAACTATCCTTTTGAAAAATTGTCAGTGGTTGTTGTTCCTAATTTTAAAAGATCTACCGTAATTGTTTGTTTGGTGTCTTGTTGCAGATTCAACTGTTGGCATGGATTTAAGCAATTGTCGGGAACAGCCAGAATCTACAGGTAATGTGCCCCTCCACATCTTCCCAATAGTGCAAGACTCTTTTTCTGCCCAATAGCCACAAGATAATTCTTAGCAAAGCCCTTCCACATAGCCCTATATCCCAGAATATCAAGGCAGAAAATCCCACATTATCTGCTTTGAGCTGGATTATCTGAGTCCGCATTCAGATAATGTGGGATTTTCTGCCTTGATATTCTGGGATATAGGGCTGTGTGAAAGGGCCCTTACAAACCTGAAATAGAAACTTGATCGAGAAATACTTACATTTGGTAGATTATTTTGCTTCAATGCGCAGGGTTGGTGACTACACATGTAAATGTTTGTAATGACTTCATGCTACTGTTGCTGCTGCTATTTGAGCTATGTTTCTAAAGCAAGTAGTATATACTCAAGCATAAGCCAACCCAAATATAAGCTGAGGCACCTAATTTTACCACAACGAAACCTGGGAAAACGTATTGACTAAAGTATAAGCCGAGGGTGGGAAATGCAGCAGCTACTGGTAACTTTCAAAACAAAAATAGATACCAATAAAATTACATTAATCAATGCATCGGTAGGTTAAATGTTTTTTAATATTTACATGAAACTGTAATTTAAGATAAGACTGTCCAACTCTGATCAAACCATTACTCTTATCTTCTTCAATGTAAATGTGCTTACGTATCCTTCCAATAATAATGAGAGTAAAATAAAAGTAATAAAATAATATTAGTCAAATAATGTAAATGTAATAATAATTATAATTAGAGTAAAATAATAAAGGTAATAATAATATCAGAGTAAAATAATGTACCAAATGTAATGATAATAATAAATAAATATAATAATAACAATAATCAATAATAATAGTCAATAATTGGAAACTTCTCAAAGCACAGCAGACAAAGAATCAGTACAAGAAAACTGTACAACAAATCAGAGCTGACAGCTGGCACAACAAAGCATTAGATGGGCAGTTCCTTGACAAAATTGAAAGAAAAGTTGACAAGAAGAAGACCCGGTTATGGCTCACGAATGGAACCCTGAAGAAGGAGACAAAAGGTCTGATTCTTGCAGCCCAGGAGCAAGCCACCAGAGCAAATGCCATTAAGGCCAGGATTGAAAAATCAGCTAATGACCCAAAATGCAGATTGCAAGGAAGCTGATGAAACCATGGATCATATCCTCAGCTGCTCAAGAAAATCGCACAGATGGACTACAGAGACACATATCTGTGGCCCAAATGATTCATTGGAACTTATGTCACAAGTACCACCTGCCAGTAGTAAAGTACTGGTGGGATCAAAAACCTGCAAAGGTAGTGGAAAATGAACACGTTAAGATACTGTGGGACTTTCGAATCCAGAATGATAAAGATTTGGAACACAATACATCACGATTGTGGAAAAGAAAAAAGTTTGGATTATTGATGTCGCCATACCAGGTGACAGTCGAATTGATGAAAAACAACAGGAAAAAGCTGTTATAGAGACCTCAAAATTGAATTGTAAAGGCTCTGGCATAAACCAATACAGGTGGTCCCAGTGGTAATCGGCACACTGGGTGCTGTGCCAAATGATCTCAGCCGGAATTTGGAAACAATAAACATTGACAAAATCACAATCTATCCACTGCAAAAGGCCACCTTATTTGAATTTGCGCACATCATTCGAAAATATATCACACAGCCCTAAACGCTTGGGAAGTGTTCAACTTGTGATTTTGTGATACGAAATCCAGCATACACACACACACTAGCTTGGGGACCCGGCGGTGCCCGGGTTATTTGAGGAAGGCATTGTGTGCCATAGTTTGTCATTGGTGTGGGCCACAGTGCTCTAAGGAAGTGAATTAAAGTACTGCAAGTCCCATCATCCATGGTCCATCCTTCCTCAAACTGCACCAGGATGTAGGGTGCATCTTGGGGGTTGTGTCCCAAGTTTGGTCTTGTACTGTCATTGTTGGGGGCCTAGTCAGGAAAATCAAGTTGAGGAAGCCTAACATTATCCCATGAGCTGAGGCCTAGTCAGGAAAATCAAGTTAAGGAAGCCTTGTTGTCAATTTTGGGCCTGGTCTGTGATTTAAAGAGGCTGCAGTGTTGATTGAGAAGTGAATGAGGCAAAGGTACTGCAAATCCCATCATTCGTGGCCCATCCTGCCCTTTAATCGGGTTTTACTATGTTTTTATGTGCTCTATCTGTTATTTTAATCCTAGAAACCGCTCTGAGCTCCAGAGAGAGCGGTATATTAAGTTGAACCAATAAATAAATAAAAATAAAATAAATAAACCACACCAGGTTGTGAAGTGGGCCATTGGTCCCTTGTTTGCTATGTTTGGTCCTGATCCGTCATTGCTGTGGCTGACTGCCTGAGACCTTTTGCTTTCCCTCTGAGTCACCTTAGAAGTGTCTTGGGTGAAGGTACTGAACATTCCATTTCCAACAGAAAAAACTGTCAACTGACTAACTTCAACTCCAGCCACTTATGCCTGCCTCAGGCCCTTCCCTTTCCTCTCTGTGCTGTGTTGGAATGTTGGGAGGCTGGCCAGTCACAGCCATTTATGCAAATAATCCCAGAGTGGCAGCCAATCGAAACGCTGCCACATATTCCTCCCACTGCTTGGCCGCAGACACTGACTTTTATTATATACATACATACATACATACATAATGTACATATATACTGTATATATCTGTGTCATACCGTGTTTTTGTGTCAGTAAAATAACAACATAGTAAAATAACAAATAACTTTGACTCGAGTATAAGCAAAGGGGGGCCTTTTCAACCTAAAAAAGGTCTGAAAAGCTCAAGTTATACTCGAGTATATATGATATATTGTGTTTGAAGCCAAAAGATTTGCATTTGAATATCAACTCCCTTAGGTTCCTCACTCAGGTCAGTTTTCCACATCTATACAACAAGAATATAAGCACTCTTTTTTCATGAATAGAACTGTTGCAGCTACCTAAGTGATTTACTATCATTTTCTAAAAATCCTTCCAGATGTTAAAGATGTTCAGGATGACAGCAATTCCAATACATCTCATGAAACGGAAAATATGAACAACAGTGAAGATGCAAAGGAATATCATTTGACTAATGGAAGAGGAAGAGAAGGTAAAGTGGATTTCTTTTTGTACTTAGAAGAAAATAATTTGATGCAACAGTAAGCTGCTACCGTAACATTTCTTATGTTTTATTTGGTTAATTGAACCAACTCTGTAGTTGAGGACAACCCTCATTACTTTTTACAAAATGCTCTTGATTTAATTGAATACCATTCTGGAAGAAACTACCAGCTTCCAAGGCAATCCATTCTATCAGGACAGCCCTAATCATCAGGATGTTCTTCCTAATGTTTCGGTAAATTTTTTCTTATAATTTCAATTGTTTGATTCATGTCCTAATCTCTGGAACAGCAGAGAGCAAGGTTGTTCCATTTTCCACATGAAATCTCTTCAGACATTTAGAAATAGCTATCAAGCTATGTGAGGAGAAGTCATAGGGAGGAAGGAGCAAGCTTGTTTACCGCTGCCCTGGAGACTAGGACGTGGAACAATGGCTTCAACCTACAGGAAAGGGGATTCAACCCAAACATCAGGAAGAATTTCGTAACTGTAATGGCTGTCAGCAGTGGAACTCTCTACCCCGGAGTGTGGTGGAGGCTCCTTCTTTGGAGGCTTTTAAACAGAGGTTGGATGGCTATCTGTGCGGGGTGCTTTGAATGCGATTTTCCTGCTTCTTGGCAGAGGTTGGACTGAATGGCCCATGAGGTCTCTTCCAACTCTACATGCCCGGATTACCCATAAGGCCAATGAGGCCGTGGTCTAGGGGCGCAAGCTGGGGGGGGGTGCAGATCACGGACCAAAAACCCCTGGTTGGCATCCCTCTTTCCCCTGTCTCATGCCCCTCCTCACTCCGTCTCCCGGCAAAGTCTCTGCTCTGTCCCCAGGGTCTGGCTCTCCTGCCTTCGGGAGCAGCTCTCTCTCTCTCTCTCTCTCTCTTGCGCGCTCTCTCTCTCTCTCTCGCTCTCTCTCCCTCTCACTCTCGAGCTCTCTCTCACATGCTCTCTCTCTATCGCACCCCCTCTCTTTCTCTCTCGCGTGCCCTCTTTCTCTCTCTCTCACCCTCTCTCATGCTCTCCCTCTCTCTCTCCCTCCCTCTCTCGCACGCCCTCTCTCTTTCCCTCTCTCTCATTCTCTTGTGCTCTCTCTCTTGCACTCTCTCTCCCGTGCGCTCTCTCTCGCTCTCTCGCCCTTTATCTCGTTCTCTCGCGCTCTCTCTCTTGTGCACGCCTTTGAAGCGAGTTTGCACCCGCTGCGCTCTCCCCAAGCCCCCCGACTCCCAAGGAGACCTTCAGAGCACAGTGGTGCTTTCCAGCCGGTAGGAATGGGGACCTTGGTAGCGGGATGGTGCCTACTCGCCTTTCTCTTCTGCTCCGGAGGCACCATGGCGAAGGCCAGCCAAGTGTGGGTCTGAGTGGTGTGTGTGTGTGTGGGGGGGGGGGGGGGAATAGAAGCTGGTTGGGAGCATAATTCCAAAATGTGGCCTAGGGCGCAAAAAGTTGTTAATCCGGGCCTGCAATCATTTTATGACTCTATGGCTAGGTGTTCAAGGATCTAGAGAACAAATCCTATGAGGAGCGACTTAAAGAGCTGGGCATGCTTAGCCTGCAGAAGAGAAGGCTGAGAGGAAACATGATTCATTCATTCATTTATTATTTCATTAGTCACCTTTCACTGAAGTGCTCTGGGCGACTTACATAAACAGGTAAAACAGGATAAACTACACAACAAGTGGCGATTTAAAATATATTACAGGTTAAATGCTCTACCAAAGAGCCATGTTTTAAGTGATTGGACAAAGGACCGTAGGTCACGCGTGGCTCTCATATAAAGTGACAGCGAATTCCATAGTGGCGCAGCTGGGTAAGTGTCAGCTGCATAAGATCTCTCTGACCAATAGGTCATGAGTTCGAGGCCTGCCCAGGTCGAGGTGGGTGCTCGACCTTTAAGTGTAGCTTGCTGTCGACCTTTGCAGCCCGAAAGACAGTTGCATCTGTCAAGTAGGAGATAAAGGTACCATATTAAGTGGGGAAGCAAATTTTGACTGAATTATGAGGCCATTAAAGAACTCCAGGAACGCTGAATAATGCGGAAGGAACAACAAGGGACGCTGTGAACGCTGAGAGATGAGGAGTGTGACAGCTCCCCCTGGTGGTCAGAGTTTGCCTCTGTTCGTCTATATGTGTGTATGTGGAAACGGCAGGGAGTGTCTGCTAAGTATGTGTACCTGTAATCCACTCTGAGTCCCCTTCGGGTGAGAAGAGCGGAATTATAAACAAAGTGTGTGCGTGTGTGTGTATAAATATGTGAGGGGAAGTCATAGGGATGAGGGAGCAAGCTTGTTTTCTGCTGCCCTGGAGACTAGGACACGGAGCAATGGCTTCAACCAACAGGAAAGGAGATTCCACCTGAACATTAGGAAGAACTTCCTAACAGCGAGAGCTGTTTAGCAGTGGAACTCTCTGCCCAGAGTGTGGTGGAGACTCCTTCTTTGGAAGCTTTTAAACAGACACTGGGTGATCATCTGTCGGGGGTGCTTTGAATGCGATTTTTCTGCTTCTTGGCAGAGGTTGGACTGGATGGCCAACTCCTTAATTCTATTATTCTAAGTTACATTTCTGTTGTGTGTTCTCCACACTAAACATACACAAGTCCATAAGCCGTTCCTCATAGCCCAGCCCAGTTCATATCATACTGTTGGATGGGAGAAAGGTATCTTGACTTTCACATACGAGAACATCCACCTCATAGAAGAATAGTGTGTTTCACAGGACAGATCCAGCTCAGGCTTTTCCCTGTGTGAAGAATTTTTTCACAGGTTTCACATAAGATGTTCTAGTTAATTAACTGTAGCTTTCTTTTTCATTTTTTAAAGAATTCACATGAATTCATATGAGGTGCAGTTTTTCTTCCAAGCTCCACCTATTGAAAATATACATCGCATCACTCTAAGAGTCTCTTTATTTATCTTATTATTTGAACGCAGCAGGATATAGGGATGTAAAAACCCTTCCATTGATCACTACCACCGCTTTTTAGGAATTTCCAAGGCCAGGCTTTTAAGTATTATTTTTGCACTGACAGAAGTCAGTCCGGAAATTGTGCCTTTATCGCTCTTGTATCTGTGGAGTTAGTAGGACAGCAACTGTCTACACCGTCGCAAGACCAAGAGATAAGCAGCTAAAGCGATAATGAGGGAGGCCATGAACTTCCCCTTTGTAGCCTCCATTGCAGTGGGTTAAACTAAAAAAGACAAAAGTGTTAATTTTGTTTCATCAAAAATACTTTCGAGTATAAGGAGAACTCCACGAGCACAATATGTTACAATTTTCAGATGTTTATTCCCACTTGCTACAAACCCCACTTCCCCAGTTACATACACCCAATTTCCTTCCAAAGTGGTCTTGATTATTTTGGTATCGGCTACAGTTACAAGCCAGAAGATCCCACCCATCCTTTAGGGCAGTGTTTCCCAACCTTTTTTGAGCCGCGGCACATTTTTTACATTTACGAAATCCTGGGGCACACCACCAACCAAAATGACACAAAATGACACTCTAACACAGTAAAGAACGGCTGGGGGTTAGTGGCCTGCTGGGAGCAGCTGCTGGGAGTGCCAAAGCTGGGGAGGTGGCGGAGCCAGGCTGTGCCATGCCCCGCCCCCTACCCCCGGCTTCACCTCTCCCAGCAGCTGCTCCAGCCTTGAGGGGGCAGTGCCAAGCCAGCAGTGCCAGAGCCAGCACAATGCTGGCTTGGCACTGTCTCCTCAAGGCTGGAGCAGCTGCTGGGAGTGCCGCCCGGGGAGGAGGCAGAGCCAGGCCGCGCCATGCCCCGCCCCCTCCCCCCAGCTTCAGCTCTCCTACAGAGGCGGAGCATGAGCGGTGGACGGGCTTCAGTGGGTGGGGCTCCTCCTCCACGTGGCTTCAGCGAGCGAGGGGCGAGAGTCATGGTGGGAGTCATGGCGGATTGGAGGCTGGCTGGGGAAATGGCCAAGGAGGCGCCCTGGCCCCTTCTTCTTTTCCTTCTCCACTGCCCGGCCCTCCTCCTCCTCCCCCAAGCAGCAGGAGTTCGGCAGGAGGGGGGGAGGAAGGGGGGCAGAGAGCTTTTCTCACGGCACAGCAGGAGGTCAGTCACGGCACACTAGTGTGCCACGGCACAGTGGTTGAGAAAGACTGCTTTAGGGCAGTGTTTTTCAATCTTTTTTGAGCCGCGACACATTTTTTTACATTTACAAAATCCTGGGGCACAGCAGCAACCAAAATGACACAAAATGACACTCTGACACAGTAATACATATAGTTAATATATATTTTAATGTATTTATACACTCAGTTTGAAACCTTGGCCTGTTTCGATGAACACAACATATATATGACTTCCTCTCACATACTTATGCATGGCTATCATGTCTTCTCTCAGCCTTCTCTTCTTCAGGCTAAACATGCCCAGCTCTTCAAGCCGCTCCTCATAGGGAGGAATTCACCCTGAGTGAAACTTGCTTCCAGTTAGCTATGGATGTCATGAAGCTGTTATAAACAGTTCCTGGGGAAGGGGGGACAACTCTCAAAAAATCCAGTAAAATAGTTTAAAAAAACATTTCCAAGGGGAGAGGCTCAATTTGTTTCTTGGAAACCTGTGAATGCTTCAGCCTCCCGATGCTGCCAGGTTCACTCACTGCCCAATTCACCGATGTGGAGCTTCCAGCTTTGGCTGTTCTCGCGAGAAATCCAAGCCAACGCAAAAACGCCGACTCAATCACTTCCGCCCAGTGCTCTGCTTTTGCTGAGGGAGGAGGGAGGCAGTGAAAGAGGCCACACAGATCAATGAAATGTTTGGGAGCATTGGGAGGCTGAAGCAGCCCTGAGCGGGAGCTGGAGCCATACTGAGTCGAGGCTCCTGAAGGCTTCCTCAAGGCAGGCCTGGGCCTGGCATTCGGCGGAGCCCTTCCTTTGCCTTGGGGAGGGAAAGAGGGAGAAAGAGCTGCTAGGAGGGGGAAGAGTGCCAATTTCCCATGGCACACCTGATGATCACTCACGGCACACTGGTTGGGAAACACTGCTTTAGGGAAAGATGTTTAAATGTGGCTCCTTTACCACACTACTTTATCATTCCTAGGCTGCTTGGCTCACAGACTTTCACTGTCCTTCCCATAGCAGAGTGGGGAATGTTTTTCTACATTTATTAAGATTTTATTTCAAATACAATAAAATCACAACTATTTAAGAGAATAGGGGAAATTGAAAGAGCAGTTACCATTTACTATAACTGATGGTAAGCAGTTTCTTTTGAAACGTGTAGCTCTTATCCTAATTTTAGGCAATCCCCTAGCAAGAATGAACTGTCCCTCTACTAGCTGTTCAATCAGTTGGAAGGGAAATTCAGACAGTCCTTGACAAAGAAAAAGTTTCCTGACTCTGCTGTAGCACATATGTGTAAGTTTTCTTCCTTACTCTTTACATCTCCCTCTTTGGCCAGAAAAGCCACCCGACCACTCCGTAGTTTCACATTTGACATTTTATTGAGGCAAATTCAGAATTTTACCCTTTTTGACTACAACTCTCAGACTTCCTCAGCCAACATGGCAACTGCCAATGGTACTTGGAGGATTGTGGGAGCTATAGTCGATAGAAGAAGCCGCTCTTTTGCAAAATAAGTCGCAACCAGGCACTTGCATGACAGCCCAGACTTATCTTGCCTGGCGACTTCATCACACAATTGGTTTTCAGTGTCATAAGACACTTCTGCCCCAGTTGAGACACGGAGCCCCATGCTGTCCACCAGATCAGCTTACTTGTCCGAACACATCTGCCTCTACGTCCCATCTCGCAGCATAAGATCATCTGGGGAGACCCTGCTCTCGCTCCCACTAGCATTGCAAATGCGGTTGGTGGGGACGAGAGATAGGGCCTTCTCGGTGGTGGCCCCTCGCCTATGGAACGCACTCCCAAACAAGATAAGATCGACTCCATTTCTCCTGGCTTTCAGAAAAAAGTTAAAGTCATGGTTCTGGGATGAGAACGAGTAAGCCCAAATTTTAGTTTTATGTATCTAATAGCTTTGGGGACCTGGCGGTGCCCGGGTCATTTGAGAAAAGCATTGTGTGGCAAGGTTGGTCCTTATCAGATGTTTATGTGGCTCGCAGTGGTTTCTGGAAGTTAGTGAAGGGACTGCGAGTCCCATCGGTCATGGTTCATTCCCCTCAAAACAGTACCAGAATGTAGTGTGGGTCATGAGGGCTTTGAATGCCATGTTTGGGTGAGATCCATCAGTATTTGGTAGGTAGGTGGTCTCATGAAATTGGAGAAGGTACTGCAAGTCGCATCATGTGTGGTCGGTGCTCCTCTGTAGCAGTCTTGGAAAGTGAGGGAAGGTACTGCAAGTCCCATCATCCATGTTCTGCCCCCTCCAAACTTCAGTAGGATGTAGAGTGGGTCACTGGGGCTCTGTGTGCCAAGTGTGGTCTTTATCGGTGTTTGTTGGGGGCCACAGTGGTCTCTGGGAACAGAGGGGTGTGAAAGTACTACAAATCCCATCATCCATTTCAGTTGTCCCCCGAACCTCACCAGGACATGAAGGCAGTCATGGGGGTTATGTGTGCCAAGTTTGGTCTCGATCAGTAATTGGATGAGGGTCGCAGCGGACTTGGGAAGTGAGTAGAGGTACTTCAAGTCCCATCATCCATGGTCCACCCTCCTCAGAACTGCACCAGGACGTAGAGTGGGTCATGGGGGCTGTGTGTGCCAAGTGTGGTCTGTATTGGCCCTTTTTGGTGGGTTATGTGTACCAAGTTTGGTGCAGATCCATCACCCGCGCTGGTCGCTGTGGCCTGTGAAAGTGGCAGCCAATCAGAACGCTGCCACATTTCCCTCCGCACGCATACATACTACATACAAACATTCCGCTTTATTATATATAGAGAAGAGATGTAGCTGGTCTGAGTCCCTCTAAGGAGGTGGAAAAGATCGGGATATAAAAGTTTTAAATAAATAAAAATAAAATAAATAAATACTTAAGTTTTCAGTATCTCATGTACCATCCTAGTCGTTATGCTTACACAGTTGGAAGTGTGCAATAGAAATGTCTATGCTTTGGTTCTGCAAGATAACTGGTATGGTGATAGTGGTCTTTTGTGGGAGTGAAAAAGGAGCAAACGGAAAGTGCTTTAGTAGACACGTGGCTGTTCTGGTAAAGAAAGTGCATGTTTATCATCAAACTATTTTATCTCTTGCATTGTCCTGCTTGTGGGACAAAAGCAGGGAGGAGGAGGGTTTATTGAGCAAGTACTTTTCTGCAGAGGTTCACTTCGAAGGGGATTTCATAAAGGATCAAAGACAATGGTGAAACATGCACCGACTGTGTTGGCATTGCCTTCCTTAGATTGTGGTTTCTGATTTGAAGCTCACAGTCAGGGCTCTATTCTCTGCATCCTCTTAAAGCAACAATTTTTCTTAAAAGATTCTGTACCAGGAAAATCAAACTGCAGTTATCATTACTGTTGATTTGCCCAGTGCTGTCAATATGCACAGCACATTATGAGCAAATATTCCCAAATATAAAAAAAAATACCACTTTTAATAGTTTGGAGATAAGATATGGGATGTGAGGGGAAGGCCGGAAGACAACATATTGATCTATTTTTAATTTTGCTTTTTTAATGAAAATGGAAATTAGGGCATTTAAAAAGGTAAAACATGTGAGGTTATAGAGTCCCTTATGCACATGGAACCATTTACCTCGCCTTGCCTATTTTGATGGTTCCCAACCATTGGTTCTTCAGATGTTTGACTCCCATAATCTCCAACTGCCAGGGTAAAAAAAAACCCTGCCGATCGGAGGTCAGCAGTTCAAGGCTGGGTCGGGGTGAGGACCTGCCATTAGCCCCGGCTCACCTGCCCAGCAGAAATGCGAGTAGATAAAATAGGTACTGCCTTTAGCGGGGAGGTAATAAGGGTGCCCTTAAGGACATCTATCAAAGGAAAGCTTCTCAGCATGGAGATGAAGGAACAGCACTCCCCCCCCCAGCAACCCCCCACCAAGCATAGCCTCCAAGATGCTGGAAATAAGATGGCAAAAACTGCCTTTACCTCTGTTTGTGTCGTTTCGTCCTTGTTAATTGTACAATCTGCATTGAATTGCTTGCCGTATGTGTGTTCTGTGAAGCCACTCTGAGTCCCCTTCGGGGTGAGAAAGGTGGGGTATAAATACTGTAAATAAAATAAATAAATACTGGCTGTAGGTTTTTCGGGCTGTATGGCCATGTTCTAGAAGCATTCTCTCCCGACGTTTTGCCTGCATCTGTGGCAGGCATCCTCAGAGGTTGTGAGGTCTGTAGGAAACTAGGAAAATTGGGTTTATATATCTGTGGAATGTCCAGGGTGGGAGAGAGAACTCTTGTCTGTTGGACAATTGGCCACCTTGATTACCATTTGATGACCTGGCAGTTTTAGGTGTGGCTTGTTTGTTCCTGAGGGAATCCTTTGTTGAGAGGTGATTAGCTGTCCCTGATTATTTCTTGTCTGGAGTTCCCCTGTGGCTGTGCTTTCTGGAAGGTAAAGCCCAGAGGGGCAACAGCAAGAAACACTATTGTACCCCTGGAATCCAATATCTGATGGGTTTTCTCCTCTGTAGCCCGACTTTTCATGAATGGAGATGTTTGCAACTGAGACTTTATATAATACAACGTTGCAACTATAGACCCTTTGGTCTAGCTTTGCCATTCTCTTCATTAGAGATCATTAACCCTTCCATTTGGAAGTATAATTCCCAAAGTATATTGTTGGGAGCCTTGATGGTTTTTGTTTGTGTACTCTTTTTCACCATGTAATCTGTAGTGATAAATTCAGTAATACTTAAATCTGAAAAGGACAAATTTGAATCATGACTCTCCTGTCCTCAGCATCCTCTTTTACCAATGTCCAGATGATGGTGTTTTTCATAGAGTATCAGTCCTAATAAATCTGTGCAATATTCCACAGAAACTTGTTGATCTTGAATTTTACCCGAAATCCTCTGCAACATTTGGGAATTTGTCAGCATATAAAGTGATCTAGAACAGGTTCCTTGAAGAGAGAAGGTTTGAAGACAATCAAAGCAGTATTTTGCAGAACCAGCTTGCTTTAGTGGTTTGGCTGTTGGACGAGGACTCTGGAGACCAGAGTTCCAATCCCCATTCACCCACAGAAACCCAGTGGATGACAGTAGGAAAGTCTCACTTTCAACCTCAGAGGAATGCAATGGAAAACCTCCTCTGAAGAAATCTTGCCACAAAAACGCTGTCATAGGTCCAGTTGGAAAGAACTTGGAGGCACACCACAGCAAGTACTTTGTTACTCATCTGGGGTGGCATTGCTTCAGGTAACTCTAGGGGAGGCACAAGCTCGTGTTTCAACCATTTCTCTTGGTCTCCAACTCCCCCCCCCCCACTCCCCCAGATCTACTAAATTCATTTTTTATTTTCCTACAGGTTTTTAGGAGGTGAACTAACAGGCAACAAGCCCTCACGCTTGATAGGGAATTCATTAAGTTTCGTTCTTATTTTTAGAATGTGAAATTTCCACCAGGTGCTCACTGTTCTGTTTGGGTTCATTGAGGCATCACCCTAGAAATTAGATATTTAAATCAAAAATGCAAGAGGTCAAAAGTAATCCCTTTGCATGTAGATCCGTGAGTTAGGGGAGAAGTACAAAACCATTTGAGATGACTATAGGATTGACTTGTATGTTGGAGCTATGGCGTTAGGATGCACGGCATCATTGTGAAATATAGACATCTGTTAAGTGATTGAGGAAGAAATGATGGGAATGATTTGGGAAGACACCAGAGACTACATTATTGTGTGCAGGCCTGGATCAGGCCCTTTTGGCGCCTTAGGCCAAAGGGTCTGGCCCGCCCCCTGGCTCCTCCCCTGGCTCTGCCCCACCCCACCCCTGGCTCCTCCCTGCTCTGCCCCACCCCCACCCCTGGCTCCGCCCCACCCCTGGCTCCTCCCCGCCCTGCCCCCGGCTCCGCCCCCGCCTCCTCGCCAGCTCCTCCCTCCCTCCTAAAGCCACTATGCCAGCCTGAGAAGCGGCCCAAATCATGGCTTTAGGAGGGAGGGAGGAGCCGTGGGGAGGTCCCACATCGGCTCCAGGGGTGGGGCTTTCCTTCCTCCTCCTCGTGCCGGCGAGGAGGTGGGGGCGGAGCCGGGGGTGGGGCGGAGCTGAGGGCGGGGGCAGAGCTGAGGGAGCAGAGCAAAGGAGGGGGGCAGCATGCGCATGCACCCTTTTTGTTTGTTTTTTTAAATTTTTTTTTAAAAAATTGAAATTTTTTTGGATTTTTTTTGAATTTTTAAAAAACTTTTTATGGGGAGTCCGGACCTGCTGCCCCCCCCCCCAAGGTGCCACCCTAGGCCCTGGCCTAGGGTGGCCTTATGGGTAATCCAGGCCTGATTGTGTGTGATACAAACCCAAGAGCATGACTTATATGAAAAACTGGCATGTGTGAACCAAACACTGATCATTATAAATTCTGAATGCACCATTTAATTCCAGACAGAGAAAGCATAAGATAATGTGTATACAGGCAGTATCCAAGTTACAAACATCAGACTTACATACAACTCATAGTTAAGAACGGGAGTGAGACAACAGGAACTGGGTGACATCTACCCCTTGGGAAGAAAATTCAGTCCCGGAAGAGTTATCATGGGGGAAATGTGTCTCCACTGAAACTTTCTTGCCAATCCTTATTTCCACAACAAGCTGAATTTTTCAAAATCCAATCACAGGGACAGAAAGTGAGGTAAAATGTACAGAACAGGGGCACAGACAGCAAAACAAACCTCACACGAGTGTTATCCAAAGCTAAAAAGATTTGGCTGGAGCTACACATAAAAATGTACCTATTTCGACTTACATACAAGTTCAGCTTAAGAACAAACCTATGGAACGTATCTTGCTCATAACTTGGGGACTGCCGTCTATATGCATGAAGTTTCAACTTTCTTAAACGTTATTGCTTCTACCCAGAGAAATATGGGTTATGTGATCAAACGAGGGCTCTTCAGCTAAGAATTCTTAGAATTCATATATTAATGAAGCACTAGGGGCATTACATCTCCCACAATTGCTGTTTTAGATAACCCTTTCTTTAAATGACACTGTGGCAACTAATATACCTGAAATACTAATTTCTGCTTTTTAAGATGTAGCCTGAGATCTATACCTTTATTTTTTATAGATGTTAATATAGTTAATGACTAATTAACCAGAATTAGAAATTTTGTTTCCCTAGTCCATTCCTCTTGATGATATCATAAGTTTTTATTTATTGATAACAAAACACACACACACATATACACACACACATACATACACACACAACATGCACATTGTTGGTATAGATCAGTGGTTCTCAAACTCTGCTCCGTGGAGCCCTTAGGACTCCATGAAGTAAACTGAGGGTCTCCGGGTTTCCCCCCTTCCTCTTCAGTTGAGGGTGCTTTGATTGTGTTTTTCTTGAATGGAAGAAGGGGGTTGGACTGGATGGCCCTGGGGGGTTGTCTTACACTGAAACACTGTTAAGCCTATGTTGGTTAAAATTATTCTGCATTTTAAATATTCTTTAAAAAATGTACTGTGTGAATTAGTTCAATCCTTTCCATCCATCTGCCACTGACCTGGCCCATGCCTAGCTTATATACATTATTATATGTATATAAGCCACCGGGAATGCAGCACAGCTGGCTGGGTGTCAGCTGCATAAGATCTCTACTGACCAGAAGGTCATGAGTTTGAAGCCTGCTCGGATCAGGGGGAGCTCTCGACCAATTGTGTAGCTTGTTGTCAACCTTTGCAACCTGAAAGACAGTTGCATCTGTCAAGTAGGAAATTTAGGGACCACTTTGTGTGGGGAGGCTCAATTTAACTGACTTGTGAGGCCATAAAAATCTCCAGGAAATACACAAAAAAGAATGAAGGAGTGCAACAGCTCCTCCTGGTGGCCAGAAGCTGAAATATTGAATTGCCTCTGTGTCTGTCTGTATATGTTGTATGTCAAATGGCATTGAATGTTTGCCTGTATATGTGCATTGTGATCCGCCCTGAGTCCCCTGCAGGGTGAGAAAGGCGGAATATAAATGATGTAAGTAAAAATTTTTAAAAAATTAAAATATAATATAATGTATGAACATTTATTGGGGCTCCATGAGAAACTTTCGCTCCAAAAAGGGCTCCACGGCTGCAAATGTTTGAGAACCCCTAGTTAAGATACTTGGTCAGTCTCAATATTTCTAATATTAAGGGAACCACAGAAGCACGTCAAACTGCAAAGCCAGATTCTGGCAAATGTTTCTATTGCAGTTTTGCTGATACATGTAGCTTAAACTGCTCTTATATAGTTAAAGAGGGCAGGAACTCAACATCACTGCAAATATTTGATAGAACAGACGTGCTCATTAGGTCGATCGCGATTGACCGGTCGATCGCGGAGCTGGAACTGGTCGATCGCGCAGCCAGGATCTGAGGGGTGCTTCTGCCCCGGGCATGGTGCGCATCTTCCTCCGGGCTTCCTCAGGCTGCCCCTGACACGACTCCCCCGCCTCCATCCTTAGTGCCTACTGCTGCCGTCGCAGTGTGGCCTGAGGAGGAGGGAGGGAGAAGAAGGAGGACAACAGAGAAAATGAGGGGGCGGGCGCCAGGCCCGCGCATGCGCATTTGGAGCTTTTTGCGGCAGCGAAGACGAGCCATGAGGGAGGACAACAAGAAGGAGGCTTTGGCAGCCATTTTCTGCCAAAGCCTAAGACCTGCAACTGCCAGGAGTTCATCTGCACAGAAGCTTTCATCAGCATTGAATGGCCTTGCAGCTTAAAGGTCTGTCTGCTTTCATTCTGCATGTTTATATCTGTGGAATGATGTCAGGGTGGGAGGAGGAACTCTTGTCTGGATGCATTTTATGAAGTGTCCCTTATTTTTGCGAAAAATCACATAAATGTCCCTTATTTCTTCTATCAAAATATGGGTAGGTAGATCATTGTGACTTGGTTGTTTTATAAGTAGCTCGCATGATGAAAAAGTGTAGAGCACCCCTGTGATAGAATAACAATCCCGTTATCTGTTCATGCCTTCTATGAAAATGTGTTATACAGCAAGCCCTTCGTATCCACTGGGATTTAGTTCCAGACTTTTTTTTTAAGCCATGGATGGTTGAATTCATGAATACAGAATATATGGATATGAGGAGCTAGTTATATCTGTGTAGTGTAAAAAGAACCCAGGAAAGTGTTTAATGGATCCTAATTTTCCGTCACTTTTTTTTAATTGGGTAGTTAGGAAATGGTGGCATACAAATGAAGTTGCCATATATATCGAGTATATATACGGCGGGAGAGCCCATCTGGTTGGCTGAACATCTGCAAGGATGAGGCCTCTTTATCTCCAAATCGTTCTCGTAAATCAGATATGACATTAACTCATCACATTATGATGATTAAATTCCTTTGTTATCTCGATGACTTTATGCATCCTTATTTGTATTCTTCTTTTTTTAATGTCACATGTGCTAAGTTTTCTGCAACTGTGAAGCCATATCATTTGCAAAGTTTGCAATCCAGTGAGATTTGAGGGTGAGATAAAGCTTCTTTACGCATGAGTACAAAAGCTCTGGAACCAACAAATGGGGGGAAGTGTTGCGTGCTAAGAGGAACACATTGCCTGAGTGCTCTGTGATCTATCTCTGTATATTTCGGGATAGTTTCTACTTGTCACATGAAACATGCTGTCTAGATTATTTCCTTATCTTCAAATTAACATGAACATGCAGTCCTCAAGAATAATGCATCTTGAGATATCTGATGTGGAGGACTACTTTGCTCCACAGCAGGGGTGGGAAATTATTTTTTTCCAAGGGGTCACACGACAGCCAAAAAATATTATGGAGGGCCGCACCTAAAGGCTGAACTACATTCTAATCTACATTATTTATTTATTTATTTACTATATTTACTATATATTATACATCATTAATATTAACATATTAATATATCAAGAAATATTCATATATTTATTTATTTATTTATTTATTATTCGGTTTTATATTCCGCTCCTCCCTGCAGGCTCGGGGCGGATCACAGTAGCAATAAAAACACACAATAAAACATACAGTAAAATTCGATAAAACACGCAATACATAGCCAGTAGCCAGCAGATCACAGATCTTAGATCTTAGTTCGGACGCTGATATGCATCTATATTCAGGCTAGCCAAACGCTAGCCTGGAAAGGGCGGTCTTGCAGGCCCTTCGGAAAGGGCCGAGTTCGTGAATCGCCCGAGCGTGACTAGGCAACGAGTTCCAAGTCATGGGAGCCACAGCTGAAAAGGCTCGCTGTCTTGTGCTGGACAGGTGGCAGGAGCGGGGTGATGGAATGACCAACAGGTTCTGCTCTTCCGGCGCAGTGATCTCGGGGAATATACGGGTAAGGCGGTCCCTTAGGTACTCAGGCCCTAGACCGTGCAAGGCCTTAAAGGTTAACACCAACACCTTTAAGGCAATCCAGTACTCAATAGGCAGCCAGTGCAGTTGCCGCAGGATGGGCGTGATATGCTCTCTCACTGGTGCTCCCACCAGCAAGCGAGCAGCAGCATTCTGCACCAGCTTAAGTTTCCGGACTGTCGACAAGGGAAGGCCCACGTAGAGGGCGTTACAGTAGTCCAGCCTCAAGATGACCATCGCCTGGATCACCGTGGCCAGATCATCCCTGGACAGGTAGGGTGCCAGTCGCCTAGCCTGGCGGAGATGGTAAAACGCCGTTTTGCTGACCGTGGAGACCTGAGTCTCCATGGTCAGCAAAGGGTCCAATTGGACACCTAAGCTCTTTACGAGGGATTATGGGCTGAGCTGCTCGCCATCCAGGGTAAGCAACCGGCACTCATCCAGCCCAGGGCGGCCAGGCCACAAGATCTCCGTCTTCGACGGATTCACCTTCAGCCGGCTGGCACGCAGCCAACCAGTCAGAGCTTCAAGGCATAGATGGAAACAATCGGGTACGGTGTCCTGCCTGCCGTCCATTCTCAGCAGGAGCTGGGTGTCATCTGCATACTGATAACACTCCAGACCAAAGTCGTGAACCAGCTGGGCCAGGGGGCGCATGTAAATGTTAAATAGTAAGGGTGAGAGGATGGCCCCCTGGGGGACCCTGCAACAATGGGAGCCTCCCGGAGACCTCCTCCCCCTCTCCACACGTTGTCCCCGATCCTGGAGGAAGGAGGTCACCCATTTAAGGGCAATCCCCTCACCCCAGTCACGGCTAAACGGTGGGCCAATAATACTAATATTATTAGTATTAATATCATAATTATTATACTATAGTATATATAGACATTATAATATATTGAAATTATAATATAATATAACATTATTATATTATATTATTATTATATTATTATATTATTATTATTATTATAAAATTATTATAAAATAATAATAAAAACCACTTAAATTATATTAAATTAAATTCAAGAAGACAAGGTGCGAACCAAGATGAAGGCTGACATCCTCAAGAGAGGAAGGATCCCAAGATGGAATGGCCCAATGGCCCCAGCCCAGAGGATGGCAAAGCAGACCCAGCTGCCACTGCAGCAGAGCAGCAGGCGATCGTAGGCTGCAGGCCTCCGCCTGCTTTCGCCCCCAGCCGTCCCCCAGCTGATCGCCCTGCTATGGAGTGCCTGCATCCCTGGAGCCGATTCTGTCCGGCCCGGGGAGAAGGGTGTCGGGGGCGGGGCCGAGAGAAAGGGTTGCCGCTGCCGCCATCCCATCACGGACTCTGTGGGGGACAAAATCGGCTGCCGGCCGCATCTGGCCCACGGGCTGTAGGTTGCCCACCCCTGCTCCACAGGGACATATTTTCAGGATCTTTGGCTTCTGGTCTAACTAAACAAATAGGATGGGTGATTGGAAAATAACATAATACTCTCTCTCTGCATTACTTCGCGAATGAAGATTCTTAGGAAGGACTCATTCCACGCTTTTTACAAGCACGTTGATGACTAAAATGGCCAATCTGAGATAGGCAAGTTCGGTTGCAGAAAGCACAGCAGAAAGTCTCCTTGGGTGATGTTGTTTCCAAGTTGCGGTACTTTCTGCGTTGTCGTTTCGCTTCGAGACCCATTCGGCGTGTCTTCTCGAAAGAGGCCGCAGCATTGTGGATAGTGCGTCTCCATGCCTCCTGATGTGCGGCCAAAGTGGACCATTTTTGGTGATCAATCTGGCCGAGACTGAGATGTTGTTTCAGGGAGTCCTTATATCTCTTTTTGGGGGCGCCTCTTTTGCACTGACCCGTGGCGAGTTCACCATAGAGTAGTATCTTTGGGAGGTGGTGGTCCTCCATCCTAGAGACGTGGCCTGCCCAGCGCAGCTTTGTTCTCAATAGCATGGCCTCAATGCTGGTGACCCCTGCTTGCTCAAGGACAGCAACATTCGTCACATAGTCGGTCCAGTGTATATTTAGGATTGTGCAAAGACAGCGCTGATGAAAGCGTTCGAGGAGTCGTAGGTGTTGGCGATAGGTGACCCATGTTTCAGACCCATATAGGAGAATAGATAACATAATAACAGCTGTGTAGAAGGGGCCATAGTCTACATTCAACTAACTCATCAGAGAGAAGGTGATGAGGGATAGCATCTTGACCTTCCCAGTAGGTTTAGGCAAAAGCAAAGTGCTGCAGCCTCTCCTAGCTGGTGTTTTTCTCTCTCTTTCGATCTAGATTCTAGCATGTTTTCTATTTTTAAAAATGTGTGAAACTTCAAGTTATATAAAATAATTTTAATTCGATTCATCTCCCCCGAACACACACACAAATTGTGTATTGATTGAATACTATTTTCCCCTGCCATTCTAGTTGAGGAAAGTTAACCTCCTTTAGTCAAAAAGAGTTATTGTTTTATGTTCAGTTTCAAAGGAGGCTGTGCATTTTTCTTATAGTGGAAGAAAAAAAATAGATGCATATAAACAGCCATGGGAACAATTTCTCTTCTTGGAACTAGCTTTCTGTGGAACTGGAGAGGATGATGAGCAGTCACACTCAATCTTTAAGAAGTGAGATAAGCAGTCATAGACAAGGAAGGGTTGCCAGTAACTCTGGCTTCGCAATGGGTACTATCTTGAGCATGCTTGCTTTCAGTGTATGCTCTATGATTTCAGTAAGGCTTATTACAACATAGAGCTATAGTCTAATGCAGTGTTTCCCAACCAGTGTGCCATGAGCAATCATCAGATGTGCCGTGGGAAATTACAGTGTAGAGAGAGGGGCGGGGAGCCTAGCAGGAAACTTCAGGCAGCGGAAATGGGGCTTTCCTGTCCAAAGCAGCAATGCCAGCCAGGGAGAGCCCTCGGCATCCAGAACTTTCCTCCCTCCCTCTTCTCTCTCTCCTTTCTTTCCTTCACTCCCTCTGCGCGCCAAGGGCTACCTGGCTGGGCTGCAGCTCCTCCTGCTTCCTGGCTCCTGGGTGCTCTTCTGCCCTCCTCCCCTCCGGCAGCAAGGAGGAGGAGAGGGAGGAGGAGTCTGTGGGAGCTGCCCTCGTCTGACCCCGCTCCCAGAGGCTTGAGGTGAGGTTTTCTGCCCTCTAGCCCCTCCACACCGGGGAAGGGGAGCAACCCCTCATCTCCTGGCTTCTCCTGGCTGGGCTCCGAGTTCGCTGCAGAGCAGAGGGCGGGATGCGCAGCTCCACAGCCCAGCTTGGTTCCTTCCCCATCTGGCCCCAAGGCGACAGCAGGGAAGCCGAAGGGATGCGGGGGGGGGGGGAGGCACTCCTGGGGGGCTGAACCCCTTCGGGAAGGAGAGCTGGGGGTGGAGACAGCTGCAAGTCTCCGCCACAGTTTGTTCCGAGGCTCGGAGCCACCCCGTACGCTCAATTCCTATTCGTCCTGCTCAGCCGAGCCCACATGCGCTTTGGCCACTCAGCGCAGCTCTCCCCGCGGGATGGTGATGCCCCCCCTGCATGTGGACCTTTCGAGGGAGGGAGGTTTGGTGGAAGCAGCAGCGTCATGAGGGGGGAGGGTGACAGTTAGTAAAATGACAGTGTCATTTTGGTTGGTGGTGTGCCCCATGATTTTGTAAATGTAAAAAATGTGCCGCGGCTCAAAAAAGTTTGAAAAACACTGGTCTAATGCATGTCTACCCAGAAGTTAGTTCCTTTGAATTCTCTGGGGGTTGCTCATGGGTAAACAAATACAGAATTGCATGTTATTCTACATTTACCTGAGTAATTTGGGTTAAAGTGCTCTGTAGCTGCCTCTTTGCAGTATTTTGTCCACATGTTGGCCAGGCCAAAGATAAATTAGGATCACTACTACTGCTTTTGGCAACACAACAGTGGGTCTGTTAAATGTGTGGACAGTGATCAAACTGGATCCAGTCTGATCCACCTCTCCACATCTCCAAAACTCCGGGATCACTCCAGAGCTTCCTGGACATTCTGGGATAAACTCTTTGTCCTCTTGACCTGAATGCTGAGCTTCTGCTGTGAGTCCGGACTCACCACAGCAGCTGAGCAGTGAATCTAATTAATTTTGGCCGTGTACACAACCAACTTTGAGCATGTTTTTCTGCATGGCAGGGGGGCCTTGTAATCTCTTTCCACTCTATGTTTCTCTCCTGTCCTGTTTAACTGGGATCCAAACAGCTGAATAAAATCCCACATTATCTGCTTTGAATTGGGATATATGGCACTGTGGACTCAGATAACCCAGTTCAAAGCCGATAATGTAGATTATTCTGCCTTGATATTTTGGGTTATATGGTTGTGTGGAAGGGCCCTGAGGCCCCTTCTACACTAAGCAAATAATCTACATTATCTGATTTGAATTGTATTATTTTAGTCTACACTGCAATATAATCCAGTTCAAAGCAGATAATGTGGCTTTTATACAGCTGTGCAGAAGGGGCCTGATTCTTTAGCACTCTCAGCAGGCAGAGTTGTTGTTGCTTCTGTTGTTGTTTGCCTTCAAATCATTTCTGACCCTAAGGTGAATCTATCACAAGACCTTTTGGGTCTAAGACTGTGTGACTCACCCAAGGTCACTTATGACCTTATCCCATGGGTAAATTTACCCATCCTATGGCACTTTCACCTTAGTTTAGGAACAGGGCCTTCTGAATCTCATCAAACAACATACATCAACTTCTGGCAGGGCTCTGTCCCTGAAATGAGGTGAAAATGTTATAAGAGGGAGCAATAAGAGCACGAGAGGCTTTCCATGTTCTCATTGAGAGGAACAAGGTGAGTACAGGGGAAGCCGGATGGTGACGATTCCCCCTGTGGTATAGGTAAGAACATAAGAAGAGCCATGCTGAATCGGGCCTCAGCCCATCTAGTCCAGCATTCTGTGTCACACAGTGGACACTAGTTGTACACAGGGATCTCTAGCAGAAAGGAGGGCAAAACCCTCACCTGCTCCCGACCCCCCACAACCAGTACCCGGGGAAATCCTGCCTGCCTCCATCAACACAGAGGTGGCACTTGGATGTCCATTTCAGTAGCTACTGATTCCCTTGGTATCCATGAATCTGTCTAATCCTGCCTTGAAGCTGTCCAGGTTGACCGCTGTCACAACCCTCCTCTGGAAGTGAGTTCCATAACCCAATGACCCTCTGGGTGAAGAAATATTTCCCTTTATTAGTCCTAACTTTCCTACCTTGGAGCTTTAGGGAGTGCCCCTAGTCCTAGTGTTGTGTGACAGAGAAAATATTTTTCTCTATTCACCTTTCTATCCCATGCATGATTTTATACACTTCAATCAAGTCACCTCTTAAACGCCGTCTTTCAAGGCTGAAAAGACCAAGGCGTTGCAACCTGATTTCGTAAGGGGAGCTGCTCCATCCCTTGGATCATTCTTGTTGCCCTTTTCTGTACCTTTTCCAGTTCCGTTATATCCTTCTTGAGGTGCGGTGACCAGAATTGTACACAGTACTCAGATGTGGCCTCACCATAGATTTGTAGAGAGGCAATACAACATTTGACGACCTATTTTCGATTCCTTCCTGATCATGCCAAGCATAGAATTTGCTTTTTTTACTGCTGCTGCGCACTGGGTTGACATCTTCATTGAGCTGTCCACCAAAACCCCAAGATCCCTTTCCTGGTTTGTCTCGGAAAGCTTTGACCCCATCAATTGGTAGGTGTAGTTGGGGTTCTTTGCCCCTATATGCATGACTTTACACTTGTTTAGATAAGGAGCGATGCAGAGTGACGGACTTCCCATGCTGTCCATCAGATTTGCCACGATGCATGGCAAATCCTTCCACTATCACCTGCAATGTGGATCTCAATGTGATGAGGTCCCTAATAATATACTAATAATATACTTTATATTCTGCTCTATCTCCCTGAGGGGACTCAGAGCAGATTAAAGAACACATACATCGCAAACATTCAATGTCGTTATACAATTAACAAAGGCATACACTACAAGGCAAGGCTTCCCTCTTTTTTCATTTCTGGCATCTGGAGGCTGTGCTTGATTAGGCCAGTGTTTCCCAACCAGTGTGCCGTGAGCGATCATCAGGTGTGCCGTGGGAAATTGGTACTCTCCCCCCTCCTAGCAGCCCCCTCAAATTGAGCCTCTCCGCTTGAAAATGTTTTTTTTTTTTTACTATTTTACTGGATTTTTCAAGACATTCATAGTTAACTGGAAGCAAGTTTCACTCAGGGTGAAATATCACAAAGGTCTGGAGAACAAGCTCTATGAGGAGCGGCTTGAAGAGCTGGGCATGTTTAGCCTGAAGAAGCCTGAAGAAGAGAAGGCTGATGGCCATGTATAAATATGTGAGAGGAAGTCATATATATGTTTTGTTCATCGAAACAGGCCCAGGTTTCACACTGAGTGTATAAATACATTTTAAAACATATTAACTATATGTATTACTGTGTTAGAGTGTACTTTTGTGTCATTTTGGTTGGTGGTGTGCCCCAGGATTTTGTAAATGTAAAAAACGTGCCGCGGCTCAAAAAAGGTTGAAAAACACTGGATTAGCCCATGGGGAGGTGCTGTTGTTCCACTTTCCATGCTGAGGAACCTGTTGTCCATGGATGCCTTCCTGATCGAATTGCCTGCATGTCTTCAGGGGCACCTTTTATCTCCCCACCAAAGCGATACCTGTTGAATTATTCATATTGCTGTTTTTGAATTGCTAGATAAGCAGAAGCTAGGGCTGACAGCGGGAGCTCACCCGACTCACAGCTTGAACCGCCGACCTTCTGGTCAGCAAGATTTTCTGTAGCTGGTTGTTTAACCTTCTGTGTTAACTGCAGCTCCTAGTGAGTTATCACAATTGAGTGGGGAATTGAACCCTGGTCTCTCTCGATAGTCATATTTCAGCACTCAGACCAGTACACTATGCAGTCTCGTTTGCATTGTGAGTATAACATATTTATTTATTTATTTACTTTATTTATATTCTGCTCTTCTCACCCCGAAGGGGACTCAGAGCAGATTACAGGTACACATACTTAGCAGAAAATCCCTGCCGTTTACACATACACATATAGACGAACAGAAGCAAACTCTGTCTCACCAGGGAGCTGACACACTCCTAATCTCTCAGTGTTCCAGCGTCCCTTGTAGTTCCTTCTGCATTCCTCAGCGTTCCTGGAGTTCTTTTAATGGCCTCGTAATTCAGTCAAAATTTGCCTCCCCACTTAATGTGGTACCTTTATCTCCTACTTGACAGATGCAACTGTCTTTCGGGCTGCAAAGGTTGACAGCAGGCTACACTTAAGGTCGAGCATGCACCTCTACCCGGGCAGGCCTCAAACTCATGACCTACTGGTCAGAGAGATCTTACCAGCTGACACTTAGCCAGCTGCACCACATTCCCGGTGCAAAACTGTTAGCCAAACTTTTCAGGAAAGTCTTCAGGTTCAGACATCCTATTGCAAATCTACCATCTGAGCAAACGTTGACTTGCTATTGCTTGCAATCAGACTGTTCTTTTGTTCCAGTTTCTGCTTTTTGTCCTTTTTACATATTGCCCAGCATACGTTTTCCATTTTTTTCTACTGTTTCTGCATGCAAACTGAAAATTGCTCAAGCTTTTGTTTGAGGGGAAACTTCAGCAGCTGGAGCATGGCAGAGGTTTCAGTCAGGAGAATTCAGGTGCATCCTTTCAGTTCCTTATCAAAAGTTACATATCAAAAGATATGTACTATATGCATAGGCAGGTGGCCTCGAGAGAAGTCAAACGGCAGGTATGTTTCCCTGCGGGACCATTAGAAGAATTAAGCATCTGTGCAGGACTTCCCAGGCAAATATCCCCTGCTAGGAGACGAGTATTGTTTCCTGCTACCACTTCTCTAGCAGGGGCAAAGTTTAGCACTATCACTTTCCTTGTGAAGAGCTGGTACTGGGGACTTGTGGCTTCATTTGTAACATCTGCTTATTTAGATTAATATTCAGGTTCAGCTCTGAGCAACAAGCAAGATCTGTTTTATAAAGCAATATCCAATTCTGAATAGTACCAGCTTTTTTTCAGAGACTCTTTCACCCCAGCCATTTCCTTGCAAGACTACTTCTTGTCAGCCAGCTGTAAAACCCAGACCTTTCCCCCCCCCTAAACCAGTTTCCTTGAAATCATAAAATACATCTCCCTTCAGCCCAGCCCAAACAAGTGTGTCTGAAACAACTCAATAGAGACAACCTGCAGAAGGGTTTGAATAACGAATATCAAAAACAAATTACCTAACTTTATTTTGTATAGGTGTGAGACCAAATTTGAGCCATAAACTCACAGACCGCAACCACCAGCAGCCTCAGGGCCCATCCACACAAGCCCTATATCCCAGGATCTGATACAGGTTTTCTGCTTTGAACTGGATTATATGAGTCCGTACTGCCAGATAATCTGGGATGAACAGAAAATCTGGGATCAGATCCTGGGATATAGGGCCTTCCAGGAAGGGCCCTCAGCCAATTTGGGCAATGGTCAGAGATACAAGGACCATATGGAGGACCAGAGTTTGGGAATCATTGAAATATAATATTGTTTTAAATGTTGTCTGGTATGGTCTTAAATCCATTTTGTTTGTTCCAAGTAGAACATAACCATTGAATTAATGGGATTGCACGTCCCAGGTAGAGCATATCTATCGGATTAATGGGATTAAATCAATGGTAAATCTGACGTATTTATTTATTGTATCAGAAGTGAGCCAAGGGTAAAGTTGTAAAGTATTGAAAAAACACAAAGTTTAAAATCATTGGCATTATACTAAATATCCTTTGACCACTAGCTGGCCACTTGGACTGCCTCTGGTGTTGCAATAAAAAGGTCCTCCATTGTGCATGTGGCAGCTCTCAGACTGCATTGTAATAGGTGATCTGTGGTTTGCTCTTCTCCACACTCGCATGTTGTGGACTCCAGTTTGTGGCCCCATTTCTTAAGGTTGGCTCTGCATCTTGTGGTGCCAGAATGCAGTCTGTTCAGCGCCTTCCAAATTAACCAGACTTTTGTGTGCCCAGGGGGAGTCCCTTATTCAGTATCAGCCATGGCTTGAGGTTTCAGGTTTAGACTGCCACTTTTGGACTCCTACTTGCTGAACGTTTCCTGCGAGTGTCTCTGTTGATCTTAGAAACTATTTCTTGATTTAAGGCATTGGCGTGCTGTCTGATGCCAGATGGTGCAATTCCACCTAAACAGTATAATTTCTCCAGTAGTGAAGGGCAATGTTTCCCAACCAGTGTGCCATGGCACACTAGTGTGCCATGAGCGATCATCAGGTGTGCCGTGGGAAATTGGAACCTCCAATACCAGACCTGGGCATTTCATGCCTGCCAGTCGATTCTCGACCGCCTGCGCAGGTCCCTGCAGGCAGGCAGGCAAACAGGCAAGCAGAGCGGCCAATGGAGGGGAAGGGAGGGGGGGAGAAGAGGAGGAGGCCAGGGAGCTACACTGTCGCAGAGTATGTTCTTCGCTTCTCCTCTCCTCCCTTCCTTTCCGCCGCACACTCCTCTTCTATTGCCAGTGTGAGAGGGGGGCTGAGATACAGGGGGCATTTGTTCCTGCTAGGGGACGGTTGCTCGTGGCCTGGCTTGGAGGACATGTCC
>JARBWK010000008.1:104971035-105049447 GCA_030556195.1 Anolis apletophallus | reverse complement strand
ATGAGGGGCCATGAACCCCCCTTTGTAGCCTCCATTGCAGTGGGTTAAACTAAAAAGACAAAAGTGTTAATTTTGTTTCATCAAAAATACTTTCGAGTATAAGAAGAAATCCACGAGCACAATATGTTACAATTGGTGCATTTTGCAGTGCGTCAGAGTAATCAGTAGTTACTGAAATGGACATCCAAGTGCCACCTCTGTGTTGATGGAGGCAGGCAGGATTTTCCCCAGGTACTGGTTGTGGGGGTCGGGAGCAGGTGAGGGTTTTGCCCTCCTTTCTGCTAGAGATCCCTGTGTACAACTAGTGGGCCACTGTGTGACACAGAATGCTGGACTAGATGGGCTGAGGCCCGATTCAGCATGGCTCTTCTTATGTTCTTATGTTCTTATGTTTATTGTGGGATAGCTTGAATATTGTCTCTGCAAGCAAGGACATGGTTCTAGTTAGCACACTGGACACATTCCACCTTTAAATTACACCTATGTTGTGTTCTTATTCTTCTTTTCTACATATAGCATAAGCCATTTTCAGATATTTATTCCCACTTGCTACAAACCTCGCTTCACCAGTTACATACACCCAATTTCCTTCCAAAGTGGTCTTGATTATTTTGGTATCGGCTACAGTTACAAGCCAGAAGATCTCACCCATCCTTTAGGGCAGTGTTTCCCAACCTTTTTTGAGCCGCGGCACACTTTTTACATTTACAAAATCCTGGGGCACACCACCAACCAAATTGACACAAAATGACACTCTAACACAGTAATACATATAGTTAATATGTTTTAAATGTATTTATACACGCAGTGTGAAACCTGGACCTGTTTCGATGAACACAACATCAATATCCTGGCAAGAATGGCAGAAAGACACAAACTTCCCACACAGAACTCCCATAACCAAGAGAAATACTATAAGAGTTTGGTGGGCATTGACCTTGAGCTTTGGAGTTGTAGTTCACCTATATCCAGAGAGCACTATGGACTGATACAATGTTGGATCAGGACCAAACTTGGCATGAATACTCAATATGCCCAAATGTGAACACAGATGGAGTTTGGAGAATATATACCTTGACATTTGGGAGTTACAGTTTCTGGGATTTATAGTTAACACACAATCAAAGAGCATCCTGGACTCTTGCAACAATGGAATTGAACCAAACTTGGCATATTGAACTCTCATTACCAACAGAAAGTACTGAAAGGGTTTGCTTGGGAATTGACATTGAGTTTGGAAGTTGTAGTTCACTTACACCCATAGAGCACTGTGGACTCAAACAATATTATGTTATGTTGTTGTTTGTTTTCTATCCAGAATCACAATATTGGAAGGTGGCTCACCACTTTAAGGTCCCTAAAACAGACATGGGAAAACTTGGCCCTCTGGGTGCTTTGGACTTCAACTCCCACCATTCCTAACAGCCTGAGGCAATTTCCTGCTTAAATGGCTGAGGGGGGGGGGAGGAAAATGGCCTGAGGCTGCTAGGAATTGTGGGAGTTGAAGTCCAAAGCACCCAGAGGGCCGAAGTTTTCCCATGCCTGTTTTAGGGACCTTAAAGTGGTGAGCCACCTTCCAATATTGTGATTTATTGGAACTGCCAAATTGGAATTATTGGAGGGCATGTCTTTGTATATGTTGCCAATCTGTCCATAAGGGAAATTGGCACAACTCCAGTTTTTGTTTATTCTATGCATACAACAAGAAACATACAACTATTTCATACAAAATTAGTCCCCCTTCCCATTATATTAGTATTTTCATCTTTTCTTTTTTAAAAAAATAGTGCTTTACTAATTGCCAGTCTGTTTGGGATTTCCTTCTCCCTTGGTTCATTGCCATTAAATATGTCAGTCTGTTCATGTTCATGATTTCCATTAATTTCAATGTCCTTCCTCTAGGAATATTCCAGCTTCATTTCCCCAAGTATTGAGTAGAGTTCATTGGACCCTCAGATATCTAATGGAGCCATAAATGTCTGATCTGGCAATAGTCTGGGAAGTCTGATCTGAGAAGTCCACGCTCTAGTTACATCCCAAATAGATTACTGCAACACACTCTACGCGGGGCTGCCTTTGAAGGCGGCTCGGAAATTACAGCTGGTCCAATGGGTGGCAGCCAAAACGCTAACTGGGGCGACATACAGGGAAAATATTACCCCCCTGTTGTGTCAGCTCCACTGGCTGCCTGTCCATCTCCGAGCCCAATTCAAAGTGCTGGTATTGACCTATAAAGCTCTATACAGTTCTGGCCCAGCTTACTTGTCCGAAGGCATCTGCCTCTAAGTCCCATCTCGCAGCATAAGATCATCTGGGGAGGCCCTGCTCTCGCTCCCACTAGCATTTCAAATGCGGTTGGTGGGGAAGAGAGATAGGGCCTTCTCAGCAGTGGCCCCTCACCTATGGAACACACTCCCAAATGAGATAAGATTGACTTCATCTCTCATGGCTTTCAGAAAAAAGTTAGTGGTTCTGGGACCAGGCGTTTGGGCAACAGACGTAATTGGCACTTTTGGACATTGACTGGACTGGTATAGCGGTAGATGACACTGTGCTTTGTTTCATGGTTTTAACTATTGATATACATATTGATTTTAATGACTGTGTAATGGTTGTAGTGTTTTATATGTGATGTTGATTATTTTGTTGTATTTGATCATATTTCTGTACTGTGGTGTAACGGCCTGTGGTGCTGCGAATGTAAGCCGTGCTGAGTCCCCCTTTGGGGGTGAGAAGCAACAGGGTACAAATACCATAAATAAATAAATAAATAAATAATAAATAGTTTTCACAGAATGCTTTGACAGAAGGGACACATGTAGTCTGGGCGCTTGCGTCATCCACAAGCACTAGCTGTATTCGAGCAATGGTAGTGGGGGGGGGGGGGAGGAGAGAACAACAAAAGTCGACCTCAGAGTTGTGTACTCCACCTACGAGAACGACTAAGCCTACATTTTCATTTTATGTATCTATGTGATCTATGTAGCCGGTCTGAGTCCCTCTACGGAGGTGCAAAAGATTGGGATATAAAAGTTTTAAATAATTAAAAATAAAATAAATAAATAAATACTTAAGTTTTCAGTATCTCATTTACCATCCTAGTCGTTATGCTTACACAGTTGGAAGTGTGCAATAGAAATTTCTATGCTTTGGCTCTGCAAGATAACTGGTATGGTGATAGTGGTCTTTTGTGGGAGTGAAAAAGGAGCAAACGGAAAGTGCTTTAGTAGACACGTGGCCGTTCTGGTAAAGAAAGTGCATGCTTATCATCAAACTATTTTATCTCTTGCATTGTCCTGCTTGTGGGACAAGGGCAGGGAGGAGGAGGGTTTATTGAGCAAGTACTTTTCTGTTCACTTCGAAGGGGATTTCATAAAGGATCAAAGACAATGGTGGAACATGAACCGACGGTGTTGGCATTGCCTTCCTTAGATTGTGGTTTCTGATTTGAAGCTCACCGTCAGGGCTCTATTCTCAGCATCCTCTTAAAGCTACAACTTTTCTTAAAATATTCTGTACCAGGAAAATCAAACTGCAGTTATCATTACTGTTGATTTGCCCAGTGCTGTCAATATACACGGCACATTATGAGCAAATATTCCCAAATATAAAAAATACCACTTTTAATAGTGTGGAGATAAGTTATGGGATGTGAGGGGAAGGCCGGAAGACAACATATTGGTCTATTTTTAATTTCGCTTTTTAAAAATGAAAACGGAAGTTAGGGCATTTAAAAAGGTAAAACGTGTGAGGTTATAGCAGGGGTGGACAATTATTTTTTCCAAGGGGCCACACCAGAGCCAAAAAATATGATGGAGGGCCGCACTTAAAGGCTGAACTACATTCTACATAACAGCAATTGAATTTCTTTAATAATAATAAAAAAGGCACTACATTGCGTTTTTGATATATTGATAAGACTGATAAGAGTATGTTATGAGCAATGAAAAAGAGAGGCTGTCATAGGAAAAATGACATTTATTCACTAAAATTTTACAAAACAATGGTTAACAAAATGTGAACATTTGTATCGTTTGTGATTCATTATATCAGGGGTCAGGAACCTTTTTGACTCAGAGAGCCAAAAAACCAAAATATCTGGAAATTTATTTCAGTGAGAGCATTATAATAATAATGATGATGATAATAATATTCATTCAGCCTCTGCAAATATTAATAACAACAACAACAGGTTCCTAGAGTAGGAGGAGACCTCCAAGGGCCATCCAGTCCAACCTCCTTCTGCCCTAAGGGAAAAGCACAAAGCATTCCTCACAGATGGCCATTCAGTCATCTTGAACCAAACTTGGCACACTGAACTCTCATGAGACCAACAGAAAGTACTGAAAGGGTTTGCTGGGCATTTACCTTGAGTTTGGGAGTTGTAGTTCTCCTATATCCAGAGAACACTGTGGACTCAAATAATGATGGATCAGGACCAAACTTGGCACGAATCCTCAATATGCCCAAAGAGGCAGAAGAGGAGGAAGCCGGGAAGGGAATGGATGTGCCCCCCCGGCGTGCTCCGGCCTCAGCCCCGCCCCTTTCCTGCTCTGGCCCCGCCCCCTCTCCATCGCTGCATTCCCGCTCCTTCCCTCTTCCGTTCAGGTGGTGGAAGGGGGAAGGAATGAAAGAGGGAAAGAGAGAGGGAGGGAGGGAATTAAACAGGAAAACAGGACACAGAAGAAGGGAAAGAGCGCCGAGGCAAGAGGGAGGGGGGAGCGCGCGAGAAGGAAGTGAAGGGAGGAGGGCGAAGGCATGCTCTTGCTCCTGGCCACCTCCTCTTCTTCCTCCTCCCTTATCTTCCCCTCTGCTTGCTTGCCTGCCTGCCTGCTTCTTCACGTTTGTAGCCGCCCCAATGGGAGTTCGCCTCCCTCTCTTCAGGACAAAGCCTTGAGAGAGCCAAGGGCCGGACAGCATCGTTATAGAGTCCCTTATGCACATGGAACCATTTACCTCGCCTTGCCTATTTTGATGGTTCCCAACCATTGGTTCTTCAGATGTTTGACTCCCATAATCTCCAACTACCAGGGCTGGGTTTAGCACAGCAGGGTAAAAAAAACCTGCCGATCGGAGGTCAGCAGTTCAAGGCTGGGTCAGGGTGAGCACCCGCCATTAGCCCCGGCTCACCTGCCCAGCCGGTCGAAAGCAGAAATGCGAGTAGATAAAATAGGTACTGCCTTTAGCGGGGAGGTAATAAAGGTGCCCTTAAGGACATCGATCGAAAGAAAGCTTCTCGGCATGGAAGATGAAGCAACAGCAACCCCCCACCAAGCATAGCCTCCAAGATGCTGGAAATAAGATGGCAAAAACTGCCTTTACCTCTGTTTGTGTCGTTTCGTCCTTGTTAATTGTACAATCTGCATTGAATTGCTTGCCGTATGTGTGTTCTGTAAAGCCACTCTGAGTCCCCTTCGGGGTGAGAAAAGTGGGGTATAAATACTGTAAATAAAATAAATAAATACTGGCTGTGCTGGGTTGTTGTAGTTTTTTCGGGCTGTATGGCCATGTTCTAGAAGCATTCTCTCTTGTTGTTTTGCCTGTATCTATGGCAGGCATCCTCGGAGGTTGTGAGGTCTGTTGGAAGCTACGAAAATGGGGTTTATATATCTGTGGAATGTCCAGAGTGGGAGAAAGAACTCTTGTCTGTTAGAGGTATGTGTGAATGTTTCAATTGGCCACCTTGATTAGCATTTGATGACCCGGCGGTTTTTATGTGTGGCTTGTTAGTTCCTGGGGGAATCCTTTGTTGGGAGGTGATTTGCTGTCCCTGATTGTTTTTTGTCTGGAGTTCCCCTGTGGCTGTGCTTTTGGGGATTTCTGGAAGGTAAAGTCCAAAATAATCCAGAGGGGCAACAGCAAGAAACACTATTGTACTCTGATGCCCCTGGAATCCAATATCTGATGGGTTTTCTCCTCTGTAGCCCGACTTTTCATGAATGGAGATGTTTGCAACGGAGACTTTATATAATACAACATTGCAACTGTAGACCCTTTGGTCTAGCTTTGCCATTCTCTTCATTAGAGACCATTAACCCTTCCATTTGGAAGTATAATTCCCAAAGTATATTGTTGGGAGCCATGAGGGTTTTTGTTTGTGTACTCTTTTTCAAATTGTACAAGTTCACCGTGTAATCCGTAGTGATAAATTCAGTAAATTCAGAAAAGGACAAATTTGAATCATAGCTCTCCTGTCCTCAACATCCTCTTTTACTAATGTGCAGATGATGGTGATTTTCATAGAGTATCAGTCCTAATAAATCTGTGCAATATTCCACAGAAACTTGTTGATCTTGAATTTTACCCGAAATCCTCTGCAACATTTGGGAATTTGTCAGCATATAAAGTGATCTAGAACAGGTTCCTTGAAGAGAGAAGGTTTGAAGACAATCAAAGCAGTATTTTGCAGAACCAGCTTGCTTTAGTGGTTTGGCTGTTGGACGAGGACTCTGGAGACCAGAGTTCCAATCCCCATTCACCCACAGAAACCCAGTGGATGACAGTAGGAAAGTCACACTTTCAACCTCCGAGGAATGCAATGGAAAACCTCCTCTGAAGAAATCTTGCCACAGAAACGCTGTCATAGGTCCAGTTGGAAAGAACTTGGAGGCACACCACAGCAAGTACTTTGTTACTCATCTGGGGGTGGCATTGCTTCAGGTAACTCTAGGGGAGGCACAAGCTCGTGTTTCAACCATTTCTCTTGGTCCCCAACCCCCCCCAACACCCCCCCCCCGATCTACTAAATTCATTTGTTATTTTCCTACAGGTTTTTGTTTTTTTTAGGGAGGTGAACTAACTGGCAACAAGCACTCATGCTTGATAGGGAATTCATTAAGTTTCGTTCTTATTTTTAGAATGTGAAATTTCCACCAGGTGCTCACTGTTCTGTTTGGGTTCATTGAGGCATCACCCTAGAAATTAGATATTTAAATCAAAAATGCAAGAGGTCAAAAGTAATCCCTTTGCATGTAGATCCGTGAGTTAGGGGAGAAGTACAAAACCATTTGAGATGACTATAGGATTGACTTGTATGTTGGAGCTATGGAGTTAGGATGCACGGCATCATTGTGAAATATAGACATCTGTGTTAAGTGATTGAGGAAGAAATGATGGGAATGATTTGGGAAGATACCAGAGACTACATTATTGTGTGCAGGCTCGGATCAGGCCCTTTTGGCGCCCTAGGCCAAAGGGTCTGCCCCCACCCCTGGCTCCTCCTCAGGCTCCGCCCCACCCTGCCCCGGCTCCTACCTGCTCCGCCCCACCCCTGGCTCCTCCCCGCTCCACCCCACCCCCACCCCTGGCTCCGCCCCACCCCCGGCTCCTCCCCACCCCACCCCCAGCTCCGCCCCTGCCTCCTCGCTGGCTCCTCCCTCCTTCCCTCCCTCCTAAAGCCACTATGCCAGCCTGAGAAGCGGCCGAAATAGTGGCTTTAGGAGGGAGGGAGGAGCCGTGGGGAGGTCCCGCATCAGCTCCGGGGGTGGGGCTTTCCTTCCTCCTCCTCACGCCAGCGAGGAGGCGGGGGCGGAGCCGGGAGCGGGGCGGAGCTGAGGGCGGGGCAGAGCCAAGGGCAGGGCAGAGCCGAGGGCGGGGGCAGAGCCGAGGGAGCAGAGCAAAGGAGGGGGTCGGCCGTGGATGGCGCTTACGCCACCATGCGCATGCGCCCTTTTTGTTTTGTTTTTTTTTTAAAAAAAATTAAAAATGGAATTTTATTTTATTTATTTTAAATTTTTTTCAATTTTTAAAAAACCTTTTTGGGGAGTCCGGACCTGCTGCCCCCCCCCAAAGGTGCCACCCTAGGCCCTGGCCTAGGGTGGCCTTATGGGTAATCCAGGCCTGATTGTGTGTGATTCAAACCCAAGAGCGTGGCTTATATGAAAAACTGGCATATGCGAACCACACTGATCATTATAAATTCTGGATGCAGCATTTAATTCCAGACAGAGAAACTGAAGATAATGTGTATACAGGCAGTACCTAAGTTACAAACATCAGACTTACATACAACCCATAGTTAAGAACGGAAGTGAGACAACAGGAACTGAGTAAAATCTACCCCTTGGAAAGAAAATTCAAAGAGTTATCATGGGGGAAATGTGTCTCCGCTGAAACTTTCTTGACAATCTTTGTTTCCACAACAAGCTGAATTTTTCAAAATCTAATCACAGGGACAGAAAGTGAGGTGAAATGTACTGAACAGGGGCACAGACAGCAAAACAAACCTCACACGAGTGTTATCCAAAGCTAAAAGGATTTGGCTGGAGTTACACATAAAAATGTACCGGTTTTGCCTTATATACAAGTTCAGCTTACGGAACATATCTTGTTCGTAACTTGGGGACTGCCGTCTATATACATGAAGCTTCAACTTTCTTAAACGTTATTGCTTCTACCCAGAGAAGCATAGGTTATGTGATCAAACAAGGACTCTCCAGCTAAGAATTCTTAGCATTCATATATTAATGAAGCACTAGGGGCATTACATCTCCCACAATTGCTGTTTTAGATAACCCGTTCGCTAAATGACACTGTGGCAACTAATATACCTGAAATACTAATTTCTGCTTTTTAAGATGTAACCTGAGATCTATACCTTTATTTTTTTTTATAGATGTTGATATAGTTAATGACTAATTAATCAGAATTGGATTTTTTGTTTCCCTAGTCCATTCCTGTTGATGATGTCATATGTTTTTATTTATTGATAACAAAACACACACACACATATACTGTACACACATACATGTTGTTGGTATAGATCAGCGGTTCTCAAACTCTGCTCCGTGGAGCCCTTAGGACTCCATGAAGTAAACTGAGGGTCTCCAGGTTTCCCCCTTCCTCTTCAGTTGGGGGTGCTTTGATTGTGTTTTTCTTGAATGGCAGAAGGGGATTGGACTGGATGGCCCTGGGGGGTCTTCCACTGAAACAAGCTTATGTTGGTTAAAATTATTCTTTATTTTAAATATTCTAAAAGAAATGCACTGTGTGAATTAGTTCAACACTTTCCATCCATCTGCCACTGACCTGGCCCATGCCTAGCTTATATACAATGTATATTTAATTCCAGACAGAGAAACTTAAGATAATGTGTATACAGGCAGTACCTAAGTTACAAACATCAGACTTACATACAACTCATAGTTAAGAACGGAAGTGAGACAACAAGAACTGAGTAAAATGTATATAAGCCACCGGGAATGTGGCACTGCTGGCTGGGTGTCAGCTGCATAAGATCTCTACTGACCAGAAGGCCATGAGTTCGAGGCCTATCCGGGTCGGGGTGAGCTCTTGGCCAATTGTGTAGCAGTTGCATCTGTCAAATAGGAAATTTAGGGACCACTTTGTGTGGGGAGGCTCAATTTACCTGACTTGTGAGGCCATAAAGATATCCAGGAAATATACAAAAAAGAATGAAGGAGTGCGACAGCTCCTCCTGGTGGCCAGAAGCTGAAATATTAAATTGCCTCTGTATCTGTCAGTATATGTTGTATGTCAAATGGCATTGAATGTTTGCCTGTATATGTGCATTGTGATCCGCCCTGAGTCCCCTGCAGGGTGAGAAGGGCGGAATATAAATAATGTAAATAATAAATAAAATAAATAATAATATAATATAATGTATAAACATTTATTGGGGCTCCATGAGAAACTTTGCTCCAAAAAGGGCTCCACGGCTGCAAATATTTGAGAACCCCTAGTTAAGATACTTGGTCAGTCTCAATATTTCTAATATTAAGGGAACCACAGAAGCACGTCAAACTGCAAAGCCAGATTTTGGCAAATGTTTCTATTGCAGTTTTGCTGATACATGTAGCTTAAACTGCTCTTATATAGTTAAGGAGGGCAGGAACTCAACATCACTGCAAATATTTGATAGAACAGACGTGCTCATTAGGTCGATCGCGCAGCCAGGGCCGGATCTGAGGGGTGCTTCTGCACATCTTCCTCCGGGCTTCCTCAGGCTGCCCCTGACGTGACTCCCCCACCTCCATCCTCAGTGCCGACTGCTGCCGTTGCAGTGTGGCCTGAAGAGGAGGGAGGGAGAAGAAGAAGGGCAGCAGCGGGAAGGAGGGGACTGGCGCCCAGCCCGCGAGTGCCAGGAGTTTATCTGCACAACAGCTTTGATCAGCATTGAATGACCTTGCAGCTTAAAGGTCTGTCTGCTTTCATTCTGCCTGTTTATATCTGTGGAATGATGTCAGGGTGGGAGGAGGAACTCTTGTCTGGATGCATTTTTGAATATTCAATTGTCCACATTGATCAGCATTGAATGGCTTTGCAGCTTCAAGGTCTGTCTGCTTTCATTCTGCCTATTTATATCTGTGGAATGATGTCAGGGTGGGAGGAGGAACTCTTGTCTGGATGCATTTTTGAATGTTCCATTGGCCACATTGATCAGCATTGAATGGCCTTGCAGCTTAAAGGTCTGTCTGCTTTCATTCTGCCTGTTTATATCTGTGGAATGATGTCAGGGTGGGAGAAGGAACTCTTGTCTGGATGCATTTTATGAACTGTCCCTTATTTTTGCGAAAAATTACGTAAATGTCCCTTATTTATTCTATCAAAATATGGGTAGGTAGATCATTGTAACTTGGTTGTTTTATAAGTAGCTCACATGCTGAAAAAGTCTGAGCACCCCTGTAATAGAATAACAATCCCATTATCTGCTCATGCCTTCTATGAAAATGTGTTATACAGCGAGCCCTTCGTATCCACTGGGATTTGGTTCCAGACTAATAACATCTGTGGATGCTGAATTCCTATCATATACAATGGTATAGTGAAATGGCAAAATCAAGGTTTGCTTTTGGGATTTTTGTTAAAGCCATGGATGGTTGAATTCATGAATACAGAATATATGCATATGAGTAGCTAGTTATATCTGTGTAGTGTAAAAAGAACCCAGGAAAGTGTTTAATGGATATGGGCTAGGGTCCTAATTTTCAGTCAATAGTTATCCCGTATTTCAAATGACTCATTTCTTCTTGGTCGACAACATTTACAATATCCATATAGTCACAGGGCTCATGCAAAAGAGACTGGAAGTGCATAGTGTTGTGTATGGATAGACTCTAAAACTCCTATTGGACCGGAATCAGCTGTTAATCCACTTTTGCTTGTCTGCAATTTTTCTAATTTGTTATCTCTATATATAGATTGTTGTCGCTTGGGCTTTTACTGCTCAAGACTCCTAAAACTAATTAGCTGCTGTCAAAACATTGTTAAGCCATTTAGGCATGCTCACTTTTTTTAATTGGGTAGTTAGGAAATGGTGGCATACAAATGAAGTTGCTATATATATCGAGTATATATACGGCGGGAGAGCCCATCTGGTTGGCTGAACATCTGCAAGGATGAGGCCTCTTTATCTCCGAATCGTTCTCGTAAATCAGATATGACATTAACTCATCACATTATGATGATTAAATTCCTTTGTTATCTCGATGACTTTATGCATCCTTATTTGTATTCTTCTTTTTTTAATGTCACATGTGCTAAGTTTTCTGCAACTGTGAAGCCATATCATTTGCAAAGTTTGCAATCCAGTGAGATTTGAGGGTGAGATAAAGCTTCTTTACGCATGAGTACAAAAGCCCTGGAACCAACAAATGGGGGGAAGTGTTGCGTGCTAAGAGGAACACATTGCCTGAGTGCTCTGTGATCTATCTCTGTATATTTCGGGATAGTTTCTACTTGTCACATGAAACATGCTATCTAGATTATTTCCTTATCTTCAAATTAAGATGAACATGCAGTCCTCAAGAATAATGCATCTTGAGATATCTGATGTGGAGGACTACTTTGCTCCACAGCAGGGGTGGGCAATTATTTTTTCCAAGGGGTCACATGACAGCCAAAAACTATTATGGAGGGCCGCACCTAAAGACTGAACTACATTTTAATCTACATTATTTATTTATTTATTTACTATATTTACTATATATTATACATCATTAATATTAACATATTAATATATTAAGAAATATTCATATATTATTAGTATTAATATCATAATTATTATATTATAATATATATAGGCATTATAATATATTGAAATTATAATATTATTTATTATTTCTTTCTTTCTTTCATTCGGCTTCTATGCCGCCACTCCCGGTGGGCTCGGGGCGGCTCACAGCACCAAAAAGAAGATCACAAGGTAAAAGCGGCGATACAGAATAAAAACAGAGCATAGAAACATCATTAAAATATCAATATCAAACATCATTAAAACATCAGAATACAGCAATAAAAACGACCTGGGTTATTTATTATATTTTAGATTATTATTATTATAAAGTTATTATAAAATAATAATAAAAACCACTAAAATACAATTAAATTAAATTCAAGAAGACAAGGTGCGAACCAAGATGAAGGCTGACATCCTGAAGAGAATAAGGATCCCAAGGTGAATGGCCCAATGGCCCCAGCCCAGAGGATGGCAAAGCCGCAGCAGAGCAGAGCAGAGCAGCAGGCAATCGGAGGCTGCAGGCCTCCGCCCGCTCTTGCCCCCAGCCGTTCCTCAGCTGATCGCCCTGCTATGGAGTGCCTGCATCCCTGGAGCCGATTCTGTCCAGCCCAGGGAGAAGGGCGTTGGGGGGTGGGGCCGAGAGGAAGGGGTGCCGCTGCCTCCATCCCATCGTGGGCTCTGTGGGTGACAGAATCGGCTGCCGGGCCGCATCTGGCCCGCGGGCCATAGGTTGCCCACCCCTGCTCCACAGGAACATCCACTCTATGTTTCTCTCCTGTCCCGTTTAACTGAGATCCAAACAGCTGAATAAAATCCCACATTATCTGCTTTGAATTGGGATATATGGCACTGTGGACTCAGATAACCCAGTTCAAAGCCGATAATGTAGATTATTCTGCCTAAATATTTTGGGTTATATGGTTGTGTGGAAGGGCCCTGGGGCCCCTTCTACACTAAGCAAATAATCTACATTATCTGATTTGAATTGTATTATTTTAGTCTACACTGCAATAGAATCCAGTTCAAAGCAGATAATGTGGATTTATACAGCTGTGTAGAAGGGGCCTGATTCTTTAGCACTCTCAGCAGGCAGAGTTGTTGTTGCTTCTGTTGTTGTTTGCCTTCAAGTCATTTCTGACCCCAAGGTGAACCTATCACAAGACTTTTTGGGTCTGAGGTTGTGCGACTCACCCAAGGTCACTTATGACCTTATCCCATGGGTAAATTTACCCGTCCTATGACACTTTCACCTTAGTTCAGGAACAGGGCCTTCTGGATCTCATCAAACAACATACATCAACTTCTGGCAGGGCTCTGTCCCTGAAATGAGGTGAAAATGTTATAAGAGGGAGCAATAAGAGCACGGGAGGCTTTCCATGTTCTCATTGAGAGGAATGTATTGTGTGGCATCGAATTGTTGCCGTCTGTTAGGCCGCACTGAGTCCCCCCTCGGGGGTTGAGAAGTAGCGGGGTATAAACACTGGATATAAATAAAAAATAAAAAATAAACAAGGTGAGCACAGGGGAAGCCGGATGGTGACGATTGGAGTTCTTTTAATGGCCTCATAATTCAGTCAAAATTTGCCTCCCCACTTAATGTGGTACCTTTATCTCCTACTTGACAGATGCAACTGTCTTTCGGGCTCCAAAGATTGATAGCCGGCTACACTTAAGGTCGAGCACCCACCTCTACCCGGGCAGGCCTCGAACTCATGACCTACTGGTCAGAGAGATCTTATGCAGCTGACACTTAGCCAGCTGCACCACATTCCCGGTGCAAAACTGCTAGCCAAACTTTTCAGGAAAGTCTTCAGGTTCAGACATCCTATTGCAAATCTACCATCTGAGCAAACGTTGACTTGCTATTGCTTGCAATCAGACTGTTCTTTTGTTCCAGTTTCTGCTTTTTGTCCTTTTTACATATTGCCCAGCATACGTTTTCCATTTTTTTCTACTGTTTCTGCATGCAAACTGAAAATTGCTCAAGCTTTTGTTTGAGGGGAAACTTCAGCAGCTGGAGCATGGCAGAGGTTTCAGTCAGGAGAATTCAGGTGCATCCTTTCAGTTCCTTATCAAAAGTTACATATCAAAAGATATGTACTATATGCAGAGGCAGGTGGCCTCGAGAGAAGTCAAACGGCAGGTATGTTTCCCTGCGGGACCATTAGAAGAATTAAGCATCTGTGCAGGACTTCCCAGGCAAAAATCCCCTGCTAGGAGAAGAGTATTGTTTCCTGCTACCACTTCTCCTAGCAGGGGCAAAGTTTAGCACTATCACTTTCCTTGTGAAGAGCTGGTACTGGGGACTTGTGGCTTCATTTGTAACATCTGCTTATTTAGATTAATATTCAGGTTCAGCTCTGAGCAACAAGCAAGATCTGTTTTATAAAGCAATATCCAATTCTGAATAGTACCAGCTTTTTTTCAGAGACTCTTTCACCCCAGCCATTTCCTTACAAGACTACTTCTTGTCAGCCAGCTGTAAAACCCAGACCTTTCCCCCCCTCCTAAACCAGTTTCCTTGAAATCATAAAATACATCTCCCTTCAGCCCAGCCCAAACAAGTGTGTCTGAAACAACTCAATAGAGACAACCTGCAGAAGGGTTTGAATAACTAATATCAAAAACAAATTACCTAACTTTATTTTGTATAGGTGTGAGACCAAATTTGAGCCATAAACTCACAGACCGCAACCACCACCAGCCTCAGGGCCCATCCACACAAGCCCTATATCCTAGGATCTGATACAGGTTTTCTGCTTTGAACTGGATTATATGAGTCCGTACTGCCAGATAATCTGGGATCAGATCCTGGGACATAGGGCCTTCCAGGAAGGGCCCTCAGCCAATTTGGGCAATGGTCAGAGATACAAGGACCATATGGAGGACCAGAGTTTGGGAATCATTGAAATATAATATTGTTTTAAATGTTGTCTGGTATGGTCTTAAATCCATTTTGTTTGTTCCAAGTAGAACATAACCATTGAATTAATGGGATTGCACGTCCCAGGTAGAGCATATCTATCGGATTAATGGGATTAAATCAATGGTAAATCTGACGTATTTATTTATTGTATCAGAAGTGAACCAAGGGTAAAGTTGTAAAGTATTGAAAAAAACACAAAGTTTAAAATCATTGGCATTATACTAAATATCCTTTGACCAGTAACTGGCCACTTGGACTGCCTCTGGTGTTGCAATAAAAAGGTCCTCCATTGTGCATGTGGCAGCTCTCAGACTGCATTGTAATAGGTGATCTGTGGTTTGCTCTTCTCCGCACTCGCATGTTGTGGACTCCAGTTTGTGGCCCCATTTCTTAAGGTTGGCTCTGTATCTTGTGGTGCCAGAATGCAGTCTGTTCAGCGCCTTCCAAATTGCCCAGACTTTTGTGTGCCCAGGGGGAGTCCCTTATTCAGTATCAGCCATGGCTTGAGGTTTCAGGTTTTAGACTGCCACTTTTGGACTCCTACTTGCTGAACGTTTCCTGCGAGTGTCTCTGTTGATCTTAGAAACTATTTCTTGATTTAAGGCATTGGCGTGCTGTCTGATGCCAGATGGTGCAATTCCACCTAAACGGTATAATTTCTCCAGTAGTGTAGGGCAATGTTTCCCAACCAGTGTGCCATGAGCGATCATCAGGTGTGCCATGGGAAATTGGAACCTCCAATACCAGACCTGGGCATTTCGCGGCCTGCCAGCTGATTCTGACTGGCCCGCGTTAGGGCCCCGGCAGGCAGGCAGGCAAACAGGCAAGCAGAGCGGCCAATGGAGGGGAAGGGAGGGGGGAGAAGAGGAGGAGGCCAGGAGCAAGCGCTGTCGCAGAGCATGCCGTCGCTCTCCTCCTCCCCCTCCCTTCCCTTCCGCCTTGCACACTCCCCTTCTATTGCTTGTGTGTGAGAGGGGGGAGGGCTGGAGATGGCCAGGGGGCATTTGTTCCTGCTCGGGGACGTGTTGCTCGTGGGCCTGGCTTGGAGGGACATGTCCCTTTAAGAGTGCGAGGCCGGCCCTGGGCACGTGGGATAGGCTGCCTTTCGCAGGGATGGGCTGGGAGGAGCCCTCCGCATCTGCGAACTGTGGGTTATGGGAGTTCCGTGTGGGAAGTTTGATTCCATTCCATCATTGGTGGAGTTCAGAATGCTCTTTGATTGCGGGTGAACTATATCTTCCAGCAACTACAACTCCCAAATGACAAAATCGATTTTTTTGACTGATGGTCCCTCCTTGGCAGGCATGTAGCCAGGGGGGCTAAGGGGGCTTCAGCCCCCAAATTCTCAGGGTGGTCCGCGAAAAGGCCTTACTGGTACATTATTTAAACTGTTATGTTTATTCATATCATGATCTGATCACCATGCTCATTATATCCCATATTAATGGGGTTATTGGGATAACAATACAAAAGATTTGCTAGGGTAGACCCTCTCCCACCCAGTCTCACCCCCCCCCCCAACCAAACTCAGCCCCCTCCGAAACAAAATCCTGGCTACGGCCCTGCTCCTTGGGTTAGTATTAGAATGTTTTGTGGCCAAATTTGGCAGCAATTTGTCCAATGGGGGGGAGAGAGAGAGAGGGAGAGAGAGAGAGAGAGAGAGAGAGAGAGAAACAGCGTGTGTGTCTTTCTGCCATTCCTGCCAGGATATCTATGTTGTGTTCATTGAAACAGGCCCAGGTTTCACACTGAGTGTATAAATACATTTAAAAACAACAACAACAAGACTTTATTACGGTCACTGACCAGCACAAAGCGGGCGAAAGGGGAAGGACATATAGTTAATACATTTTAAAACATATTAACTATATGTATTACTGTGTTAGAGTGTCATTTTGGTTGGTGGTGTGCCCCAGGATTTTGTAAATGTAAAAAATGTGCCGTGGCTCAAAAAAGGTTGAAAAACACTAGTGTCGGACATAGACATCCTGTGATAACGTAGCATGTCTCATTAAGAGCCACATCCACTGTTTCAGCATGATGAGATGAATTCCACACTAGGCATGCATACTGAACAGCAGAGTAGCAAAGCGCAAGGGCAGATGTCTTCACTGTATCTGGTTGTGCCAGTCAGCGTTTGTATGATATTGTTTCTAGCGTCCACTTTTTGCTTGAGATTCAGGCAGTGCTTCTTGTAAGTCAGAGAATGGTTCAGGATAACTCCCAGGTATTTGAGTGTGCTGTAATGCTCCAGTGGCAGGCATCCTTCCCAGGCTTAAGCCTCCGAAATTCTCAGGGTGGTCCCGAAAAGGCCTTACTGGTACATTATTTAAACTGTTATGTTTATTCATATCATGATCTGATCACCATGCTCATTATATCCCACATTAATGGGGTTATTGGGATAACAATACAAAAGGTTTGCTAGGGTAGACCCTCTTTCGCCAAAGTCTCAGCCCCCTGAACCAAACTCACCCCCCTTGAATCAAAATCCTGGCCAGTGGGCCTTCCCAGGTAATCCTCTGAGCTTGGGATGTCCATTTCAGTAACTACTGATTCCCTTGGTATCCATGAATCTGGCTAATCCTGCCTTGAAGCTGTCCAAGCTGACAGCTGTCACAACCATTTCCTCCCTCTGGAAGTGAGTTCCATAACCCAATGACCCTCTGGCAGTGAAGAAATATTTCCCTTTATTAGTCCTAACTTTCCTGCCTTTGTCTGTTCTTGAGATGAAAAGCACACATCTGTATTTTAGATGGATTAGGAATCAGTTGGTTTCCCCTGTAATAGGCAGTAAGAGAACCTAAAACTTCAGAGGGCTTCTTTTCAACCATTTCAAAGCTCCCTGCTTGGGTGGTGACGGCACGATCATCAGCATAGATGAACTCTCTGTCCCTTCTGGCAGTGGCAGATCATTTGTGTAAATGTTAAACATTGATGGAGCGAGCACACTCCCCTGGGACAGGCTGTTCTTCTGTTTTCACCATCTGCTCTGGCCCTGGAAATCTGGCTTACTATGCAACATTTCAGGCCCTTTCCACACAGCTGTATAAAACCCTTATTGAACTGGATTACATGGCAGTGAGGACTCAGATAATCCAGTTCAAAGCAGATATTGTGGATTATTTGCCTTGATATTCTGGTTATTTGGCTGTGTGGAAGAGCCCTAACTGAGTAGCTCTACCTTAGTTGAAAATGGCAGTTAGATTCTGGTCACAGTTGTCTTCTTTCATTTGAACTTTAGCATCTAATGACTTTTTGAATATGTCTCCCTCCTTACGTGTCTCCAATCTCAGAAGATGACTTGTCTACAGTCAAAGGGGAACACAGTGAAAAAGAAGATGATGTTTTGAAATCTGAGCCAATGGAAACCCGAGTAGATCCTGGGATCCTTTACAACTGCCGGCCGGAGTATGGCGAATATGACAGTGTTGAACTAGAGAGGCACGCTGGGCCATATGACCTCATCAGGCCAACTGGTGGAAAACTAAATTGCGACATTTGTGGATTGGGCTGCGTTAGCCTCAACGTCTTGATGGTTCACAAACGCAGCCACACTGGTAAATTATCCTTAGACCATCCAGGGCAGGTGGTATGTTGAAAACCTTTGACCTAAAGGTATTCCATTAACCAGTTACATCCTAGGAAGACAGTAATCCCTGTTAAGTTTTTTTAACATTAATTTTTATTCAAGAAAAGAAACCTACAAACATACATAGAAACAAAAACAGAAAGACAAATTGGTGGGGGTCAATGCAAGCAACTATAAGAAGAACATTGAATACCAAAACCGATTGGAGAAAGTAGCTAGGGTACTCTATCATCTTAGCTTGATTGCAGAACAGTGAAGTGATACGAGGGCGGGTCAATAGGTCGGTGATTTTTTGAATGAAACACAGGGTTTTAGATAAAAAGTCATTTTATTTTTCAACGTAGTCTCCTTTGAGCTCTATACACTTTGTCCAACGTTTCTCCAATTTTTTTATCCCTTCCAAAAAATAAGATTTGTCGAAGTCATCAAAACAGGTTTTTGTTTTTGAGATGATTTCATCGTTGCAGTCAAATCTCTTTCCGCCGAGCCATTTCTTCAGGTTTGGAAACAAGAAATAGTCACTCGGGACTAAATCCGGAGTATAGAGCGGATGAGGGAGCAATTCGTATCTCAATTCATGGATTGTTGCCATGGCAACTGTACATGTGTGCACCCTTGCATTGTCCTGGTGCAAAGGAACTTTTTTCTTGGCCAAATGCGGTCTCCCCCCCCAAATTCTCATTAAATCGACCCAATAAGTTGGCATAATATTCACCATTGATGGTTTTACCCTTTTAAAGGTAGTCAATGTGGATTATACCGCGTGCATCCAAAAAATGGTCGCCATGACTTTATTGGCTGACAAACCCACCTTGGCCTTCTTTGGCGCCGATTCACCCCGAGAAACCCACTGTTTTGACTGCTGTTTGGTCTCCGGTGTGTTGTGGTGGATCCACGTTTCATCCACGGTTACGAAACGGCACAAAAACCCATCCATATTGCGGTTGAACAACGCCAAACACTCCTGCGAAATTGTCACACGATTGCGTTTGTGGTCGATTGTGAGCAAACGCGACACCCATCTTGCGGAAAGTTTTCTCATACCCAAGTGATCATTTAAAATTGAAACCACTGATCAGCCAACACCATATCATGAATTTTTTCAATTGTTTCGGGTGTAGAGACCTCAACTGGGCGTCCAGAACGTTCGGCATCTTCCGTGCTTCTACAGACACAACGAAATTTAGTAAACCACTTTTTTACCATTGAAATTGATGGTGCAGAATCCCCATAGTATATATCAAGCTTAGCCTTGGTTTGAGTGATGGTTTTTTCCACAAAAAAATAATGCTTGATGAGCACACGAAATTCACTTTCTCCATTTTCTCCTCAAGTCTGCTATCAATGGCTGTCAAACACAAACTAAATGACGCAGCTTGTTCGAATTTTGACAGGAGTCAACTGATAGATGCCTGTTGACAGGAGCGGTGTTGCCCTTTCAGTTAAGAGGCGGGAAATTCAAAAAGTCACAGACTTATTGACCTGCCCTCGTACTTCAGTGTGAATTGATGTTTTAAGTGTGTGTGGTATGCCAAAGTTTGCTATGGGTAAACATTGACACCCCCCTCCCCCAAACAATAATAACAACAACTTTAGCTTTAAGTTTTGTCAAAGTGAGGGGTTTAGTAAGATTTCTATGCTTCTTAAAACATTAGTTTTATATTCAGATGATTTTATCTTGGTGAATGGTTTATATGCATTTATCTGATATGTACTTTTAATGGATTGTTACTGTATGATGTTTTATAATGTTTTTAATGTTGCATTGAATTTTTGCTGTTAGCCGGTCTGAGTCCCTCTATGGAGGTGAGAAGATCGGGATATAAAAGTTTTTAATAATAATAATAATAATAATAATAAAACAATGCAAACGGTCAATATACACTGCCCCCACGAAAACAAAACAAATATTTTTCACAATATAAAGAACTAACCTACAATGACTTACAATCATCCTAACCACTACGTAAGCCTTTCTGGTAAACTACCTCTCTGAGCTGCCTCTACACTGTCCTATATCCCAGGATGAGACCCCAGATTATCTGCTTAACCCAGATTATATGGCAGTGTAGACTCATATGATCCAATTCAAAGTAGATAATCTGGGATCAGATCCTGGAATATTATTTATTTATTTATTTAAAACTTTTATACCCCGGCCTTCTCACCTCCGAAGAGGGACTCAGACTGGCAAACAGCAAGTATTCAATGCTAACCTTTAAAATCGAAAAGCATCATAAATTTACAATACAATTAACAATACAATACAATAAATACATTTAAAAAGCCTTTCGCCAAAGTAAAATCAAGTGTAGATCCAGCCTTAATTAAATTTGGGGATAGGGAAGAGTGCCACGTTGTGTTACATGCCTTATTGTAAAGACAATGTTGTTTAAATAGCAATTAAATGTCTTTTCCTCCCCCTTCTGCATGCGACTCTTAAGGAGAGCGACCTTTCCATTGTAACCAGTGTGGAGCCTCCTTTACTCAGAAGGGCAATCTTCTCCGTCATGTTAAACTTCACACTGGAGAAAAGCCATTCAAATGTCACCTTTGTAGCTATGCCTGCCAAAGGAGAGATGCACTCAGTGGTCACTTAAGGACACATTCTGGTAAGTGACATCAAAAACGATTGGTTTTTAAAATTATGAATTGGCCAGATTCCTCCATTTATGTTCTTACAATGTGTCTTTCAAGCTCTTAACAAGATCCCACAACAATTTTGTACAATGAGATTGCATGAAAGTCAGTTGACTACACAAGATTAGTGAAGTAAATGAGGCAGATGTAATTGAGACTGGTGGAAATAATAACCACCACCTCGTACGCACACCAATTTTTTATAAGCAATGGACAGTATAAACAAAAATGATGGATAGTCGTAGTGGTAATAATGTATATTGCATTAGACCTTTGCATGTTGGATGTTGATTGGCTGAACTGCTGTAATGGAAGAGAAGGTTGTTGTAGGTTTTCAGTTGTATGGCCATGATCTAGAAGCATTCTCTCCTGACGTTTCACCTGCATCTGTGGCAGGCATCCTCAGAAGTTGTGAGGGGAAACGTCAGGAAAGAATGCTTCTAGAACATGGCCATACAGCCCAAAAAACCTACAACAACCCAGTGATTCCAGTCATGAAAGCCTTTCGACAATACATTGTTCATAAACTGTTTGCTCAGTACAGTGCATTGGTAGGCACGGTAGACTACCAAGAAACTTCATGTCTGGAATTTAACACACATGATGTAGGGCAGTGTTTCCCAACCTTTTTTGAGCCGCGGCACACTTTTAACATTAAAAAAATGCGGGGGCACACCACCAACCAAAATGACACAAAATGACACTCGAACACAGTAAAGAACGGCTGAGGGATGATGGCCTGCTGGGAGCAGCTGCTACGAGTGCCGAAGCCAGGGGAGGGGGAGGAGCCAGGCCGGGCCATGTCCCGCCCCCTCCCCCGGCTTCAGCTCTCCCAGAGCTTTTCCAGCCTTGAGGGGGCAATGCCAAGCCAGCGGTGACAGAGCCACCCCAATGCTGACTTGGCACTGTCCCCTCACGGCTGGAGAAGCTGTGGGAGAGTTGAAGCTGGGGGAGGGGGCTGAGCCAGGCTGCGCCATGCCCCGCCCCCTCCCCCTGGCTTCAGCTCTCCCAGAGCTTCTCCAGCCTTGAGGGGGCAATGCCAAGCCAGCGGTGGCAGAGCCAGCCCAATGCTGGCTTGGCACTGTCCCCTCAAGGCTGGAGAAGCTGTGGGAGAGCTGAAGCCAGGGAGGAGCTGAGCCAGGCTGCGCCATGCCTCGCCCCTCCCCTGGCTTCAGCTCTCCCAGAGCCCAGCCTTGAGGGGGCAATGCCAAGCCACCGGTGGCAGAGCCAGCCCAATGCTGGCTTGGCACTGTCCCCTCAAGGGTGGAGAAGCTGTGGGAGAGTTGAAGCCGGGGAGGAGCTGAGCCAGGCTGCGCCATGCCTCCCCCTCCCCTGGCTTCAGCTCTCCCAGAAGCTTCTCCAGGCTTGAGGGGGCAATGCCAAGCCACCGGTGGCAGAGCCAGCCCAATGCTGGCTTGGCACTGTCCCCTCAAGGCTGGAGAAGCTGTGGGAGAGTTGAAGCTGAGGGGAGGGGGCTGAGCCAGGCTGCACCATGCCTCGCCCCCTCCCCTGGCTTCAGCTCTCCCAGAGCTTCTCCAGCCTTGAGGGGGCAATGCCAAGCCAGCGGTGGCAGAGCCAGCACAATGCCGGCTTGACACTGTCCCCTCAAGGCTGGAGAAGCAGTGGGAGAGCTGAAGCCATGCCCCGCCCCCCTCCCCGGCTTCAGCTCTCCCTCTGAAGCTGAAGCCATGTGGAGGAGGAGGAGCATGAGCGGTGGACGGGCTTCAATGGGCGGGGCTCCTCCTCCGCGCAGCTTCAGCGAGCGAGAGGCGGAAGTCATGGCAGTTTGGAGGCTGGCTGGGGAAATGGCCAAAGGACGCCGTGCCCCGGCCCCTTCTTCTTTTTCTTCGCCGCCGCCTGGCCCTTCCTCCTCCTCCCCCAAGCAGCAGGAGTTCAGGAGGGGGGAAGGAAGGGGGGCCGAGAGCTTTTCTCACGGCACAGCAGGAGGTCCATCATGGCACACTACGGTTCCGCGTCACAGCGGTTGGGAAACACTGATGTAGAAAATAAAGTAACTTTGTGGTGCTTACTGGAAGTTGGGAAGACACAGGTTGCCCAGGAAACAAGAAAAGCAAAGAATGTGGGACCTAGAACCAAAGTGTTCAAAGCAATAGTAGGCTAAGACTAAGAAACATAGGAAAGTTCTACAGAAAATTATCAAAGGCTGTAGAAGACCAATGAGAAAGGGAGGTGAAGAACACTGATGAAATTTCATAGCACTTAGGATTGGAGTGAAACACTTGGAAATGCTGACATGATATAAGGATTTAAAGATTGAACTGCAAAGACAGTCAATGTGGTCCCAGTGGTGATCGGCACACTGGGTGCAATGCCTAAAGACCTTGGCCTGCACTTAAACACAATCGGCGCTGACAAAATTACCATCTGCCAGCTGCAAAAGGCCACCCTACTGGGATCTGCACACATTATTCGCTGATACATCACACACTTCTAGATACTTGGGAAGTGTCCGCCGTGTGATCCAATACAACATCCAGCAGAATGATCTTGTTTGCTCTGAACTCATCTTCATGTGTTTCAAATAATAATAATCATCATCATCATCATCTTTATTGATATCCCACCACCATCTCCCCGAAGGGACTCAGGGCTGTTCACAGAAGCAGTACAAGTGCCAAACATAAAATAAACAATACATACATTTACAACACCACACAAACATAAAATGACACATAATAATTTTTTTTAAATTCATAATTTTTTTAAAAAATCATAAAATTCCACAGCGATGCCTGTGGAAAAAAAAACTGGCAGTCTTAAAATTAACAATACAAATGCCAGAGTAAAGCAGTCACTAAAAGGCATGGTTTCGAACCCAAAAATGGCGATTCTAAAATCAAATGGGTGGGGGGGGGGATTTTTTTATTAGTAAAAGAAAGACTTACAAAAAAAATTTCCAAAATTTCTAAAATGTAACTTAATTACTAAAGAAATTCGTTAGTAGTTCGTATGCCAGCGCATGCTTATTCAGATGGTTTTGGTTTACAACTCCCAGAAATCCTAACAGCTGGTAAATTGGCTGGGATTTCTGGGAGTTGTAGGCCAAAACTTGAATAAATCACACTGAATTCTAGATGGGACTCTCCAAATAGGAAGGAGGGAGGGAAGGAGGGAGGGAGAGAGCTGGTATTCTATTCTTGGAAGCAGCAAAAGAAAAGGAGGAGGAGCCCCCCCTCGCTCCTCGCTGCTCCTCTCTCACCCTGATCCCGAGGGAGCGAGGGCCCAAGTTTGCCCAGGCTGGTCATATACCTACATTCCATGCACATGCAATAATACAGCAGTAATAACAATGGGTATAAGAAGAGGTAAAATTCAAACCGAAGTATTCTGACTGGTCCCTCCTCATGCGGTGCAAACGGGCTCTTCTCTGTGAGCCCGGGAAAAGCCAGCGTTTTCTGCTTGGGTGCACACACATACATATTCTTTGGGGGGGATTTGCTGCAGAATCTTCTCTTTGAGCCCGGGATTCTGCAGCAAATCCCCAAGAAGGCAGGGAAGCCTGGACAAAATGTAAACAGAGAGGTTTACTCAGAAGTAAATCCACAAAGGAGGCACTTCATCCAAAGTGCTCTCCTTTGCAGATTTACTGAGTAATCCTCTGTTTACATTTTTCCGGGCTTCCAGCCGAAAGAAGGAGCGAGTTTAGGGCTTGCCTTGCCATAATACTTATTGGCAAGGGAGGCGGGAGGGTGGTGAGAGAGAAGGAGGGTGCCCCCTTACGACCTAATAATGACACTTAAGAAAATCCTGACCCCAAGTTCTATAAAGAAAGTCCACTTCCTGGTTGGCGTTCCAAGTGCGGAAATACTCAAAAGTAGCATTTCTTACGAATTTCTTACGAATCATTTCATTTTCATAACTTTTTTTCTCATGCCTAGTCACTAAGTCTAACAATTGAAATCTACTCAAGGTCAAAACCTGTCTAAAAAGCCATGTTTTTGGATTAGACAGAAAAGCTTGGAGAGTTGGTGCTAACCTAATCTCTCTACAGAGGGCATTCCAGAAATGGGGTGCCACCACCGAGAAGGCCCTGCTCTCTCATCCCCACTAGTTGTACTTGGGACGGTGGTGGGACCGAGAGGAGGGCCTCCCCAGCAGATCTCAGAACCCACACCGGTCTATTCAAGGAGATAAGGTCTCGAAGATAGGTTGGACCTGAAGCATGCAATGATGGGTTGGGAAGTCTAGTGAGGCTGTCCCAGGAAATGAGAAGGCTAAAGAAAGTGATATAAGATGCAAAGTGGAGACAACAAGGAGGAAGAAGGAGCAGTGGAAAAGTAGTAGAGGACAAAACCTATAGACCACAAGATCAGGGGAGGATGTGTGCTGCTGGTGATCTTATTGATCATAGACTCACTTGGCAGCTCACAATAAAATACATCTAGCTCTACCTCAGTTTCGCCCATTTACAAAACAGGTACGATTAGGAGTGAATGCTGTATATACACTGAGCCCAATGCTGCTTCAGATATTGATTGCATCAATCTTTTAACTAATTTTTATTTTAATAGAGGTTATATTATCCAATTTATATACCTGGTTTACATAATGAATTATTGTTTTCATGTTGATGTGTTATGTATTTTATTATGGCATTTTTGTGTGCTATTTTGTAAGCTGCCTTGAGTCCTTATGGGAGATGGTGGCAGGGTATAAAGTTGTTGTTGTTGTTGTTGTTGTTATTTAGCTGCCCTGGGAAATCAGGCATCTGGGTTTTTCCAACCCTTGATTCAATCCAAAAGGCTTGCTCTAAGGATGAACACAGCTGTACTTTGAAGGGCTTTTCATGTTAAAATTACAGGCCCCCTGGTAGTGCAGCGGGTTAAACCGCTGAGTTGCAGAACTTGCTGACTGAAAGGTTGGAGGTTCGAATCCAGGGGGTGGAGTGAGCTCCCGCTGTTAGCCTCAGCTTCTGCTCACCTAGCAGTTTGAAAACATGTAATTGTGAGTAGGTAACGATGTTCCATGCAGTCATATGACTTTGGAGGTGTCTACAGACAATCCCAGCTCTTTGGCTTAGAAATTGAGATGAGCATCACCCCCCAGAGTCGGACACGACTAGACTTAATGTCAGGGCAAACTTTTACCTTTTACATGTTAAAATTATTTTCGGAATGACAAAGAAAAAAAGACAAATGTGCTTTCTGTTTATTTTATTTATTTCTAGTGGAGAAGCCATTCAAGTGTGAATTCTGCGGACGGAGCTATAAGCAAAGAAGTTCATTGGAAGAACACAAAGAAAGATGCCGAACTTATCTGCAGAATGCTAGCCTAAATGAAGCTGGTAAGCTGTTTGGCTTTTAGTCAAATGTAGAAATTTTTAAATTAAGCTGGTATACTCAAGTAGCACTTGTGAAGCAAACTCTTCTAGTGAGCCATCTCCTTTTTTAAATGATGTACAGGAGTGATTTTCAACCAGTGTGCCGCGGAACACTAGTGTGCCGTGAGAGATCATCAGGTGTGCCGTGGGAAATTATTTTCGAACATCATTCATATATAAACTATAAGGCACATCTGTCCCTTTAAGAAATGGAACCATAGCACTCTCGCATCACCTAAGAAGTGACGCGAGAGTGCTATGGTCGTGCCATCTTGGATTCGCTCAGACACAGCTAAGTAAACAAAGTTAGAGTTAGTGCTGCAGCTGCGCGTAAAGCGACAGTGGCAATTTGGGATCACAGCAAGACAAGCGATTGACAGTGATGGAGAAGTTTTTGAGAAGGAAAAATGCAAATGCCAAACAGGGCCCTGGACAAAATTATGACACAGATGAAGGCCCTAATATGAGTGGTGGACAAAAGAAAAAGAAAAGACGGTGAGCTCGAGGCAATAAAACTGCGATAAAAACTAAAAACAGAGAGAGACTGACAGCTGTTGAGCAAGAGCATCGTGTGTGACTTTCTACCATTCCTGCCAGGATATTTTGTGTTCATCGAAACAGGCCCAGGTTTCACACTAAGTGAGTGTATAAATACATTTCAAAACATATTACCTATATGTATTACTGTGTTAGAGTGTCATTTTGTGTCATTTTGGTTGGTGGTGTGCCCCAGGATTTTGTAAATATAAAAAATGTGCCGCAGCTCAAAAAAGGTTGAAAATCACTGATGTACAGGGATCTGTTTGGCTATTTGAATATGTGGAGGAATTAAAAGCACCTTAGGCAGATGGTGAATGTTATGAATACATGGGAAAAACTTGGGATTTGGCCCCTGTGTTTTCTACACCAGAACTCTCTGGTACCTACAGTATTTCTTCATTAGTTGGCTTTTGGGTAGATTCATTGAACTGAGAATCCTGGCTTGGAGAAGTGCCTGTGCCACAAGTGGGCTTATTATTAAGGAAGTCTTCCCAGAGGATCTTTATTTCTGAGAACATCCCTGGAACCCAAGCAATGGATAAAACAGCCAGTCTTCTTCTACTGAGAATGATGATGCCTGCTTTACTTTCTCTTGCCTGCTTTTTGTCATGGTACTGCATTACTGATGCTACTGGTGGAGGTATACTAATGTAGTGGATGTAGTGCATAGGAAATGATTAGAAAGGCTGCTGCTGCCATGAGCAACTAAAGGCTCCAGTGACAGAATCGGCATAGGCCAATCATGGCATTATATTTAGCAGAGGTGGGTAAATTGACGTTATCTAGATCAGTGTTTCCCAACCTCTGTGACGCGGCACAGTAGTGTGCCGTGACAGACCTCCTGCTGTGCCGCGAGAAAGGCTCTCCCCTTCCTTCCTTCCCCCCTCCTGCCGAACTCCTGCTGCTTGGGTGAGGAGGAGGAAGGGCCGGGCAGCGGCGAAGAAAAATAAGAATGGGCCAGGGTGCCGCCTCCTTCGGCTGTTTCCCCAGCCAGCCTCCAATCCGCCATAACTCCCGCCCCTCGTTCGCACTGTCCAATCAAGGCTGGAGAAGCTGTAGGAGAGCTGAAGCCGGGGAGGGGGCGGGGCATGGCGCAGCCTGGCTCCACCCCATCCCCTGGCTTCCGCTCTCCCATTGTGCTGGCTCTGCCACCGCTGGCTTGGCATTGCCCCCTCAAGGCTGGAGAAAAGCTCTGGGAGAGCAGAAGCCAGGGGGAGGGGGCGGGGCCTGGCTCCTCCCCCGGCTTTGGCACTCCCAGCAGCTGCTCCCAGCAGGCCATCATCCCCCAGCCATTCTTTATTGTGTTAGAGTGTCATTTTGTGTCATTTTGGTTGGTGGTGTGCCCCCGGATTTTTTTAATGTTAAAAGTATGCTGCGGCTCAAAAAAGATTGGGAAACACTGATCTAGATGTTGCTGAGCCCCAACTCTCATCTATTGTAGCCAGCATGACAAAGGCTGAGGATTGATAGGAACTGCAGTGCAAGAATATATGGATGAGCTACTCTTTGCTTTTCTTTGTGATACAGAGATATTCCTTTAAAGCTACTTAGACATTTAGAGGGATATAGCTGTCATAGTACCAGCTTACCCTTTTTACTGTTCTTCCAAGACTGCCACTAGTTGAACCTTGCAACTAAATATAAAGATACTAGCTGTACCCTGCCACGCATTGCTGTGTTGTAGTCTGGTGGACAGGAAAGGGGGGAAGACTGAAATGGGAAAGAGAGGTTGGAACCTGGGAAAGGCTGTGATGGAAAGTGGAGGGAGAGGGGCTGGAGAATGGGGGTAGTAAAGGCTGGGATAGGAAGGAGGAAACTACAAAAAAGGAAGACTGGGGTGGGAAAAGGTTGCTAGAAAAGTGGGGGGGGGACTGAGATGGGAAGGGAAAAAGATGTTGTTTGCCTTGGCCAAGGAGAGAAAAGCCTGGGGCCGCCTCCCCCTCCTTTCCCCATCCCCAGAAGGGAGTCCTGGAAAGCATGGAGGGGAATGAAAGTAGGGAGGCAGCTGCTTGATTGTGGGAGGGGGCTTCACACTTATTCCCCTACCCACTTTCCAGGTCTCTCTTCTTGGGGGGGGGGGGGGCAGGAAGGAGAGAAGAGGTGACCCCAGGCAGCTGGATTAGGAACGGCAAAATGACTGACAAGAATATGGATAACTGTTTAATAACATAGATTTATGGAGGAACACTGTTTTTAATTTACTTGAGTGTTGAATATTTGCTTGTTTTTAACTGTTGTTATTTAATGATATATGTTTTTAGAACTTTATATTGTATGTTTAGGCATCGAATTGCTGTCTTGTTGGCCACCCTGAGTCCCATCCCCCGGGGGTGTGTGTGTGTGTGTGTGTGTGTGAGAGAGAGAAAAGCGGGGTAGAAGTATTGCAAATAAATAATAAATAAATAAATAAATTCTGTGCCTAGATAAGTTGGCAATTTCTATTTCATGTTCTTCTATTAGAATTTAATTCGGGTAGTTGAGTCATCACACAGGGGTTTTTTGTCCCTTGTCACGCTATGGCTGCTCTTCGGCAACAGATCTAGATGCACCCCATCAGGTGACGCAGGTCAAGGCCCTGCACCATCGATGGGTGAAGTGACAAGGAAGTGTTGCAAGAAGCTTCCGCACCACCGTCTTCCGTGTTTTGGGTGGCTCCAACGGAGCTACCTGCAATTTTTTTTTTAAAAAAAAGTTATTAAAAGTTTCCAAATTACATTTTTAAAAAGTGGGTAAAGGGGTAAAAACATAGGGGAGAAGGGAAAGGGGTAATTGAGGGGAAAAGAGAAAAGAGAAAAAGAGACAGAGAAAAAGGAGAGGGTATCAAAAGGGATGGAAAATATGGGGAGGTACAGAGAGGGTTAGGTGTAGGAGCATTTGTGCTTCCATTCTTCCCTATATTGGTTTTAATTTTTCTTATAGTCCTTTTTGCTGCTTTTTGTTGTATCCTCAGCGATGGCATCTTCTGCTAGCTTTCTTCTATTTAGATTAATAACTTTACTTTATTTTCCTTCAGCCATTCTGTGAAAGGAGTCCAGTCTGTTGTTTTTATATATCTACCTTGTGACTTAGAGACTAATGATGTTAATTTATCCATGCTCATAATTTCTAGCATTTTCTCAATCCATTCTTCTCTTGATGGTAGGTCTTTTTGTCTCCATACACGGGCATAGACTAACCTCACCGCCGTAGTTGCATACATGAAGAGTCTATCTTTATGTGTATTCCAGTTCATGTTTGTCATCCCTAATAAAAAATACTCGGGATGCATTGGGAATTTTTCTTTCAATATTTTTGGCATAATTCATGAATTTCTTTCTAAAATCCTCTTGCTTTGTCACATGACCGCCACATATGGTAAAAAGATCCTTCTTGTTTTTCACACTTCCAACAATTGTTATTGTAATCTTTAGTGAATTTTGCTATCTTCTTTGAGGTTATGTACCATTTATACATCATTTTAGTCAATTCTATTTTAAATCATATGCGTAGGTGTATTTTAGTTTTCTATTCCACATTATTTCTCATTCCTCTAACATTATTGTCCTGAGCTACCCGCAATTTTTAGACTTTTCCTCCGTCTGATGGGGGAAATGGAAATGTGCCAACACAGCTTGCTATGCTTTCCCATGTCTGATGGGAGAAGGGCTAGGGCAACCACGCACCTTGCAACAACCCGCCACCTTTCCCCATGTGATAGGAGAAAGAGAGAGGGCACACGGCTTACGCACCTTCTGTTTCACCAGTGATTGCTGGTGAAACTGGACAGAAAGGGTGGAGGGCTAATCAGTGTGATGAGGTCTGTAGATTACATCAGTGTTTCTCAACCGCTGTTCTGCGGCACACTAGTGTGCCGCGAGCAATCACCTGGTGTGCCATGGGAAAACCTCTCTTCCCCCCTTTCTTCCCCCTCCTGCCGAACTCCTGCTGCTGATGCTTGGGGGAGGAGGAGGAGGAAGGGCCGGGCAGCAGCGAAGAAGAAGAAGGGGCTGGGGCGCCAGCTCCTTCAGCCGTTTCCCCAGCCAGCCAGCCTCCAATCGAGGGAGAGCAGGGAACGGAAGCGGAAGTGAGGAGAGCAGTCTGAGGCAGGCCCATCGGCTTCTTCTTTCGAACCGCAGGAAAGAAGGAAGGCAGGCAGGCAACCGCGGACCAAGTGAGTGCCTTCCCTTCTGGTGTGGAAGAGGGAGAGAGCCATTCAGGAAGGGAGCCACCTGGGGGTTCTTTGTGGGAAGTTTGGCCCAGTTCTATCATTGGTGGGGTTCAGAATGCTCTTTGATGTAGGGGAACTATAAATCCCAGCAACTACAACTTCCAAATGGCAAGGTCTATTTCCCCTGAACTCCATCTGTGTTCATATTTGGGCATATTGAGTATTCATTTCAAGTGTGGTCCTGATCCATCATTATTTCAGTCCACAGTGCTCTCTGGGTGTAGGTGAACTGCAACTTCCAAACTCAAGGTCAATTCCCAAGCAAACCCTTTCAGTACTTTCTGTTGGTAATGAGAGTTCAATATGCCAAGTTTGGTTCAATTCCATTCTTGCAATTGTTCAGGATGCTCTTTGTGTGTTAACTATAAATCCCAGAAACTGTAACTCCCAAATGTGAAGATCTATTTTCCCCAAATTCCATCTGTGTTCACATTTGGGCATATTGAGTATTCATGCCAAGTTTGGTCCTGATCCAACATTGTTTGAGTCCACAGTGCTCTCTGGATGTAGGTGAACTACAACTCCAAAACTCAAGGTCAATGCCCACCAAACTCTTATAGTATTTTCTCTTGGTTATGGGAGTTCTGTGTGGGAAGTTTGTGTCTTTCTACCATTCCTGCCAGGATATCTATGTTGTGTTCATCGAAACAGGCCCAGGTTTCACACTGAGTGTATAAATACATTTAAAAACATATTAACTAAATGTATTACTGTGTTAGAGTGTCGTTTTGTATCATTTTGGTTGGTGGTGTGCCCCAGGATGTTGTAAATGTAAAACATGTGCCGTGGCTCAAAAAAGGTTGGTAAACACTGGATTACACGCCTGCTTCCTTTGTCTAATGGACGAACCGGCTCTGACTATATGCATAACTGTGTTAGAATGTCATTTTGTGTCATTTTGGTTGGTGGTGTGCCCCAGGATGTTGTAAATGTAAAACATGTGCCGTGGCTCAAAAAAGGTTGGTAAACACTGGATTACATTATATAACATGATTTTTCTTCCTGAATTATAAATGTTATTTCCTAATTGGTTCTATCATAAAAACATGGAGAAAGTGTATTAAACTGCAAAAACTTTGTCTTTGTGGAATGTCCTGCAGCACATTTTGCTATAGCTTTTCAATGAATATCTCCTAGAATCTCAACCAATGCAACATAGTTTGTGGCAACCACAAAAATGAAGCTTCTGGAGTATAACAACTACTTTCAAAGTAAGCACCACACAATTAAACAGGAAATAACACTTTCAAACCAGAAACAGAAGATTTTTCACATTTTGTTACATAGTGTTATATCATCTCAAAGGCCAAGGTTCCTCTGTTGCCCACATATCCCTTGTACATGCAGCATCATTCATGTAGCCACTCACTTGGCCATATTGCAGAAAGAGTGAGAGGAAAAAAGGGACACAAGTAGCTTCTTGACATCAACTTCTCTGATTGCATAAGGAGGGTAGCAGTACATATAGCAACACAAATAATAACCAGAATAGGAGGATGAGGTATTGCCCTCTAGACAGTGGCTATTTCTTGAATATCTGGATTTGAGAAGTCCTCAAAGAGAGGAAAAAATTATGAGAGGTGTGACTTGAATACTTATTTGCATGTGGTTCTGGTTTTCAGATTCCTTTAGAAACAGATATTCAAGAAAATAGGACTGCCCATTGACAGCCGCAATCCACAGCAGCATATACCGAATGTCAGTGGCAGAACAATGAATTGACCATTGCTGGCACTTTACTGCCTCAAGTAATCAAGTAAACCAACCACCTTAGCAATTCTCATGATAAGACCTCCCATGCTTACTTCCAGAGTGGAGCCCCCAATGGCACAATGGGTTGGACCCTCGTGCAGCATGACTGCTGACCGAAACTGCTGGCGGTTCAAATCTGGGGAGTGTGGAGAGCTCCTGTCTATAAGCTCCAGTTTCCCATCCAGGGTCATGAGAGAAGCCTCGCACAGGATGGTAAAGCATCCAGGTGTCCCCTGGGCAACGTCCTTGCAGACGGCCAATTCTCTCACGCCAGAAGCAACTTGCATTTTCTCAAGTTTTTCCTGGCACGAAAAAAAAAAACCTTCCATAGTTCCCTAGGAGACTCAGTAGCGGCTTATCCTACTGAAATTGATATCTCTAATTGAGATTGTGAGCAGAGAAAGGGCCCCAATCTTTGTGCTTCCCTCCAGTCTACACATCATTTTCCTTGCAAAATGGTGGATGAAAAAATAAATGAGTTGCAGCAAATGTAATTAGTAGTTGGAGAAGTGGACGTAAGGATTTTTCACAATGTGTTTTTTCCCCTGGGGTATCTCACCTGCATTCGATTGCCTGACTGCTCCTCTGGAATTTGTCCTTGGTGGAAGGTTAACATTTGTGACCACATGGCTGAGAAGGAAAGAAAAGCGCCCTGCATGCGACATATAAGTCAGATGTGGCTCCCCTGCCTGATCAGAGATTCTTATCAGAGCATTAATGGGTTGTTTTGTTCCGTGCTCCATTCCCTTTAGTTTGACCGCATCATTTGGTGTGACAGGAAGCAATGGTACTCATTCAGGTCTCACTTTGCACTCTTGAGGTTTTCTTAACCATACCCTCTCGCTCTGAAAAATATGAGGACGTGGGTTTGGTGTGATAGAAGTCACATATTGGGAACAGCATTAATTGCCTCCCATAAAGGGACATCATTGGGTGCTAAACTGAAGGACCAAAGAAAGACCAAAAAAACCACCCCAAATCCTCCATCAGTCAATCATAAAGCAGAGTTTTCTGATGATCCTTACTTCTCTCCATCTTTCTTCATTGCTGGCTTTTTATTTCAAGTAAAGATAGAATGAATATTTGATTTTATTCATCTTTCAGCTGAAAAAAACTATCTTCATATTAGGGGTAACCAATCTCTATATATAATAAAGTGGAATGTTTGTTTGTATGTTTGTATGTATGTATGTGGCAGCGTTCTGATTGGCTCCCGGCCACTACATTCTGACAACATGAGGGAGTATTTGCATAACGCCTCTAATTGACCAGCCAACACGAACATTCCGACACTCTAAACTGCCAGAGGGGGATAAGGCAAAGGCCTGAGGCAGTCAGCCATGGTGGGAGTTTCCGACCAAAACACTTTGTGGCTCCCAACAATGACAGAACAAGACCAAACTTGGCACACAAAACCCCCAAGACCCACTCTACATCCTGTTGCAGTTTGAAGGAGGGCAGACCATGGATGATGGGACTTGAAGTACCTCCAATCACTTCCCCAGACTGCTGCAGCCCTCATCCACTGACTGATCAAGACCAAACTTTGCACACAGAGCTTCACTAACTTCCTGAGACCACTGCAAGCCACGTAAATATCTGATAAGGACCAACCTTGGCACACAATGCCTTTCTAAAATAATCTGGGCAGGGCCGGGTCCCCAAGCTAGTTGAAAATAAAATGCAGCAACATGATTTTCACGCAATTGTTGTTATCTTGATATTTACACACTGCAGAAAATTCTGGGAAATCATTTTCCACCAAAAAAAAAAACCATGTACAAGAAATAGTGCACAAAAACCATGTCTGTTCCTATGCCGAATAATTCCTGGAAAATATAAACATATGGAAGGTTCCCAAATGATGGACCCAATTTCAAGGCAGTATATTTAACAATGGAGACATGTGACAATTACACAAAATGTTAGAAGTGGTTGAATGAGTTACAAAGTTGTCAAGTTTGATGAACAAGTTTGAGCCAGAAACAAATTTAACAAATAACTGCAAATGGAGAATTTTACATTAGACCATATGTTGCAAATGACTAGGCAAGGGTCTGTTTCTGCACTGAGAAAGGCCTCTGCACCTCATCCTTTCAAGAGGAGTTTGTGGTTTCAGAGATATACCAATTAGGGGAGTGCTAAATGGCATAGAATCCATTCTGTTTTCATTCTGGTTTTGGGTCCCTCTCTCCCCCCTGCCCCCCCATTCTGTTTTTGGAAAGATTCTTCCCAAAACAAAAAAAATATTTATTTATTAATTTATTTATTATTTGAGCTTGTATGCCACCACTCCCCGAGGGCTCGGAGCGGCTCACGGTCACATAAAAACATAATACAATCAAACAGAATTTAAAATTAGCAGAAGTGGTTATACAATTTAGCAATCGAATGCTAACCGAAAGAGATAAGTCTTGCAGGCCTTACGGAATGCTGGTAGATCTTGTAAGGCCCGGACTTCACTTGGAAGAGTGTTCCAAATTGATGGTGCCACCACAGAAAAGGTTCTGCGTTGGGTGGACGCCAAGTGAATAGATTTAGTGCTGGGTACCTCGAGGAGGTTCAGATGTTCAGAGTGGAGTGATCTCTGGGGTTGGCAGGGGATAAGACGGTCCCTCAGATACAACGGCCCCAGGCCATGCAAGGCCTTGAAGGTTAACACCATCATCTTGAAGGTGATCCGGTGCTCGACCGGAAGCCAATGGAGCTGCAAAAGGATGGGAGTTATGCGACTTCTCACCGGAATTCCAGTAAGAAGTCATGCAGCGGCATTCTGGGCGAGCTTAAGTTTCCGGATCAGAGACAAGGGCAAGCCAATGTAAAGGACGTTACAGAAGTCCAGTCTCGAGATGACCGTGGCTTGGATCTCGGGGATGGAACTCGGGGCTCCGAATTATGAATCCAAGTGCCCCCCTCCTAATCTCCCAGAATCTTCCCAAAAAAGAGAATGGGGGGCACCCAAAATTAGAAACAAAACAGAACAAAAAATGGATTCACACACTTCTAATACCAATTTCAAATTGGGTCCATTGTTTTGAAATGTCCTGTATTGGGGAGAACACTATGCTGAAGTCTTCATTTTTCTTCCATAGAAGGGAGAAAACTATACTGATCATTGTCCTTATAGAAGAGTATAAGTTAGCCAAAAATGTATATCCCTTTTTATTTTGTTGCCTCATCTTCTCTACCTGACAAAGCAATAGTTTACTTTCCTGACGTTGCTTGTACTAATTCTTTATCTTCTGAGTCAGTATTCTTGCCAAACCCCAAAAGATTTGGAAACTATAGTGCAAAAATAATTTTCCCAAACACTGCCTCAGGAAGTGTAATTTGATGTAACTCTGGTAGTTCGGTAAACATATACGTTTTTAAACTCCGTATGAGGTTGGCCAACAGCTTTATGCAGAATTGCACACTATCGTGTAAGGACCAATTTAAGTATTTGGAGCAATGCTTCCCAACCTTTAGTCCTCTGGGTGTTTTGGATTTCAACTCCCAGTAATCCCAGCCAGTTTATGAGCTGTTAGGAATTGTGGGAGCTGACGTCCAAAACACCAAAGTACCAAAGGTTGGGAAGCACTGATCTAAAGGTTCTTCTAGACTTAAATGCAGATGCTCAAGGGGCAAAAAAGTATTGATTGCCACCACTTTCCCAGAGGTTGACAGCTAAATGAGCTGTCGGAATTGAAAACACATCTGAAGACCTCTTCCCGCAGGTCTACCTAGTCAGTTTTAATCATGAATGTTAAACTTGTGTCTTATGTTTTAATTTTTGTTCTGTGTATTTTAATATGTATTTTATAGAAATACATTTTAATATGTATTTTAAATAATGCTTAAGATAATTATATGTTTTTACTTATGCAGTAATAATAATAATAATAATAATAATAACTACAACATTTATGAGTCGCCCTCCACGGGAAGTGCTCCGGGCGACTTACAGGATCATAACAACTACATAAGCGACATGACACAGGAGGAAAGGCAGGGGGTGGGGAAAGGGAGGAGGGGAGCAGGGGAGAGTCCAGGCAACGATGGCCCGCTAAGGCATCATCCCGCCATCAAAGGATGGCAGGCAAGGGGGCCTCAGCAGGATCGTTTTCATCCAGGCACAAGAAGGGGACGGGGCCCGCGGGCTCCCGTGTGGGAGCCCGCGTTCGCAGCTCCAACCCGTCCGCCAAGAGTCCTTGTTGTCCTTCGTGGTAGGTGGGCAGAACCCTCGGAGCTTCGACTGCCTGTGGCAGGAGCTCCAGAAGGTCCTGGTTGTAAACGTCCTCCGAGGCGGCATCGACTTCTGTCTGGGCCGGCCTTCAACCGGTGGAACCACGAGGAGACTGGGTCTGTCGTCCCGGCCCTCTCTGGGGAGGGTCGGCCCTGTCCTCCAGTCCGTGGTCGGGTTGGTACACAGTGTCCTTCCTTCCGCTTCCGTTGCGTCTCCGTCTTTTCCTGGGGCACCGCTGCTTCCGGACAGTGCCGGGTGCAAGGTCCTCCAGGGCGGGAGTTCCGATGGCCGACTGCATCCGGGTGCGGAGCCCTCAAAGGGCGGGGCCTCCAGCGGCTGGTTGCTGCTTCCGGGTCCCGTCTCCTCCCAGGGCCTGGACACATGGTGTGGCTGGGCGTTCTCAAGGCCACCCGCCATGTTGGGCCTCTCCTCGTCCAGCAGGCTCCCCCAGTTCCTCGCAGCCCGACGTGGCCGGAAGCCATCCGGAGGGTGGGCCAGGACAGCCGAGACGCGTTGAGGGACCGGCGACGAGTCCACAGCCACCAACGGGTCTTCGGGGGCCGCCGTGGGATCCTCAGAACCCCCAGGTGTCTCCTCCAGTGCGAGCTGGTAGGTGGTCAGAGAGTCGAGCTGTGCATCCTGGCTCTGTGGCCGGCTAGGATCCGCCATAGCTCCTCCGGACGCCTCAGCCGTCTCTGAGGTCTTGTCGCCCATCATGGTTGACATGTCTCCAATGTAAGGGGCCTGCCTCTCCCAGTTTGGATCCGGATCCTCCAGGGTCCCTCCAGCATTGGAGGCAGGCCCGGCCAGGTCCGGCTCCGGGGCGCTTGTGGGGAAATCCCAGGATCTGTCCCAGGTGAAGTCCTGGTCTGAGTGGGGCCTCCGCAGGGAGTTACCCCAGTTACCGGGTTCCTGGTTCAGGGTTGGGACCTCCAGTGCAGGGATCCCCATTAGCCCTAGTAGACCCCCGAACCTCTTTCCAAAGTCCGAGAAATGGGCCATGAGTTTGTTATACTCCTCAATCAGCTCGGCATACGCTTGAGGGTCGAGTTTGTCCGAGGGAAAGTCCTGGGTCACTTGGCACGGCCTTAATGGCGAGCTGCTCTTTCGGGTCGCCGGCGCCTTGAGTAGCCGGGGTCCCAGGTTGGCTGCCCGCTTAGCCTCTGCCCTCTGGGGGGTCGGTAGGGTCGATCTTAAAGAACGTCTTCTGCCAAGCGATCTTAAGAAACGGGCGCCGGAGGCAGTCACCGGCAGTAACCCAACTCGAGCCACAAGGAGAGGCATGTAAGAAATAAAATTATTATTATTATTATTTTACTGACACAAAAACACAGTATGTCACAGCAAATGAGACATATATGCTGGATTTCATATCACAAAATCACAAGTCGAACACTTCCCAAGCGTATAGGACTTTGTGATGTATTTTCGAATGATGCGCATAGATCTAAGTAAGGTGGCCTTTTGTAGTTGACAGATTGTGATTTTGTCAATGTTTATTGGTTACAAATGCCGGCTGAGATCTTTTGGCACGCCACCCAGTGTGCCGTTTACCACTGGGACCGTCTGTACTGGTTTATTATTAAAATTATTATTGGGTTGCTGTGAGTTTTCTAGGCTGTATGGCCATGTTCCAGAAGCATTCTCTCCTGACGTTTCACCCACATCTATGGCAGGCATCCTCAGAGGTTGCGAGGTCTGTTGCAAACTAGGCAAGTGAGGTTTATATATCTGTGAATGCCCAGGGTGGGAGAAAGAACTCCAACAACCAAGAATTCTTTCTCTCACCCTGGACATTCCACAGATACATATAAACCCAACAGACTTCACAGCCTCTGAGGATGCCTGCCATAGATGTGGGTGAAACGTCAGAAGAGAATTCTTCTGGAAGATATCCATACAGCCTGGAAAACTCACAGCAACCCGGTGTTTCCGGCCATGAAAGCCTCCAACAACACATTATTACTATTATTATTATTATTATTTAGAGTCACACAAGAACAGTGTTTCCCAATTGCTGTTCCGCGGCACACTAGTGTGCCATGAGCGATCATCTGGTGTGCCACGGGAAAACCTCTCTTTCCCCCTTTCTTCCCCCTCCTGCCGAACTCCTGCTGCTTGGGGGAGGAGGAGGAGGAGGAAGGGCCGGGCAGCAGCGACGAAGAAGGGGCCGGGGCGCCACCTCCTTCAGCCGTTTCCCCAGCCAGCCAGCCTCCAATCGAGGGAGGGTGGGGAATGGAAGCGGAAGTGCAAGTGCGCTTGTCTGGGCGCATGTGCACTAGGTCCTGGGGGTGGCAGACGCATTCACCTTCCTCCTGCAGTGGTGAAGGATGCAAAGGAGCCAGCTGCTTCCGGAGGCGCCCCGGCTCGGCCCTGCTGCGTCCCAGGTGAGGCCCCGGGGTGCCCTTCCCCTCGGCCCGACCCCCAAAGCCCCTTGGGGAGGAAGGGCCCCAAAGGGGAGAAGGGGCTTTCCTTCGGGGGGGAAAGGGTGGGGGCCTGGCAGGAGGAAGGAAAGGCAGGCAGGATTCCGTGAGGGACTCCCTCCTCAGCCTTCCTCCCAAATGTCAAGGTCAATTTTTCCCAAACTCCATCTGTGTTCACATTTGGGCATATTGAGTATTCATGCCAAGTTTGGTGCTGATCCAACATTGCTTGAGTCCACAGTGCTCTCTGGATATAGGTGAACTACAACTCCGAAATTCAAGGTCAATGCCCACCAAACTCTTATAGAATTTTCTCTTGGTTATGGGAGTTCTGTGCGGGAAGTTTGTGTATTTCTTCCATTCCTGCCAGGATATCTATGTTGTGTTCATCGAAACAGGTCCAGATTTCACACTGAGTGTATAAATACATTTAAAAACATATTAACTATATGTATTACTGTGTTAGAGTTTCATTTTGTGTAATTTTGGTTGGTGGTGTGCCCCAGGACTTTGTAAATGTAAAAAATGTGCCGTGGCTCAAAAAAGGTTGGGAAACACTGCATTAGAGGACCTAGAAAGGACACATCTCTAGGCATTTGTAAGTCCTCCAGAGTTACTCTCTGTTCGATTTCCAGCAGAAATTGACCACTGAATTGCACTGAAGTAACTATCTACGCATTCCTAGAGAGATGTTCTCTCAGATAAATAAAAATAGTGTTTTTTATTTGTGTTTTTTTTCACCTTTGTGGGGGTCCCCTGATGCCCAAGAAAGTGGAGGGCCTATTGCATTTCACTTATGTTGAATCCTTTATTCTGACTTTGCTAGTTGTTGGAGGGGCACTGCTTTCAACCAATATAATTCATATTCCTCTTTAGATTCTGAGATTTCAGAAGATTGCCAATACAGCACTTGCAGTCAAATGGACTAAAATATGCTTTTTCAAAGACCAGAGAGTGAGGTCCTTAGGCAGCAGAATTCTGCATCTGTTCTCATATTCTGTGTGTTCTCAGTGTTTCTACGAAATTATGGAATGTGTGTATCTTGATGTATTGGGGCCTGCGTTTTTCAGTTTGAGGGACATGAAAATGAAGCCGCAATTTATCACATCTTCTCCCGCTCATCCATTTTGACTCATTTCTGTAGCCTGCTTTGGGAGACGAAACCTTTGATGGATCTTTGCTTTCAGTTTCAAAATGCTGTGTAAAGTGCAAGCCAGCAAGTTAAATAATCTGCTTTCTATGTGACTAATTTCAGCGCCAGTTCAAATATGTCAAAACAAGTAAAGGGTTAACATACTAGTTTCATATATGATACTGTATAATGCATTTGCAGAGTATGTTTTCGTATGAGTATTATTCTTTCTAAGCTTAAACAGGCTTAATTTTGGAGGATTTCCATGAGATAAATTTGAAAGAGCTAGTAATGTGAGGCAGCATGGTATAGTGGCTTGAACATTGAACTATAACTTTGGAGACTAGCATTTTTATACCTGCTTGGACATCTAAACCCAATTGGGCAATTCCCATTCTTTCATCGGGAGCGTAATGTGCCAGCAGGACTGAAGACCGACAGGTCACAGGTTCGAATCCAGGAAGAGCATAGATGAGCTCCCTCTGTCAGCTCCAGCTCCCCATGTGGGGACATGAGAGCAGCCTCCCACAAGGATGGTAAAACATCAAAATATCTGGGCAACGTCCTTGCAGACAGCCAATTCTCTCACACCAGGAGTGACTTGAGTCTCAAGTTGCTGCTGACATGGAAAAAAATTCAGTGTCACTAGAAGTCAAAGGAAAAACTCCTCTGAACAAATCTTGCCAAGAAAATCCCATGGTAGTCATTTTAGGTTCTACACAAGTCAAAAATGACTTGAAGGCACATAACAATAGCAATAGTAACATGGGGATCTTTGGGAATAGCCCCATGCACACATCACATCAAGGTATGGTGCAGGGCCGGTCTATCCATTACGCCAACTACGCAGCCGCGTAGGGCATCGTCACCTGGGAGGGGCGTCGCCACCTGGGAGGGGCGCCGCTGCGCCGGCCCCGCCACACCCCGCTGCGCCCACCACCCGCGCCAGCAGGGCTCTGCAGCCGGCCCCGCACCGCACCGCTGGGCCTTTATCAGCCGGCCCCGCCGCCCGGGCGCTCTGGTCGCACCTCTGCATGCGCAGAGATTTTTGCACATGCGCAGCAGCTTCTCCAGGCGCTACAGCGCCTGTAGGAGCTGCTGCGCATGCGCCGAAAATCTCCGCACATGCGCAGCTGGCTCCAGAGCGCCTCCCACTTTGGAGCCAGTGCGCATGCGCACAGTTTCGCGCATGCGCACTGGGCTCCAGAGCGTGACACGCACTCGGGAGCCACTGGGGGGGCGCAATTTTTTTTCGCTTACCCCCCCCCCCTGGAATAGGTAGGACCACCCCTGGTATGGTGTGTACATCAACTTTGGTTCACTCCCCTCCTTCAGGCCTCCCAGGACGACTTCCTCCATCTCCCATCCGATCCCGACTGTGATTTGTCACTTACGTAATTAATTGTCCCACACACAATTAAACAAACTCCATCTTATTGGCCTCTTTTCTGTTCTGTTTCTTTCCTGCCTTTTGTGTTCTTGTTTCAGATTAGGGAGCTGGGGAAATGAGCAAGGAACAAAGAATAGTTCTCAGCTCAAAAATACCATGCTATAGTATAAACAAGCCAGTGTTCATGAACCAACAACAGACCATGGTTTCTAATTCCATTAATCTACCAAAAGTTTGTTAGGATGAGTTCAGACAGAAGCAGAAATAAGCAATAAACAATAACCTGGTTCGGCATTATGTATTGAAGCAAGCACTGAAGCAAACACCATACAAGCAGTCCTCAGCTTATGAACAAGATCGGTTCTTTAGGTTTGTTCTTAAGTTGAATTTGTTTGCAAGTTGGAACAGGTATATTTTAAGTGTAACCCCAGCCACATATACTGTCTGTGCCACTATTCGGAAGATTTCATCTCACTTCCTGTCTCTGAGATAATTGGAATCCACCATATACCATGCAGCTGTGGACGAGTCTGCATAGGGACCACTAAATGCATCACCCAAACACGAATCAAAGAACATGAAAGGCACTGCAGATTACTTCAACCTGAGAAGTCAGCCTTTGCAGAGCATGTGATGAACCAACCTGGACACAGCATATTATCTGAGAACACAGAAATGCTGGACCACTCTAACAACCACCATATCAGACTACACAGAGAAGCCATTGAAATCCACAAGCATGTCGACAATTTCAACAGAAAGGAGGAAACCATGAAAATAAACAAAATCTGTCTATCAGTATTTTTAAAAATCAGGACAGTAAATAAAGAACAACAATCAGAAAGCAGGGGAATGCCAGACAGGAAACAATCAGGGCCAGCTAACACTTCCCAACAAATGATCCCTCCAGACAGGAAGCAGCCAGACTTTGAAGCTGCAAGGCTATTCAATGCTAATCAAGGTGGCCAATTGCAATATTCACACCTGCCTCAAGCAGACAATAGTTCTTTCTCCTATCCTGGACATTTCACAGATATATAAACCCCACTTGCCTGGTTTCCAACAGACCTCACAACCTCTGAGGATGACTTCCATAGATGTGGGTGAAACATCAGGAGAGAATGCTTCTGGAACATTGCCATACAGCCTTAAAAATGCACAGCAACCCATATTAGGTTGTGCTGGTGTTGGTGATTATTTATTTATTTATTTATTTACTACACTTCTATATCGCCACTCTCAGCCCGAGAGCGACTCATGGCGGTTTACAAAGCAGCACAATTCGATTCCTGAACAACATAAAAATATTTATAATGGGTTTAAGTAAACTGACCTGGAGAGCTGATAGAAAAAGTCTCTGATTGTACCAGGAACTGAAATAAACATTTTTGGGGGTTGATCCATCCCAATGACAACATTGATATTACCGTAATTGTAGTGTTTCATGAAGTGGGGATATCAAGATGTCATCAGTTTGTCTGAACTCATATACACTCAGGCACTTAACCAGGGTTTCTATAAACAAAGGCAAAATATGTTCCTTTCATGGCTACCTTTGAGGCTCTCAGGACTGTCTGCAGGTGTCTTGCAGTCTTACTCAAAATCAAATGGAAAGTGGGGCGGGCCAAGCTTTCCCTTTGTATTTCACAAACTACCCAGTCCACATTGTTCATTAGCAAGAAGGAAGCGTACAATCAAGATGTTAATCCTGTGAGGTTGTTTTCTCCCCTCCCCGAGTCTGAGAATTGCAAGGTTTGTATGTGCGATGTTTTGCCCCCAGGTTTGCTGACCACAAGGGTGAATAGAGGTATGAGAACACCAATAACTAGTAGAAAACCCAAGCAACCGCCATCCAGAAAGTTCCATTCGGCTCCTGTGGCTGAACTGTTGTGGGCAACTGCTTTATTTATGTTTCCTTTCTTTTTTTGTCTCTCCTTTTTAGTCAACCGTCTGTTTTTCCTCTTTGCTTTCCCTAATCTAGAATCCCCGGAAGGAAGGCACGGCAAAGCGGAAATGGGACCTGAACGGGCCCTTGTCCTGGATCGCTTAGCGAGCAACGTGGCCAAGCGGAAAAGCTCCATGCCACAGAAATTTGTTGGTAAGAATATTTTTTAAATGAAATTTTTGTTGGTAAGAATATTTTTTTAATGAAATTTTTGTTGGTAAGAATATTTTTTTAATGAAATTCATTTAAATGTGGCACAGCTGGCTGGGTGTTAGCTGCATAAGATCTCTGCTGACCAGAAGGTCATGAGTTCAAGGCCTGCCTGGGTCGGGGTGAACTCTCGACCAATTTGTGTAGCTCGTGGTTGACCTTTGCAACCCAAAAGACAGTTGTATCTGTCAAATAGAAAATTTAGGTACCACTTTGTGGAGAGGCTAAATTTAACTGATTTCTGGAATGTTAAATTGCCTCTATGTCTGTCTATATATGTTGTATGTCAGTGGCATTGAATGTTTGCCTGTATATGTGCATTGTGATCCGCCCTGAGTCCCCTAAGGGGTGAGAAGGGCGGAATATAAATGACGTAAATAAATAAATAAATAAATATAAATTATTATTGTTATTATTATTATTTGAAACACAACAAGTCCAGAGCAAACAAGTTCACTCTGCTGGCTGTTGTATTGGATCATACATCGGACACTTCCCAAGTGTCTAGGACTGTGTGATGTATCAACGAATAATGCAAGAAGATCCCAGTAGGGTGGCCTTTTGCAACTGACAGAAAATAATTATGTCAGCGCCAATTGTGTTGAAGTACAGGCCAAGGTCTTTAGGCACTGCACCCAGTGTGATGATCACCACTGGGACCATCTTTACTGGCTTGTGCCAGAGTCTTTGCAGTTCGATCTTTTAATCCTTGTATTGTGTCAGCTTTTCAAGTTGTTTCTCTTCAAGAATGGGATTGCAACATCGATGTATTATTATTATTATTATTATGTTTATAATAATATGTAGGAAGTGGTATAGGTTATCATTTATCCGGGGCTCTGAAATGCTCTAAAATTCAAACTGTCCACATGGGTCGATCAGATAGTGGTACCTTTGCAGTGGTGGCTCAGTGTACACAATTTTTATTTCATGCACAAAATTATTTAAGAGGTATATGAAACATAAATCAATCTGAGATTTAGACTTGGGTCCCATCTCTAAGATAGTTCAGTATTTCCAAAATTCAAATACGGAATGCTTCTGGTTCCAAGCATTTTGGATAAGGGATACTCAACCTTTATTCGCATCCAGATCCCTTTATGAACCCTTAAGATTTAGTGGTTCCTCTCTCTATTGGTCTTTCTGACTAGATTCAGGGGCATGTGCAGTTTAATGTGCATACCTTAACATGTGCAAATCTATTCCTGAAACGAATGAGGGAAACTCTTGATGCTGATGAGCAAATGCTTTGATAGCCTGAGACTGCCAAAAGGAACTAGACGAATTTCCATAGAAAACAACAAGTATATAGACCAAATCAGAACAATTGGGAATCCGGATTTGCTCCCTTAATTTTAAATATATTTCCATGTTTCTGAAAACTCAGTAATATGTGTCTTTTGAAATATAGAAGAAATTCCATGATAAGTTATAATTGCTGAGAAGAATCAATATTTCCTTTCTCAGCCAGCAGGAAATGCTTTGGGAGAAACAAAATGTGGGTGCATTTCCAAAATAAAATTGCAAAGAATAGGAACGAAATCAGAGATGTTCTGACCTTTTTATTTACGTCATTTTAATTCACATGTGTGTCCATCTATCACTGATTAATTAATGGCTCCCACTGATTAATCAACTAAAGCTGTCATAGATTCTCTACTGATTGAACCAACCATACCCCGATGGGATTTTTTAAATTTATTTATTTATTTTATTTACTATACTTTTATACCGCCCCTCACAGCTAGAAGGCGACTTGAGGTGGTGTACAATGGCAAACGGATGCCCACAGATAAATACATAACAATTAATAACACTATATAAAAGCAAAAATTCACAGTTAAAAATATAAAATACAAATCTCAGTGTCTCCTTATTTGTACTGTACATAAATTACTAAGTAATTGTGTGTAGGATGTAAAATACCTTGAATACCTGTATTTATTTATTTATTTATTTATTGTGTCAGAAGCAAATTGAAGATACAGTTAGTATGTATTTAAAAACACAAACAAAGTTTTAAAAACTTGGAATTATGCTAAATGTCCTTGGACCGAAAGCCAGCGGCTTGGAGTGCCTCTGTTGTTGCTGCGAGAAGGTCCTCTGTTGTGCATGTGGCCCGACTCAGGCTGCATTGTAGTAGGTGGTCTGTGGTTTGCTCTTCTCTGCACTCACATGTTGTGTACTCCCCTTTGTAGCCCCATTTCTTAAGGTTAGCTCTGCATCTTGTGGTGCCAGAGCGCAGCCTGTTCAGCGCCTTCCAGGTTGTCCAATCTTCTGTGCCCAGAAGGGAGTCTCTTATCTGGAATTAGCCACTGATTGAAGTTCCAGGTTTTAGCCTGCCACTTTTGGACTCTCGCTTGCTGAGGTGTTCCTGTGAATGTCTCTATAAATCTTAGGAAGGTATTTCTTCCTTTAAGATTTTGACATGCTGGCTGATATCCAAACAGAGGATGAGTTGGAGATGCCAATGCCTTGGTGCTTTCATAATTGGCTGCTACTTCCCAACAGATGTCAGGTGGTGCAATACCGGTTAAACAGTATAATTTCTCCAGTGGCAGGGCTGTAGCCAGGATTTTGATTCAGGGAGGGCTGAGTTTGATTCGGGAGGGGCTGAGTCTGAGTAAGAGAGGGACTACCCTACCAAACCTTTTGTATTGTTATCCCAATAACCCCATGAATGTGGGATATAATTAGCATGGTGATCAGATCATGATATGAATAAACATAACAGTTTAAATAATGTACCAGTAAGACCTTCTCGCGGACCACCCTGAGAATTGGGGGGGGGGGGGTGAAGCCCCTTAAGCCCCCCCCCCCCCCCCGGCTACATGCCTGTCCAGTGGTGTAGGGTGTAGACATCCTGTGACAATGCAGCATGTATCATTAAGAGCTACATCCACTGTTTTAACGTTGTTAGATGCAGGGGCGGTCTGAGGTAATTTTAAATGGTAGGCGAACATTATTTTGGTGCCCCCCCCAAAAAACATTATTTTGCCGCCCCCCATGTAAAACAAATATACAATTATAATATCACAATACCATTAGTAATATTATATTGTATCAATGTACAGTATATACAATATATTATACCATACTCATACTATATTATATCATAATTATATTATACTACATTACAATATAATTATATTATAATATATTGACATTATAATATAATGTAACATTCTATTATATTATTATTATAAAATAATAAAATTATTAATTTAAATAAAATTATCCTCTACTAAATATTTTCATTACTCCTATAAAACTCACATAACCCAAAATAAAGTAAAATAAAATATTATATACTACTATTTTGTACAATACCACTATATTGCAATATTGTTTGTAATATTACATGTAATATAAAATATATCATTATTCTATTGTTATATTGTATTTGTATTATATTGTATGGCAATATTAAGCAGAACTGTATAATAATCAACAAGAAATGCAATGTAAATGCATCAAAATCAGAATATATTACCTATCACCCGACTCATAATTCATAGGAGTCTCCCATAAGTCCAAAATTAGGATCCCAATGTAAATGTAAATAGAAAAACATCCATAATGTTCAAATGAGGTCGAATACAGGCAGCGCGGCCTGGGCAAACTTGGGCCCGCCCTCCCTCCTTCTAAGTGTTTTGGCCTCCAACTCCCACAACTCCTCATAGCCTCAGGCCCCTCAGGTCTAGACAGAAATAGAGCCGAAGAAAGGAAGGAGGGGGAGAAGAGGTCACAGAGGAGGAGGAGGAAAGCCCTTCATTCATTCCTTCACTTACACTTCCTTCACTGATTCTTTTCTCCTTTTCTGCAAACGCGCGCGCGCAGTGGAGACGAAGGGAGAGGGGAAGCACTCCCTGCCTGCCCGATAGGGAGTGCTTTGCTTACAGGCTTCTGCGCAAGGGAGCTGCTGGGCATGCGCGGAGGTTTTCGCGCATGTGCAGTTGCTCCTGTGCTCAACTTCAGCTCCGGAGCAACTGTGCCTGCGTGAAAACTTCCGCGCGTGCCCAGAAGCGGCGTCGGAGCGCACAAGGCCAGGGTCAAAAAGCAGGCAGCTGCAGCACTGTCTGAGGAACATCGGCAGGGCCAGGATGGCGCCCCCTTCCCAGGTGGCGCCCTAGGCGGCCGCCTACTTCGCCTATCTTGTAGGACCGCCCCTGGTTAGATGTATTCCACACTGGGCATGCGTACTCGGCAGCAGAGTAGCAAAGTGCAAGGGCAGATGTCTTCACTATGCCTGGTTGTGATCTCCAGGTTGTTCAATAAATGTGACTTTAAGGTTGTGATGAAGATAATTGAAATCCACCAAAGCTCAATGCTAAAATGAATTAGCTTTAAAGATTTCAGTAGATTTATCCTCCTCTTTCCTATCATGACTATCTCTTTGAAAAATGATAAAGATATTCCTCAACAAAAGATGATACGTATTATTTTGTATTATTTTAGTTATATCCTATCTTTCTCCAATGTTTTAAAAGGGCAATGCAGTATTAAAAAACCCTCCTGATACAAAAGTTTAAATGCAATGAAGTTAAAACAGCATTAAAAACAAGTTAAGAGCAGCATTACAAAATATGATAATACTTTTTTTTAAAAACCAGTTGCAGAACATTTTTACCTTCTTGGACGTAAAAACCACTCAGTCTTAACGTTTTTGCCACATTTCATTTTTTTCTTCCGTTCCTCCTTTTATGCTGTAAGAGATGAACATGGCTATTTTTAAACCTTAACCCAATAATTCACAGAGATCACAATTTCTGCTAAAGGCACCAGGAGCAAAAAGATCATTTCTGTTTTGTTTGCTTCTTCGTGGACAGATAACAATCCGAACTGAAACTTGCCTTGATATCTAATGAAGCCTCAGCAAATCAAATCTGTTGCCAAACTCTCTCAGAATCTGACTTGCCTTGATGGCTATGCCTCCAAGTGGCAGACCCTTGAAGACTCCAGTTTTTTGCCAAATTCAATGGCAAAATCACTTTTTAAAACATATTTCAAAGAAAAAAATCATGACCAGCACCGAACCTCCCCATTTTACCTCGGGACCTGTAGTACTATGGTTCCACTTCTAACTGCTGTGGCAACATTATATGGTGCTTTGATGGTGTTTTTCCCTGCATGGCCAGAGGTTGGACTGGATGGGCATTGTGGTTTCTTCCAACTCCGTGATTCTATATGAAATCCTAAAAAGTGAAATTTAGGGAGCATCTACATCAGGGGTGCCCACACTTTTTCAGCATGTGAGCTACTTATAATAAATCTAAGACAGCAAGATCTACCTTGAGAGAAGCAGGGCGGAGCTGGGTGGGGGCGGGGCCTGGTGCGACTTGGCTCCGCCCCCTCCACCCCCTCAGGGCAGAGGGGGTATGCCAAGCCAGTGATGGTTAGCTATGCCACCACTGGCTTGGCATACCCCCTCTGCCCAAGGCACAGCTAAAGCTGGTGGGGAGGGGCGGGGCCTGGTGATGGTCCCCCCCTCCACCCCTGGCTGGAGCTCTACCACCACTGGCAGGGCCGTAGCCAGGATTTTTTGTTTCGGAGGGGCTGAGTTTGCTTCGGGGGGCAGAGACTGGGTGGAAGAGGGTCTATCCTAGCAAATCTTTTGTATTGTTATCCCAATAACCCCATTAATGTGGGATATAATGAGCATGGTGATCAGATCATGATATGAATAAACATAACAGTTTAAATAATGTACCAGTAAGGCCTTTTCCGGACCACCCTGAGAATTTCGGGGGCTGAAGCTCTAACCCCTGGCTACATGCCTGTCTCCAGGGCAGAGGGGGATATGCCAAGTTAGTGATGGCATAGCTAGCCATCACTGGCTTGGTAATACCCTCCTCTACCCTTCTCAAGGTTGCAGAAGCTGTGGTAGAGCTTAAGCCGGTGAGGAGGGGGCGGGGCCTGGCGTGGCTTGGCTCCGCCCTTTCTAGAAGTGCCGCATCAGCTGGGATCGACTCCAGATGGCCTCAGGATCGACCAGTCGATCGCAATCGACGTCCTGAGCACCCCTGATCTACATTATATAATTAATTAAATTTGACAAGACTTTATCTGCAATGGCTCAATGCTATGGACTCCTTGAGTTGTAGTTTTCTGAGACACCAGCAGAAAAAAAACCTAAAGATCTTGTAAAACTGCAACTCCCAGGGCTGCATAGCATTGAGAATTGGTTTCAAACTGCATTAATTCTGTGGTTCAGATGCACCCTTAGTGAATTTACATTTAGCCAGAGAACACTAGAGCATCACCAAACTTTAGGATTCCATCGGAAGTTGCCATTGCACTTACAGTGGAATTATAGTGCTCCTTCTCTACACCTCCATAATTGTCCAAGTTAAGAATAGACCTAGCTCTGTTACAAGTCATCACTATCTGATTTTGCTACAAAGTCCTATGACTAACTGCCGTTCTCATTCTCTATGTGTGTTTCAATGCCATGAACAAAAATAAAGTTGACCTTCACATTTTCCTCTCAACGCTGCAAAAGCAGAGGGGGAACAATTGTTCACCATAACCGCTGGAGAACTCCACCAGACACGTTGTGGTAGCAAAGTGTCCTAGAAGAATTCTTTCCAAATGTCATCACTTTTGCAATTATATGTACACCTGCTTTCTTCTTATGAGCCCCGATCAATCTGTTTAGGTTCTCAAGCTGCCAAAAACTGCTAGATTGGCAGAAGCTGGGGCTAACAGTGGGAGCGCATTCAGCTCCCAGATTTGAACTGCTGACCTTTTGGCCAACAAGTTCAGCAGCTTCAGCAGCTCAGCAGTTTAACCCACTGCACCACCAGGGGCCCTTCCCAATATATTATGTAATTATCATAATTCCAGTTTGTAAATCATATATAATATCTATTACCATGGATCAAGACATGGACTTGCTCCTCAAACAGATATGCAACCAATAGGAAGTTCATACGAGCCACTCAATAATAATTTTAGCAGCCTTAAGAGCGCCTGCTAATACAAGGGCATTCAATTAAGGGCTCTCACAATATGCAATTAGTTATAACACTGTGATTTCACTTGAACTGTCATGGTTACATTCTATGAAATCTTGAGTTTTGCAGTTTGGTGAGGCACTAGAGTCCCTGGATAAATTTCTAAATGCCCCCCTCGAATCTGTAGATCAGTGATTTTCAACCAGTGTGCCGCAGAACACTTGTTTGCTGTAAGAGATCATCAGGTGTGCCGTGGGAAATTATTTTCGAACTTCATTCATATATAAACTATAAAGCACATCTGTCCCTTTAAGAAATGAACCATAGCACTCTCGCGTCACCTAAGAAGTGACACGAGAGTGCTATGGTCGCGTCATCTTGGATTCGCTCAGACGTGGCTAAGTAAACAGAGTTAGTGCTGCAGCTGCGCGTCAAGTGACAGTGGCAATTTGGGATCACAGCAAGAAAAGCGAGTGACAGTGATGGAGAAGTTTTTGAGAAGGGAAAATGCAAATGCCACATATCTGTGTGAGATGAGCTTCTCAAGCTTGACTGCGATAAAAACTAAAAGCAGAGAGAGACTGACAGCTGTTGAGCAAGATGTGTCTTTCTACCATTCCTGCCAGGATATCTATTTTGTGTTCATCAAAACAGGCCCAGGTTTCACACTGAGTGTATAAATACATTTAAAAACATATTAACGATATGTATTACTGTGTTAGAGTGTAATTTTGTGTCATTTTGGTTGGTGGTGTGCCCCAGGATTTTGTAAATGTAAAAAATGTGCCGCAGCTCAAAAAAGGTTGAAAATCACTGCTGTAGATCACACAGTTTGATAGGATATTGCCATGGCTTTTAAACTGAAAACCTAGTGTAATACAAAATTGTGTAATACAAAAAAACAAACAACATAATCATATTAAATAATAATAATCCCTAAGAAATGAAAAGGTCACTCACCACATCAGAAAAAAACAAAGTTATCATTAGTTTGATCAATAAGAAGTTGCAACCATTGAGAAGTGCATTGTGTGTATTTGATGCATGTTTTTCACATCTGAACACTTTAGGTGTATTCTCAAAAAACATAACATGTCAAGTAATTTAACCTCTAAGGACCAATTAATATAGCGGATATTTTCCCCACACAATTGTTGTTTTTTTTTCAGCACCCATGTCTATGGACAGAATATGCCCGACCCATTTCATGACCCAATTTTCTTAATGTATTTATCTGTATATCAGACTCTGGATACAACATTATGTCTCAAACTGGGACAAGATCTATTTCATAACATCAGGACTGTTTGCATCATCTGTCTTTAACAGATCGGAAAATGTTTTCTGTAGAGTGGGTGAGAAAGGACGTCTCAACACCACTCTTTTCTTTTCTGACATTAAGTTGTGTTTTCTTAAATCTGAAACCTATCTGGTGTGATAGTGTTGTATAATAATGTGATCAAAAGAACGACTCACTCTTTTTTCTCCATTAAGTCTAAGACACACTTATCAGATTTGTGTCTGACCTTAATTTGACTTTCTGTTAAGGCCTAAAATAAAATATTAGTTGAAGAAACAGGGTTTTTTATATTTAAAAAATCTGCCTATGTTATATGCCCATATGTCTTATTTTGGATTAGGGTCAGGGGGCTATTTACTAGCCCCTTGTGCTGCATCTGAAATCTGTTCTTCAGGGATGTCAGCAAATGAGAATGTTGTCCCTCCAAAAAGGAATTCCTCCCTAAAATGAAATTTTAATTAAGTGCCCAAGTTTCTAATACTGGAGATAAAATATTGAAAATTGTTCACATCTAAGACCTTTATGTTTGCTATGATCATGTTCTTTTTGAAATGTGGCTTGGATACCAAAGGAGCAGTTCTAATGGAATGGGGAATAAACAAATTTTCAAAAATGGTCAAAAAACATATTTTTCGATCATCAAGAAAATCTGATGAGGAGAATCCTGAACTGGTGTGAATATTTGCAATAAAGGGCTTATTCGGCATAAAATTTGCAAGTAGTTGTTTTGCACAGAAAACAGCATTTTCTGCATGGAAAAATAATATTTTGTTGGTTTTTTTCGTCGTGTCAGGAGCGACTTGAGAAACTGCAAGTCGCTTCTGGTGTGAGAGAATTGGACGTCTGCAAGGACGTTGCCCAGAGGACACCCGGATGTTTTTGATGTTTTATCATCCTTGTGGGAGGCTGGAGCTCTCTCATGTCCTCGCATGAGGAGCTGGAGCTGATAGAGGGAGCTCATCTGCACTCTGGATCACTTTGATACAGAAATATGAATTCCTGAGTAGAAAATATGATTTTTGAAGCAAAAAAGGCATAATTGTGAATTCATTCTGTTTAAAGTTTGCAGAGAAACTTATATTTTCATCACAGGATTAATGTCTCAGTGACGGAATATCACTTTTCATACAGAATGTGCTGTTTGCTGTGCAGAAAATGCAGTTTTCTGCACAATACATCTACGAGCCAATTTTGCACAGAATGTCTCAGTTTCCAAAAGGTGTTAAAAACTGTGATTTTTGAAAACTTTCTCACAGTGGGAAGAAAATTGCTACCTTCATGAAGAAATTTAGCAACAATTTACATACTTAATTTCTAACTACTTAGCTGAAATTTTAAGTTACGGCAATGCTAGAAACTGGGCTACTGAAGAAGTTCGTTGGGAAGTGGTAGTTTGTTTTCTTATTTTCTTATTCTTTTTTCCCCAAATAAAGGCCACAACTTAACCCGCAGCCATCCCAGTGGTACAAACACAGCCAGTATGACTTTTCCCTTTTCTATACATGCCACATTCATGATTGCAGTTCAAATTGTGTCATGGCTTTCTGGGTCATTTTGTGGTTTCTCACCTGCAGTTGATACACATGGATGTGTGCAGCTGTTGCTACCCAGTTAAATGAACTGAACTGGGTACAAATGGGCAGGTGGAACCAGTAATTCCAATTTCGTTCACCTTTTCTCAAATCTTTCCAATGTGGGTTTTTCTTGGGGTGGTGGGGGTAGGTTCTTATCATCATGGGGGCAAAAAAACTTGCGGTGCCAAATATTTGAATAACTGTGGCTCAACCAAACATATCTGGATTTGTTGGAATTTTAAAACAGCACATTAACATGTTGGTTTAGGCCATTTCATAGTTATAGTGCTATGTTTCACTTCAGGGGCAATATCCTATGGAATCTTGGAATTGGCAGTTTAGGGTAGGCTATATAGAATTTTCATTCACAGAGCGCTAGGGACTCATAAAATACACACACCATGTTTCCACAGGATGTAACTATGGTAGTTAAGCTGGAATTATTGTGCTGTAATTGCGTAAATGGTTCGAGCCTAGACTAGCTAACAAACCGCATCTCCTTTTACAAGCCTGTCTGCACCTTTTGATCAGATGAGGAGGCCCTGCTCTCGGTCCCTCCCCCCACCTCACCCCCGTCCCAAGCAAAGCTGGTGGGAACGAGAGAAGGGACCTTCTTGGTGGTTGCCCCCCGCCTGTGGAATGCCTTCCCCAAGGAGATCAAAATGCCCCCTTCCTTACTCTCTTTTAAGAAACAACTTAAAACTGTTTATGCTCTTAAGCATATAATGAGGAGGAGGGATAAATCTCAGAGCACGGATTAACCAGAATGGAAATGGAACTGATATAACTACCTACACTGGCTTTTAATGGTTATCATTTGATATAATTACTTATTTTAATTTAGTATATAATGTATTGTATTGTTCTTTGTTTAAATTTTTATAGTTTTCATTTTATATAGACATTTATTTATTTGTTAAATTTATTGGCCGCCACTCCTAGCTGGCTCGGGGCAGCTTACATCAAGCACCACAATAATGTTTGCCTGTTTGGAAACCACCCTCAGTCCCTATAGGGAGATAGGGTGGGATACAATTAAAGTTTTATTATAGTTCAGAGCTTTCCAAACATTTCATGTGGAGACACAATTTTTGGACTTGCATTCAATCGTGCCACAGTAATTCGGTTTTACTAGTAAACCAGAGGTTAAACCAGCCCCCTGTAAGACATATGAACACATACATAAATTGTAATAACAAAATGGATGGGGACAAAAAAATACATTGAAAACCTTTCATTGACATTTTTCAAAATACATTATTTGTAAGATAATGACATATATTTCCAAAATTTTGTCATCTTTCATTACATTTGCATGACACACCTACACACTGTAGCCGACACATAAATGTGTAGTGACTAGAGATGGGAAGACCTGGGGAAAACTTGGAAATAAAAAAATTAGGGGAAAATAAGGGGGGACTGGAGGGGTTTTTTTACTTCAATTTCTCCATTTTTTTTTCAAGGCCTTCTCATCTCAAATTGTGACACACTGTTTGGAAAGCTGTGGTATATAGGCATGGTTTAGAACCCCAAAATGGCGATTCTAAAATCAAATTGGGGGGGGGGGGATTTTTTTTGATTAGTAATAGAAAGACTCACAAAAAAATTTCCAAAAAGTTCTAAAATGTAACGTAATTACTAACGAAATTCTAAATTGGTTCTAAAGTCTGAAAAGCAGGGAAACAGGACTGACACTGTTTTAAGCACAGGCAAATCAAGGGGCAACATTTCCCTTGGTTTCCTTGCAGGGAGATATAAAGCATTAATATATTATTATTATTAGTATTATTATTATTCAATAAAATAGTCAAGGCTTGCTTCTCCAGAGCATTTATTAGAATTAAATAATAAATTCTAATAGTAAGAATGTAGTAAGGGTGATAGTGACCTGGAGGGTATGAGGAACGTGCTCTTGGTAAACTAGAACAGGGCTGTCCAACTGGCCTGGGTCGGGTTATATCTTAGCAGGAAAGGGGCCGCCCGCACGGCCCCTTTCCTGCTAATATATAACCCGACCCAGGCTTGGGTCAGCTTATATCTTAGCGGGGAAAGGGCTGCCGTGCGGGCGGCTCCTTTCCTGCGAAGATATAACCCGACCCAGGCTTGGGTCAGCTTATATCTTAGCGGGGAAAGGGCTGCCGTGCGGGCGGCCCTTTCCTGCTAAGATATAACCCGACCCAGGCTTGGGTCGGCTTATATCTTAGCGGGAAAGGGCTGCCGTGCGGCCGGCCCCTTTCCTGCTAAGATATAACCCGCCCCAGGCTTTGTCGGCTTATATCTTAGCGGGGAAAGGGCTGCCGTGCGGGCGGCCCCTTTCCTGCTAAGATATAACCCGACTCCAGGCTTGTCAGCTTTATATCTTAGCGGGGAAAGGGCTGCCGTGCGGGCGGCCCCTTTCCTGCTAAGATATAACCCGACCCAGGCTTGGATCGGCTTATATCTTAGCGGGAAAGGGCTGCCGTGCGGGCGGCCCCTTTCCTGCTAAGATATAACCCGACAGGCTTGGGTCAGCTTATATCTTACCGGGGAAAGGGCTGCTGTGCGGGCGGCCCCTTTCCTGCTAAGATATAACCCGACCCAGGCCTGGGAAACAGGAGGAAACTCGGGCCCGGGCTGCTTCCTTGATTCGGAAGAATTTCCTCCTGTTTCCCAGGCTGTCTCTCAGAAGCGGAGGGAGAGCCTGGAGAACAGGAGGAAATTCCTCCGATTGGGAACTCGCAGGGGTTAAGAGAGGCATCGATGCCACCCTTTGCTCCTGCGAGGTCCCAATCCAACCCGTGTTCCCTTAATACGGGTTGGATTCTGACCTGGCAGGGGGGAAGGGAGACATCGATGCCACCCGAAATATTTAGAATTCTAACGAAATTTTGGGCCCAGGGGGTTCGAAAAAGAAAGTCCACTTCCGGGATTGGCCTTGCGATCCGTAAAAGCTCGAAAGTCCCATTATATACGAATCACTTACGACTTCTTTTAATTTCCGTTTCTTTTTTCTCATGCCTAGTGTAAAAACATCCTTCGTCCAGAATGAATGCTTGTGCTGGAGTGGAATGCGTTCAGGGCTGGATACACCTACAGAGACACAGAAACACACACATTCTCCCAGGGTGGAACTAGACAGCCCCATTAATGTGGAAACTTCCGCAATAAAAAGGGGACTGTCCAGACGATGTCTTGGACAAACCCGAATTAATCTGCCACAAACCTGGTTTGTGGCGAATTAATTTGATAATGGGTTTATTCTGCGCCTTCTTGGAAGGCGTGGGATAAGCACACTACTTCTGGTGTCTGGACTGCAGTCCAGACAGTATTCCCACAGTGTTCCGAGCTAAAACTGTGGGAATACCAACCCCCTCCCCAAAATCCCCCCTAAACAGAAAAAACAAAGAAAAGAACTTGCCTGGGCTCCATGGGAGGGCTGCTGGAGTTCTTCTGGTGCATACAAATGACACGCCTAGAGAAAGAGGGGGAGGAAAATCGCTCCTGCCCCCCCTTTCTCCTGGCACGTCATTTTCTTTTTTTACTGTGTTTAGGGGGGCTTATGGGGAGGGGGTTACAGTGTCCCGGTGTTTTATTGGGAAGTCCCAGTAGAGCATCTGGACACTCACCCCAGCAAGCACGTGTGCTTGCTGGGGTGAGTGTAGATGGACCCTCAGGAAGATCCGTGTTTTTAAAACATGGATTCTCCTGGGATAAAGGCCTGTCTGGAAAGGTCAATAACAACACACTAAGTGCCAAAAACACAAACTAAACAGAGCGATGCGATCTATCAATATTGTATTCAACATGGAAATCAAAATCATAACAGAGTAAATCTGAGTATCTCATACATATATATAACACACGGATATCATGTCCATTTCCATAAGTAGCAGGTCACAATGATAAGATGCCGCCAATACTTAGATGATGTACCCAATTTAGGGCTCGATCCAGGCTGTAAGTGCTACGCGGTGTAGCTTAAGGAGCATCTCAAAACAAAGGGGAATATCCCAAAAATAAAGGTGAACTTCGCCACACAATAGGGCTAATCCAAGGTAACTGCCAATGCGGAAAATAAAGGTGAACTTCGCCACTCAATAGGGCTGATCTGAAGTGTCCGCTGCTGCGGAAATGTAAACAAACCGAATGGTAAAGTCGAAAACGGACGGCGAGGGCGTCAATGCCTCGGGTCCCGCTCTCGTTTCAACCCTCCAGGGGTCTTTATCAAGGCCTCTTCGAATCATAAGGTGTGAGCGGATAAACATATAATCCGCGTCAAATCTATAGCATCATGGTGGATAAGTATCCGTAGTATCTACGCGCAATGTTCATTTCACGGTGCTGTGGCGAAATGCTCATTCCACAGTGCTGTGGCGAAATGAAACCCCCCTGTGTATGTACTACTGTCTGGAAAGGTCCCCATACACATATACGTTCTACACATTGACAAAATGAGGAAGTACTATCCCTCTCTGCATTTCAATGTGAAGAGATGGCGAGGTTTTTGCATTTTCCATCATCTGGGCACATAGCTGTTCGAAGGTCTGAGAAGAGTGCAAATTACACGGTGAAGCAGTAATGTGGAAAAGATCACTAACATACATGTCTTCCTTCTCCTTCTTACAATCCTGCTCCCAATGACCTGCTGAATGGCCACAATATGGGTTCTTCAGGTACAGTGCCTATGACAATTTTTATCCTAACAGGGTCAAATCATTTGAATGGTATGGTGACTACAGTTTGTACTCCTCATAAAGACAGAATATTATCAACAAAAAAGGGGGGACAAGATAAGCTGCAGAGCCAGTTTATAAGGTTCACGCACTGAAGCTTGAGTCCCTGGGATCAATGAACCAAATGAACCAAACTGGGTACAAACGGGCAGGTGGATCAAGTAATTCCAATTTCATTCTCCTTTTCTCAAGTCCCCTCCCTAGTGATATGTGTAAGTACCAAATGTAAAGCATACGGTAGTAATGTGGAGTTTTTGTAGCAGTAATATTTTACCTGTAAACTTGAGTCTTACTTTGGGAGATGAAATAGAATAAGTAATAAATAGCAATAACAGTAACACTAGCCCTTCTTTGGGTTTCCATCGTGTATGGTTTTCACTCGAATTCCTGTGAGAGGCTGCCATGTATCTCTCAGCGAAATGTACAGAAATCATTTCTCTCTCCAGTGGCACCTGCAATATGCAATGAAATTAAGTCCTCCCCTTTGTATTTATGTGATGTACCTTCAAGTCAATTTCAACTAACATAGGGATTTCTTGCTAAAAAAATTTTTTTGGTCTCTTTGATAAAATCACAGCAAAAAATGTAATCTTTATTCAACAAAGATATAGGTCTATAATTCTTTGGATCCGTGATATCTCAACTTTCTTTAGGAATTAGAATTACGTTTTCGTGTCTGCAAGAACATGGGATTGTATTCCTTGGTGCATTATTTATCATTTGCAGTAAAGTTACATATACATTGCCTAGAGCAGTGTTTCCCAACCGCTGTGATGCGGCACAGTAGTGTGCCGTCATGGACCTCCTGCTGTGCTGCGAGAAAAGCTCTCTGCCCCCCTTTCTTCCCTCCTCCTCCTGCCGAACCACTGCTGCTTGGAGGAGGAGGAGGAAGGGCCGGGTGGCGGCGAAGAAAAAGAAGAAGGGGCTGGGACGCCGCCTCTTTTAGCCATTTCCCCAGCCAGCCTCCAATCCGCCATGACTCCCGCCCCTCGCTCACTGAAGCCGCGCGGAGGAAGCGGGGGAGGGGGTGGGGCATGGCGCGGCCTGGCTCCGCCCCCTCCCCGGCTTCCACTCTCCCACAGCTTCTCCAGCCTTGAGGGGGCAATGCCAAGCCAGCATTGTGCTGGCTCTGCCACCGCTAGCTTGGCATTGCCCCTCAAGGCTGGAGAAGCTGTGGGAGAGCTGAAGCCGGGGGGAGGGGCATGGCGCTGCCTAGCTCCTCCCCCTCCCCAACTTCGGCACTCCCAGCAGCTGCTCCTAGCAGGCCATCGTCCCCCAGCCGTTCTTTACTGTGTTAGAGTGTCATTTTGTGTCATTTTGGTTGGTAGTGTGCCCCCGGATTTTTTTAATGTTAAAAGTGTGCCGCGGCTCAAAAAAGGTTGGGAAACACTGGCCTAGAGTAAAGGCAATGAGGCAATAATACAATGGTGTCCTGAGATGGTTTTTAAGCAACTGATTTTAAAATGGATATAAGTGATTTTAATGTTTGTATATATTTATGGTTTTATGTCCTGGTATTGAATGTTTTCCATATGTATGTGTTGTGTTCCGCCTTGAGTCCCCTGCAGAGTGAGAAGGGCGGAATATAAATGTTTCAAATAAATAAATAAATATAGTTGATCTTGTAATGCAGTGGTTCTCATCCTGTGGTTCCCCAGATGTTTTGATATTCAACTTCCAGAAATTGGTAAAAGGCGAAAGATTTATACGATCTGAAGAGAAACCAGAGTTAATTGGATAAGTAAAGTAAGAGAGATTAAAGATATGGATAAATTGACTTTTATAATCAAGAAGAACTCATGAAATCCAATAAAACAGACGAATTTGAGACTTTTTGAGGACTATGAAAAAAATCAGTAGTAGAGAACTTGGTATGATGAGTGAGAAGGGAACTAGAAAAAAGAATGATTAAGAAGGGAAACCGTAACGCAAAGGACTAGAATGGAAGTCAACAGAGATTCCCCTCCCCTCCCCTCTTCTCCCTCTCCCACTTTCTTTTCTTTTCCCCCTCTTTTCTTCTTTATTCCCCTCAAACCTCTTATCTTTATTTCCTACTTTTCTTATAATGTATCATTCCACCACTTTTTATGTATATGTGGTTGGGATTTCTGGGAGTTGTAGGCCAAAACACCTGGGGACCACAGGTTGGGAACCACTGTTGTAAAGTCTTATAATACAGCAGATAGCGCCGTTCCTGTTTTTATCTCAAAGGAGCTTTACAATTGCCTTCTTCTAATATGAAAAGGATACAATTCATCCAAACTCACCCTGTGGACTCCCAGGTCTGAGGAAGGCTGGTTTGCTGGAGTCCCAATTCAATACTCAAACCATGATACCACATTAGTTGTATCTACCGGCTGCCGTAAAGCTAGACACCCTCTTAGTTTTCACAAGTTCAAAATAATAAACCATAAAAACCTCTAGCACCCCTTGAGAAACTAGCCCAAGTGTTTTATTCATCTTTTCTAGAACTGGCATTTTGAGTCATAAAGAAATGTGATGCTGTGGGGATTTTTTTCCCTTTCTAATTCCTTTTAACTCTCAGATGGAGCTTGAGCTTGTCACCGCTGCCGGTGCGCTCTAAAGTGCATTAGTAAAGAAACGTGAGGGGTTGGTTTCACCCCATCCTCCAAACAACCTGGAGAGTTTCATGGTCCTTGAGTCATAGTACTACCAGTGATAACTATCTCATGAGTTTGGCATTCGAGTTTTTATGATTTATCTTGGAGGATTTTAACGAGAAATGCTTTGTTGCCTTTACTGCACATTAAGAAATTTAGCAATATCAGCAGAAATCTATAGCTATATTTCAGAAATGGGTGGGTTCTTCTTTTTTGTTTTACAAATATTTTTTATTAATAGTTTCATGAAAGGATATAAAAATAATATAGCATAACAAGATTTTAGAAAAGCTACAACCATCAACCCCAATCATCCATCTACCGTGTTTCCCCGAAAGTAAGACACCCCCGATTGTAAGACGTATCGGGGGTGTCTGGGGGTCGGCTTATATAAGCCATACCCCGTATATAAGCCGTACCTCGTTCCGCCGCCGCGCTCCATGCCCGCAACCGGAGGTGTGCCGCGGCACCTGCGGCACACCTCCGCGGCACACCTCTTCGCCAGGGCTCCAGGCAAGGGAGGGAAAGGAGCCAGGGGCGGGAGGGAGCGGGCGTCACTGTGGCGCTGCGATCCTCACCACCCTGGCTCCTTTCCCTCCCTTGCTTGAGGAAAGAAGGGGAGGGAAAAGAGCCAGGGGCGTGGTGAGGATCGCAGCGTCACAGTGACGGCGTCGCTTCTCTCCGCCCCTGGCTCTCTTCCTCCTCCCTTCCAAGGGTGGGGAAGAGAGCCAGGGGCGGAGAGAAGCGGCGACGCGTCACTGTGACGCTGCGATCCTCACCACGCCCCTGGCTCCTTTCCCTCTCCCTTCTTTCCTCAAGCAAGGGAGGGAAAGGAGCCAGGGCGTGGTGAGGATCGCAGCGTCACAGTGACGCGTCGCCGCTTCCTCCCGCCCCTGGCTCCTTTCCCCTCCCTTGCCTGGAGCCCTGGCGAAGAGGTGTGCCGCGGAGGTGTGCCGCAGGTGTGCCGCGCACACCTCCGGTTGCAGCGTGGCGGCGGCGGCAAGGTGGCGGCGGGTACGTCTTGGGTTATATTAGACGTACCCCAAAAGTAAGCCGTGGGGGGACTTTGGGGAAAGAAAGTAAGACGCTGTCTTACTTTCGGGGAAACACGGTATTCTCTATTGCAGTGTTTCCCAACCGCTGTGACGCAGCACAGTCTTGTGCCGTGACGGACCTCCTGCTGTGCCGGGAGAAAAGCTGGCTGCCCCCCTTCCTTCCCCTCCTCCTGCCAAACTCCTCCTGCTTGGGGGGAGGAGGAGGGAGGCTGGGCGGTGGCAAAGAAAAAGAAGAAGGGCTGGGCTGCTGCCTCCTTCGGCCGTTTCCCCAGCCAGCCTCCAATCCGCCATGACTCCCGCCATGACTCTCGCCACTCGCTCACTGAAGCCACGCGGAGGAGGAAGCCGGGGAGGGCCGGGACATGGCACGGCCTGGCTCCACCCTCTTCCCCCGGCTTCCACTCTCCCACAGCCTCTCCAGCCTTGAGGGGACAGTGCCAAGCCAGCATTGTGCTGGCTCTGCCACCGCTGGCTTGGCACTGTCCCCTCAAGGCTGGCAAAACTGTGGGGGACCTGAAGCTGGGGGGAGGGGGCGGGGCATGGTGCGGCCTGGCTCCGCCCCCACCCCCAGGCATTCGCTCTCCCACAGCTTCTCCAGCCTTGAGGGGACAGTGCCAAGCCAGCATATATATATACTAGCTGTACCCGGCACGCGTTGCCGTGCCCTATTTAGGAGATGCGAGAAAGTCTGAGTATGTAAGGGTTGGAATTGTTGTTAGTTATGGTGTTGTTGGGGCCCTGGCTGTGTCGTTGTGGGTTGTTCTGGTGGGTGGGATGTTGAAGTCCTGGGGAGTTGTTGGTGTGTGGTGTTGCTGGCGTTCTGCATAGCTTGTGGATATACAATGTTTTTTGTCTTTCCGTCTGCTGTGTTGATGTAGAGGTTGATGCTTGGAATGGAAGTGTGTAGAGGTACTTGAAATCCCATTATCCATGGAGGTACTTCAAGTCCCATAATTCATGGTCCACCCTCCTCCAAACTGTAGTAGAATGTAGCGTGGGTCATAGGGTCTCTGTGTGCCAAGGTAGGTTATTGTAAATTCAGGCCATACACAATGTCCCATGAGCTGAGGCCTAGCCAGGAACAGCAAGTTAATGAAGCCTTACTGTCAATTCAGGCCATACACAATGTCCAATGAGCTGAGGCGTAGTCGGGAGAATCGAGTTAATGAAGCCTTACTGTCAATTCAGAGCGTAAACAGCATTCCATTAAGTGAGGCCTAGTCAGGGAAATTAAGTTAATGAAGCCTTACTGTCAATTTTGGGCATGGTCAGTGATTTGTAGGGGTGTAAATTTTCTGTGGGTAGTGAATTGGGTGTATGTGTTTGTGCCTCAGCCCTTTGCCTTATCCTCCTCTGACAGTTTATTATGGGTTGGAATGTTCATGCTGGCTGGCCAGTGCAGGAGTTATGCAAATCTGCCCTTATTGGCAGTCAATCATGTTGTCAGAATGTAGAGGCTGGGAGAGTTGTTGGCAGCCCCGGAGGATGCTGGGAAATGTCTTTTTTACTCGTTGTTTTGGGGGCCTTTTAGGTTTTGGGGGGGAGTTTTTTTTGCTACAAACATACCTTGCTTGAGGCCTATTTCTGTTGGCAAGTTTGGTGTTTCTGCGTTGTAAGGTTTCTCTGTTTGGGACTGTCGTTCCATGACGGGAACCCCTTTATATTTATATATATATATATATATCTCGTTACTTATATTAAGCAAGAGGAAAAAGAGAGAGGGAAAAGAAGAAGAAAAGGATCAAAAATTGAAAAAGTGAAAAATAAAAAGTGAAAAAATAAAATGTTTTTACTTCCGTTCCATTAGCTTTCCCAGTGTTTGATTCTATCTCTCTATTTCCTTTCTCCAAGAGAAAGAACAAAGCACAAAATAAGGAGAGGAATAGAGATTTTTATATCGCCTATTTTATTTATTTATTTACTGTATTTGTATACCGCCTTTCTCAGCCTTTTGGCGTCTCAAGACGGTTTACATGCAGCAAGTAATGCACATAAAAACATTAAATACAATATAAAATCACAACAGAAACAATAAGCAACAACCAGGAGACAGGTGTTTTTAAAGTCTCTTCCTCACTCCCCCTTTCTCCTCTCAGCTGGCTTGGTGGCAGGGGGGGGGGAGAAGCAGCAGGATTCCTTCATTCTCCTCCTGAGGTCGCAGGCAGAGGTAGTATTGTTGCTGGGGGGGAGGGGCTCCCGACTGATGACACAGGAGACATGGTGGAAATCCGTCTTTCTGGCTCCCCTCTTCACTCTGGCTCCCAGAGTGTCAGTTGGTGCTGGGGGGGAGGGGCTCTCCACCGATGACCCAGGAGACATGGCGGAAATCTGTCTTTCTGGCTCCCCCTGTTCACTCTGGCTCACAGAGTGTCAGTTGGTGTTGGGGGGAGGGGCTCCCGACCGATGGCCCAGGAGACATGGTGGAAATCCGTCTTTCTGGCTCCCCCTCTTCACTCTGGCTCTCAGAGGGTCAGTGGGGGCTGGGGGGAGGGGCTCTCCACCGATGACCCAGGAGACATGGTGGAAATCCGTCTTTCTGGCTCCCCCGGTTCACTCGGGCTATCAGAGTGTCAGTTAGTGCTGGGGGGAGGGGCTCCCCACCGATCACCCAGGACACATGGTGGAAATCTGTCTTTCTGGCTCCCCCTCTTCACTCTGGCTCTCAGAGTGTCAGTTGGTGCTGGGGGGAGGGGCTCTCCACCGATGACCCAGGAGACATGGTGGAAATCTGTCTTTCTGGCTCCCCCTCTTCACTCTGGCTCTCAGAGTGTCAGTTGGTGCTGGGGGGAGGGGCTCCCCACCGATGACCCAGGAGACATGGTGGAAATCCGTCTTTCTGGCTCCCCCTGTTCACTCTGGCTCTCAGAGTGTCAGTTAGTGCTGGGGGGAGGGGCTCTCCACCGATCACCCAGGAAACATGGTGGAAATCTGTCTTTCTGGCTCCCCCTCTTCACTCTGGCTCTCAGAGTGACTCTCCGCCGATGACCCAGGAGACATGGTGGAAATCTGTCTTTGTGGCTCCCCTCTTCACTCTGGCTCTCAGAGTGTCAGTTGGTGCTGGGGTGAGGGGCTCTCCACCGATGACCCAGGAGACATGGTGGAAATCCGTCTTTTCGCTCCCCCTGTCACTCGGGCTCTCAGAGTGTCAGTTGGTGCTGGGGGACAGGCTCTCCACCGATGACCCAGGAGACATGGTGGAAATCTGTCTTTCTGGCTCCCCCTCTTCACTCTGGCTCTCAGAGTGTCAGTTGGTGCTGGGGGGAGGGGCTCCCCACCGATGACCCAGGAGACATGGTGGAAATCCGTCTTTCTGGCTCCCCTGTTCACTCTGGCTCTCAGAGTGTCAGTTAGTGCTGGGGGGAGGGGCTCTCCACCGATCACCCAGGAAACATGGTGGAAATCTGTCTTTCTGGCTCCCCCTCTTCACTCTGGCTCTCAGAGTGTCAGTTGGTGCTGGGGGAGGGCTCCCCACCGATGACCCAGGAGACATGGTGGAAATCCGTCTTTCTGGCTCCCCTGTTCACTCTGGCTCTCAGAGTGTCAGTTAGTGCTGGGGGGAGGGGCTCTCCACCGATCACCCAGGAAACATGGTGGAAATCTGTCTTTCTGGCTCCCCCTCTTCACTCTGGCTCTCAGAGTGTCAGTTGGTGATGCGGGGAGGGGCTCCCCACCGATGACCCAGGAGACATGGTGGAAATCCGTCTTTCTGGCTCCCCCTGTTCACTCTGGCTCTCAGAGTGTCAGTTAGTGCTGGGGAGGGGCTCTCCACCGATCACCCAGGAAACATGGTGGAAATCTGTCTTTCTGGCTCCCCTCTTCACTCTGGCTCTCAGAGTGTCAGTTGGTGCTGGGGAGGGGCTCTCCACCGATGACCCAGGAGACATGGTGGAAATCCGTCTTTCTGGCTCCCCCTCTTCACTCTGGCTCTCAGAGTGTCAGTTGGTGCTGGGGGGAGGGGCTCTCCACCGATGACCCAGGAGACATGGTGGAAATCCGTCTTTCTGGCTCCCCCTCTTCACTCTGGCTCTCAGAGTGTCAGTTGGTGCTGGGGGGAGGGGCTCCCCACCGATGACCCAGGAGACATGGTGGAAATCCGTCTTTCTGGCTCCCCCTGTTCACTCTGGCTCTCAGAGTGTCAGTTAGTGCTGGGGAGGGGCTCTCCACCGATCACCCAGGAAACATGGTGGAAATCTGTCTTTCTGGCTCCCCCTCTTCACTCTGGCTCTCAGAGTGTCAGTTGGTGCTGGGGGGAGGGGCTCTCCACCGATGACCCAGGAGACATGGTGGAAATCTGTCTTTCTGGCTCCCCCTCTTCACTCTGGCTCTCAGAGTGTCAGTTGGTGCTGGGGGGAGGGGCTCTCCACCGATGACCCAGGAGACATGGTGGAAATCCGTCTTTCTGGCTCCCCCTCTTCACTCTGGCTCTCAGAGTGTCAGTTGGTGCTGGGGGGATGGGCTCTCCACCGATGACCCAGGAGACATGGTGGAAATCTGTCTTTCTGGCTCCCCCTCTTCACTCTGGCTCTCAGAGTGTCAGTTGATGCTGGGGGGAGGGGCTCTCCACCGATGACCCAGGAGACATGGTGGAAATCCGTCTTTCTGGCTCCCCCTCTTCACTCTGGCTTCAGAGTGTCAGTTGGTATTTTCCCTCCAATGTTCTTTTTTCCTGTTAGCCTCATGTTATATTTCGTATTCCTTTTTCAAATAGTCTTCTAAGACTTTCCAGTCTGTTCTTTTCATTCCTTTCCCATTATTTTGTCTAAGCCAAAATGTCAATTCGTCCATATCTTTAATTTCCATTATCTTGTCCAGCCATTGTATCTTCGGAGAAGCTTGTTCCTGTTTCCACAATTTAGCAAAAACGATTCTGGCCCCTGTTGTAGAGAAAGTGAACAACTTTTCTATATTTATATCTTTAAATGTCTCTGATTCAAAAATACCTAATAAGTAAAATTCTGGTTTCATAGGAAGTCTACCTTTAATTTTTTCTTACATTCTACATGGATCATTCTCCGATATTCCCTTATTTTTTCACAGGACCACCACATATGGTAAAACGACCCTTCGTGGGATTTACATTTCCAACATTTGTTATCTAAATTTTTATACATTAGTCCTAATTTCTTTGGGGTTATATACCAGCGATGCAACAACTTTAGCCAACTTTCTTGAAGGTCTATCTATAGCATAAGTAAATTTTAATCGTTTTAGCCATATTTGTTCCTATTCTCTTAATTGAATAGTTCTTCCTATATTCTGGGCCCATTTAATCATAGAGTTTTTAATGTCTTCTGTTTCGGTTGCCCATCCTATAAGTTTATTGTATATTCTTGTAATAATTTTCTTTTCTCCAATCAAAATTTTGTCCCATAATTCCTCATTTTTGTCACTAAATCCAATTTTCTTATCCTGATTAAAATGTTCCTTAATCTGTAAATATTGAAAGCAAGATACATTCTTGTAGTGGCATGATATTTCTTCTTGAGTTTTTAATTTGTATATTCCCTCTCTTTTAATTAAAATATCTTTATATGTTGGCCATTGAGTAGAACTTGATGGGTTCAGATTATAGTACTTAAGTGGAAGAATTGTATTTGGGTGGAGAATTAAAGCATTCAAATTTTCATTTCACACACACACACACACACACACATATATGTATACTGTGTGTGTGTGTGTGTGTGTGTGTGTGTGTATACACTAGCTGTACCCGGCACGCATTGCTGTGCCCTTTTTAGGAGATGCGAGAAAGTTCAATCATCCATGGTGTGCCCTCCTCTAAACTGCATTTGGATGGAGTGTGGGGCATGGGGGGCATGGTGCGCCAAGTTGGGTCTTTATTGGTCTTGGTTCTGGGCCACAGTGGTCTGTGGGGAATGGAAGGCTCTTCCTACTGAGGAGAACAGAAAGGAACACAAGCTCTGGCAAACTAAATGCAAAGCAACCGTCAGGAAAGCCAAGAGAGATTTTGAGGCACATATAGCTAAGAATATTTTAAAAAATAGCAAAAACTTCTTTAAGTACATCAGAAGTAGAAACCCAACTAGAAAAGCAGTTGGGCCACTTGACGAAAATGGTTTTTCAGGGAGGGAATTAAATGAATTAAACCAGATAGAGATAAACAAGGAAGATGTTCTCACATGCCTTACTAAACTAAATGTCAACAAATCACCAGGGCCAGATGGCATCCACCCCAGAGTTCTTAAGGAACTCAAGTGTGAAATTGCTGAACTTCTAGCCAAGATATATAACCTTTCTCTAAGATCAGGCACTGTACCCGAGGACTGGAGGGAGGCAAATGTAACTCCGATCTTCAAGAAAGGATCCAGGGGTGATCCAGGAAATTATAGGCCAGTTAGTCTAACCTCAGTTCCAGGCAAAGTGATGGAAACCATTATTAAAGAAAAAATTACTAAGCACATAGAAGAACAGGCATTGCTGAAGGAAAATCAACATGGTTTCTGCAAAGGCAAATCATGTCTTATTAACTTGATAGAATTCTTTGAGGGTGTAAATAAACACATAGATAAAGGGGACCCAGTCAATATTGTTTACCTTGACTTTCAAAAGGCTTTTGACAAAGTCCCTCACCAAAGGCTCCTAAATAAGCTCTTCAGCCATGGAATCAGGGGACAGGTCTTGTCCTGGATTGGAACCTGGCTAAACTGTAGGAAACAAAGGGTGGTAATAAACGGACATTTCTCTGGGTGGAAAGAGGTGAGAAGTGGCGTACCCCAAGGTTCAGTTTTGGGTCCGTTACTTTTTAATTTATTCATTAATGACCTGGATGTAGGAGTGAATTCTGAGGTAGCAAAGTTTGCAGACGACACTAAACTGTTCAGGGTAGTTAAAAATGAAACTGATTGTAAAGAGCTCCAGAAAGATCTCTTGAAATTGAGTGAATGGGCAACAAAGTGGCAAATGCATTTTAACCTAAACAAGTGTAAAGTCATGCACATCGGGGCAACGAACCCCAACTACACCTACCAATTGATGGGGTCAAAGCTTTCCGAGACAAACCAGGAAAGGGATCTTGGGGTCTTGGTGGACAGCTCAATGAAGATGTCAACCCAGTGCGCAGCAGCAGCGAAAAAAGCAAATTCTATGCTTGGCATGATCAGGAAGGGAATCGAAAATAGGTCGGCAAATGTTGTATTGCCTCTCTACAAATCTATGGTAAGGCCACATTTGGAGTACTGTGTACAGTTCTGGTCTCCGCACCTTAAGAAGGATATAACGGAACTGGACAAGGTACAAAGAAGGGCAACAAAAATGATCCAAGGGATGGAGCAGCTCCCTTATGAAACCAGGTTGCAACGCCTTGGTCTTTTCAGCCTTGAAAGACGGCGTTTAAGAGCTGACTTGATCGAAGTGTATAAAATCATGCATGGGATAGAAAAGGTGAATAAAGAAAAATATTTTCTCTGTCACCCAACACAAGGACTAGGGGGCACTCCCTAAAGCTCCAAGGTAGGAAAGTTAGGACTAATAAAGGGAAATATTTCTTCACCCAGAGGGTCATTGGGTTATGGAACTCACTTCCAGAGGAGGTTGTGACAGCTGTCAGCCTGGACAGCTTCAAGGCAGGATTAGACAGATTCATGGATACCAAGGGAATCAGTAGCTACTGAAATGGACATCCAAGTGCCACCTCTGTGTTGATAGAGGCAGGCAGGATTTTCCCCGGGTTGTGGGGGGTCGGGAGCAGGTGAGGGTTTTGCCCTCCTTTCTGCTAGAGATCCCTGTGTACAACTAGTGGGCCACTGTGTGACACAGAATGCTGGACTAGATGGGCTGAGGCCCGATTCAGCATGGCTCTTCTTATGTTCTTATGTTCTTATGTTCTTATGGGTTTTGAAGTACTACAAATCCCATTTTCCATGGTGGTACTTCAAGTCCCATCATGCATGGTCGGGGCTCTGTGTGCCAAGGTAGGTTACTGTAAATTCAGGCCATACACAATGTCCCATGAGCTGAGGCCTAGTTAGGAACAGCAAGTTAATGAAGCCTTACTGTCAATTCAGGCCATACACAATGTCCAATGAGCTGAGGCCTAGTCGGGAGAATCAAGTTAATGAAGCCTTACTGTCAATTCAGAGCGTAAACAGCTTCCCAACAAGTGAGGGCTAGTTAGGGAAATCAAGTTAATGAAGTCTTACTGTCAATTTAGAGCGTAAACAGTTTCCCAGTAAGTGAGGGCTTGTTAGGGAAATCAAGTTAATGAAGCCTTACTGTCAATTTAGAGCGTAAACAGTTTCCCAGTAAGTGAGGGCTAGTTAGGGAAATCAAGTTAATGAAGTCTTACTGTCAATTTAGAGCGTAAACAGCTTCCCAGTAAGTGAGGGCTAGTTAGGGAAATCAAGTTAATGAAGCCTTACTGTCAATTTAGAGCGTAAACAGCTTCCCAGTAAGTGAGGGCTAGTTAGGGAAATCAAGTTAATGAAGCCTTACTGTCAATTTAGAGCGTAAACAGTTTCCCAGTAAGTGAGGGCTAGTTAGGGAAATCAAGTTAATGAAGCCTTACTGTCAATTTAGAGCGTAAACAGTTTCCCAGTAAGTGAGGGCTAGTTAGGGAAATCAAGTTAATGAAGTCTTACTGTCAATTTAGAGCGTAAACAGTTTCCCAGTAAGTGAGGGCTAGTTAGGTAAATCAAGTTAATGAAGCCTTACTGTCAATTCAGAGCGTAAACAGTTTCCCAGTAAGTGAGGGCTAGTTAGGGAAATCAAGTTAATGAAGCCTTACTGTCAATTTAGAGCGTAAACAGTTTCCCAGTAAGTGAGGGCTAGTTAGGGAAATCAAATTAATGAAGCCTTACTGTCAATTTAGAGCATAAACAGTTTCCCAGTAAGTGAGGGCTAGTTAGGGAAATCAAGTTAATGAAGCCTTACTGTCAATTTAGAGCGTAAACAGCTTCCCAGTAAGTGAGGGCTAGTTAGGGAAATCAAGTTAATGAAGCCTTACTGTCAATTTAGAGCGTAAACAGTTTCCAAGTAAGTGAGGGCTAGTTAGGGAAATCAAGTTAATGAAGCCTTACTGTCAATTTAGAGCGTAAACAGCTTCCCAGTAAGTGAGGGCTAGTTAGGGAAATCAAGTTAATGAAGTCTTATTGTCAATTTAGAGCGTAAACAGCTTTCCAGTAAGTGAGGGTTAGTTAGGGAAATCAAGTTAATGATTTCCTTATTCTGTTTTGGCAGTTTATTATGGGTCGGAATTTTCATGTTGGCTGGGCAGTGCAGCAGTTATGCAAATCCACCCTTATTGGCAGCCAATCATGTTGTTCAGAATGTAGAGGCTGGGTGAGTCTTTGGCTGCCCCGGAGGATGCTGGTAAATGTAGTTTTATTTTTATTCATTGTTTTGGGGGCCTTTTAGGTTTGGGGGAGGAAAGTTTCTTTGCTACATACGTACCTTGCTTGAGGCCTATTTCTGTTGGCAAGTATTGTGTTTCTGCGTTGTATGATTTCTTTGTTTGAGGTATACATCACATGACGTGAACCCATTTATATAATAGATATATATATATATATCTCAGTTTTGAAGAATGGTAATGAAAGAATGAGATTATGAGCAAGCGGTTCCAGTGTTTTCATTGTATTTATTTCATCCAACATGAATTAGTCTTGGAATTTCTCCTTGTAACCTCTCAAATGTTCTCTCCCATAGGTGAGAAACGTCCTAGCTTTGAAGTGAATTATAGCTCTAACTTTGGATATGAGAAAGAGAGGGATGTCATGCTACAAGGAGGGATGCTGGATCAAGCCATCAACAATGCTATTGGCTACCTAGGGGTAGATGCCCTGCGCCCGATTGTGCAGACACCAGCAGCCCCAACCTCTGAGATGGTGCCTGTGATCAGCAGCCTGTATCCGCTGGCACTCACCCGCACTGAAGTGATCACCAGTAACTCACAAGAGGTAGAAAAAAGCCACATCATCCAGCTGAGAGACAGGGCTATGCCTACTGACAGAGGCCTTTCTCCAAACAATAGTGGCCAGGACTCCACAGATTCAGATAGCAACCAAGAAGAACACCAGCCACATCCCTATCATCACAATCAAGCAGTCCACCCTGCTCTGCAGGCTCGAAATGGGCTTCTGACCTACAAGGAATACCCCAGAACATATGACATCCTCAGGTCACCAGCCATTTGTCCCCGTGATGTCTTGAAGGTCTTCAACAAGGAAGGTGAACCCATTGGTGTCTACCGATGCGACCACTGCCGTGTCCTCTTTCTGGATTACGTCATGTTCACCATCCACATGGGATGCCATGGCTTCCGTGACCCTTTTGAATGCAATGTGTGTGGGCACAGGAGCCAGGACAAATATGAGTTCTCCTCCCACATAGTCCGTGGTGAGCACCGAATGGGGCTGAAATGAGAAGGGAAAACTTCCTTCATTTTCTAAGAGATGTCACGTGCATTGATGTGGCAGAATCAAGACAGTCTGAAACCGGCTTGAAAAGTACTATGTGACCTCCCTTCAAATCTTAGAACTTTATGAGGATATTGCCATCTGAATAGTTTTGAAGATTTTTCACCTTCTGAAAGTTGAAAGGCAATAAGTTTAAATTGCTTTGCATGTGCATTGCCATCAAATGTTAAAGGATCTTCCTTTTTTTAAAAAAATAAGTCTTTGAAGAAGGTGTTTAAGTAAATACTAGAAGCGTTGGGCCCAATCCACTTTGCATTCTGAAACCTATTCAGGTCTCCCAGACAGTGCGTAATTCCTAGCAAAAGAGACTTGTGTCACACCTCCCTTTCTACTATTAGCTGTTTGAAGATGGATAGGAAAGCTCTTTGCAAATTATTATTTTTATGTTTGCTATTTTTATATACCAAGTGGTTAAATACAGTATTTTGCAAAATGAATGGGTAAAATAAGTTTCCACCGACTATGTTACCCTTTCCTTACATGACATCAGGATGTTTGTCTAACAAGTCTAGTTCTGTCTATTCTGGCCAAGGTGGCTTTCAAGGACTTTGGGTGCAGGACTTTTGCCTTTTTACTGCTTGATTAGTTTTTAAGTAGACCCACCAAGGACCATCAAAATCTAAAGTATGTGTACTATAACAGAGCCTATAGGTTTTTTTTCTGAGAGAACTATTCATTATGTACAATTGAAAGACCATCACATGCCCGGATTACCCATAAGGCCAACGAGGCCATGGCCTAGGGGCACAAGCCGGGGGCGGTGCAGATCACGGACCAAAAAAACCTGGTCCGTGCCCCTCTTTCCCCCTTTCTCATGCCCCTCCTCACTCCTTCTCCCGGCAAAGTCTCTGCTCCGTCTCTCTCTCTCTCTCTCTCTCTCTCTCTCTCTCTCTCGTGTCTCTCTCTCTCTCTCTCTCTCTCTCTCTCTTGCTCTCTCTCACGCGCTCTTGCTCTCTCTTACGCATGCTCTCTCTTTCTCTCTCTCTCTTGCTCTCTCTTTCTCTCTCTTTCTCTTTCTCTCTTGCTCTCCCTCTCTCTCGTGCGCACTCTCTCTCTTTCGTGCGCACTCTCTCTCGTGCACGCCTTTGGAGCGAGTTTGCACCTGCTGCGCTCTCCCCAAGCCTCCCGACTCCCGAGGAGACCTTCAGAGAACAGCGGAGCTTTCCAGCCGATGGGAATGCATGGGGACCTTGGAGGTGGCGGGATGGTACCTACTCGCCTTTCTGAGGAGGGTAAGCTCCGGAGGCACCATGGCAAAAGCCAGCCAAGTGTGGGTCTGAGTTGTGGGGGGGCTAATTCCAAAGTGTGGCCTAGGGCGCAAAAAAGTGTAAATCCGGGACTGGACCATCATACATAAAATACTTTTCTGAAGCATCTCAAAGAAAGACAAGACCTTGCTCCACACCAGACTGTTTTCCTGTCTGCAGGGCAGACAGGATATTCAGTGGAATCAAGGGAACCCGGTTACCTCCCCTAGGTTGGTTGAAATGGTACAGTCTAGAGAAGGCTTTATCATATCTTAAGGTACTTCTACACTGATCATTTAATGCTGCTTGGAGTCAACTTCAAAGAGTAGCAGCTCTACAAAACAATACTGCATTTCCAAGTATGCTTTAGTGGGAACTCTATCCTTAAACACAACTTGTTTCCAGCAGATATGTGACAGGTTCTCCTGTCAGCTTACCAGCAATTATGCCAGCATTATCCAGTATTGACATCCTAGCTCTGTTCTTAATTAATATTGTTGACCTTAAACTCTTACAGTGATTAAATATTTATTTATTTTGTTTTTCCATATGAGAACCCCCAAACCTCCGCCATTTTCTTTTTCTCCAGTGAGATTTTTCTCATTTCATCTAAGGATTTTACTCATTTTAGGACTTCTCTTAAAATTTAATTGGAAAATGAGCACATTTTTTATTCAAAAAACTTTTGATGAAGGATTGTATTTTTGCATACAACCCACTAAATACGATAATTGGGGGGGAGAGAAGAAACAGATTCTGATATATTCTTATTAATTGAAATATCTTTATTCAAGAGAGAGTCTTTTTCAATATATACATAAAAACAGTGATATGGATAGTGGGGGGAACGGGTAGAAAGGTTTTTAAGAGTTAGGTATGGAGAAGATAGGAGAGGGGGTGTGGGAGGAGGCGGGGGTCAAAGCGGGGGTAAAGTATAGTGAGAGAGATTTAGAGAAATTAAGATAAAATTTGACTTCTATAGGTCCAGTTTTGTGGGGGGTCTTCCTTTTCCTTCGTTCCTTCCATTCTAGCTTTTGTCTTCTGATTCTTCTCTACTTTTTTATCTTCCAGTAAGAGGTAAGTCTTTAAAGTTCTTCTACTTTGTATTTTTTGTCTTTTAGGTATTCTTTAACTACTGTCCAGTCTGTTTCCTGAATAGGAGTTCCTTTATACCTAGTCAGCAAGAAAATGAGTCTGTCCATGTTTCTTATCTCTAATATTTTCAGTAGTAGCGTCTCTTCGTCAGGGATAACTGGTTCCTTCCAACATCTTGCGTAGCATAACCTAGCCGCTGTGCTCAGGAGAAAGAATAATTTATCCATGTTATTTTCCATCTTATTTTCATGCATACCTAGCAGAAAAGTCTCGAGTTGCAGAGGTATTTTTATCTTTAACATTTTTTGCAATATCTCTTGGGTTTTTTTCCAATATATTTTTGCTTTTTCACACGTCCACCATAGGTGGAAATATGACCCCTCCACTTTACTGCATTTCCAGCAGTTAGTATTCGTGTTCTTATAGCTTCTACCGAGTTTTTTCGGGGTCATGTACCATCTATATGCCGTTTTAAACCAATTTTCTTTTAACCCTATAGCATATGTGTACTTCATTTTTTTCCTCCATATCTCTCCCCAGCTACCTCTGTCTATTGTTTTACCTAAATTTTCGTTCCATCTTTTCATATAGTTTTTTTTCCTCTTTTCTATCTTGGTCCCATTCCAATAGCTTCTTATATATTTTTGTTATTATTTTTTGTTCCGATTCTGATATATTCTTTAGATCTCCCCTGAAATCTAAAAAATGTACTATTGTATTGTATTGTATTGTAATGTAATGTAATGTTTGTAGTGTTTGTACCCAGTTTTTTCTTCCAAACTGGAATTCAAGTAATCCCATGTTTACAGTTTTCATTAGGAAACCTCTTCTCCTTCTCTCACGTTTATACATATTCAATTTGTTTTTGTGTAACTCGGCCATTTTTTTCTGCTCAAAACATGTTTTGAACATTTTTGAGTTGTGAACAGTGATGCTGTATTATACGTTTTCCAGAGTATATTAACTATTAACCAAGGGCAACTGTGTCTTAAATATTTACTTCTTTAACTCTTTTTTAAAAAAGAAGAAATCAAATAGTGGCAACATGAGATACTTCAAGACAACATTTGAATATATATCTGCTTTCCTTTGTGGAATGTTTTCCCATTGCTTCCATCTCCACCACTAAAGAAAATCCCTTGAAAAGGAAAAGATGGAATGGTTGCACAGTGTCCCTCGATTGATAATGTTAAGAGGGTTCCATTTGAGAGCACATATGCTTCATGTATGTGGACAATCCTGATAGTGTGTTTTTGAGTTGTGGCAAGAAGAAGCCGCTAGATATCTGTGGCATCCAAAGCAGTGGCACAGTGGGGAGGGTAAAGTTAGATTTGCAGAAGTTAGATTTCAAAGACAGAATGGTGGGGCAGGAATCTACACAATTCTTAAGCCAAGTTACCGAAGGTCTGATTTTTGTCTGTAACCAAGCTAGGCTGGCATCCTGTTATAACCTTGTCACACGCCTGCCAGTGTCACTCCACATCATCGAGAGGAGTGGGGAACCTGGTGCCCTATACTCCGTATTGCCTGGCTCCAGTAAAGGGCGATCCCATGGGGGGAAGCATCAATTGCAAGGCTTCCCCCCAATGGCTTCCTATGGCAACATGGGAATCCTCCCATTTTGCCGTGGTGGCAGCATGTGCTGGCTCTGCCCTACTTCATCCATGGAGCTTTGCTGGCATCATTTGATGGGAGCTGGTGGGACTGGGGCTAAACCGGCATATGCCACCTTTTTAGCCCTTTGTGATTGGGTTATTACTTACAATGTCATAAATTAGACTTGGGAAATCATTACAATGTTCCCTTGCTACTTCATGGTTCGCTTTTAGTGGACTCGCTGTTTTCAAAAGATATTAATTTAAAATATATATTGCGGTATTTTTGCTGTTTCGCGGGTTTTTGCCACTGCCGCTCTCTGAGGTGCTTTCCCTCCTCAGTCCTCCCTCCCTCCAGCCTTGAAGGGCCTTTCCTTCCTTTCCTTCACTTTATTTTAAGTTTATGAAGACTTAAAATAGTGTATAACTACTAACTATTAACATAAAAATAGCATCCCTACATCGCGGCTTTTCACTTATTGCGGGAGGTGCTGGAACGTAACCCCCACAATAATTGAGGGAACACTGAACAGCTTCGTATTTTATTTGCAATCATATAATTATTGCTGCAACCACAAACAACCCTGAAACCTACCTTAAAAGCCCGTCAGCCATCCAGAGTGATTACTAGCCATAGCAAGCAGGATGCTGCCACAAGCCCCTTTCATAACAGAGAGCAAAGCTCCAATTTTTTTTCATCTCAGGAGCAACATGAAATACTGCAAGTCGCTTCTGGTGTGAGAGAATTGGCCGTCTGAAAGGATGTTGCCCAGCGGATGCCTGGATGTTTTACCATCCTGTGGGAGGCTTCTCTCATGTCCCCTCATGAGGAAAAGCGGCAATGAGGAATTGCAACAAGTCTCTACGCTACGGCAAGGCTGCCCAGGAAGTCGATTGCAATCGACTGGTCGATCCCGGGACTGAAGGAGGTCGATCCCAGCCAGATGGGGCACTTCTAGAGGGAGCGGAGCCATGTCACGCCAAGCCCCGCCCCCTCCCCCCGGCTTCAGCGCTACCACAGCTTCTCTAGGCTAGAGAAGGGTAGTGCCAAGCTAGTAGTGGCTAGTTATGCCACCACTGGCTTGGCACTACCCTCCTCTAGCCTAGAGAAGCTGTAGTAGCGCTAAAGCCAGACGGGAGGGGGCGGAGCCAGGCCACACCAAGCCCTGCCCCTCCCCCGGCTTCAGTGCTACCACAGCTTCTTCAGCCTTGAGGAGGGTAGTGCCAAGCCAGTAGTGGCTAGCTATGCCACCACTGGCATGGCACTATTCTCCTCAAGCCTGGAGAAGCTGTGGTAGAGCTAAAGGGGGGGTGGAGGGGGTGGAGCCAGGCCACGCCAAGCCACGCCCCTTCCCCTGCTCCACCCTGCTTCTCTCTCGGTAGATCTTTCTGACTTGGTTTTATTATAAGTAGCTCGCATGCTGAAAAAGTGTGGGCACCCCTGCTCTACGGGATCCTCTGCATTTGCCTCTTGCAGCCTCACTTGTTGGCAAGAGTGGCCTGGTCACATCATCCTGCAGA